>VDFB02105785.1:199672591-199718724 GCA_007258455.2 Sequoia sempervirens
TAAAGAGGGTTTCACTCTGGATAATGTAACTTTGTTGATGTGGGCCTTATACCCACCAAACAAGAAACCTATAGTCATTAATGATCCTGATAAGGAATTTGGCCACCTCCTTGTGCAATAAGTTGAAGATAGTGATCCTTTGGAAACTGCAAAAGTTGAATGTTAATGTTGCTAGGTACACTAAAGCCCAAATTGAAAGGCTATTAAATAATAATAAGACATATATGATTAAGAATGAGAAACTGAGATAGGATATCACCAATTATCAAGACAATTTTCCATCTTCTTCAAGTACTTACTACCCATGGTTAGACAATGATAACATGGTATTGGAAGCCATGGATGAAACTACTTATTGGAGAAAAAAGACTTGAAATAATTCAAAAGAAAAGTGATAAATTAGAAATGGAAATAAAATCCATCAAGTTCATAATGGTCTCAGAACTGATAAAGATAAGATTTGAAAATTTGCTTGAGAATGTTGACAAGGTATGGGAAATTCATAGTAAAACACATGCTACTTACCAAGAGCACAAAAGGATACATCTTAGAATGATGGAAAAGAAGGAATAATTAATATCCAAGGAAAATGTTGACAAGAAGGTGTTCAAAATTTATGATGAATTAATTGATATGCATGAGAATTTTCATACTGCGTTGACACAAGATCTTGGTAATTTTGACCAACCCCTAGATATGACTTTTGCCTAATTTCTTTGATGACGAAGGAGATCCAAAAGAGCAGAGCATATGGGAGAATGAACTAGCTCAGCTATTACTAGTGGCTCTTGACAAAGTAAACAATGAATCAATGGTGCTAGAAAATACACATTCACATTTGGAACAAATCTTCACTCTAGAGTTTTTTACAAAAGACATAATCACCAATGCTGATACATATGCCAACACAGAAAACATCGAGCATCTTTCCAAAGTCAACATGTTCATAGCTCGAGCAACATAAGGATTAGAAGTTTCATTGAATTCACTCAGTAACAGGTACACTATCATGGATAAAGGACCTTGAACAGACCTTAAGTGATCATGGGTGCCTTACAAAGATTAAAAAACTATAGTGTATCATGTATGCTATGTACTTATTTATTTATCTTTGCTCATTACATTTGTTGGGGTTCTTATTTTAGGATCAAAAATATGTAAATGAAGAGACACCACTTTAGATGTAACAATATGAAGCTTATTTTGCTTCATGTATATAAGAGAAACCAAGACCAATTTTTGAATCATCATAACCATCATATTTCATCTATCCATACCTATAGAATAGAACACATAAAAGATTTCTGATATGAATTGTATTATCTTTTGAAGCAATATAATGGAGGAGAAAATTTAATCTGGTGGCAAAATTTATGATGTTCAATTGTTTGTTGAAATTTATTCATACATGTTATCTTGTTGTCTCCATAGTGGTTTGCTCTTGTAATTAAAATTGATTATATCAAGAATATAATTAATTTTTCAAGACACATTTGCTACCTCTTTGTGATTTTCTTGATTGTTTTCTGTAAAAAGAGAATTCAAATTCCTTTTTAAGAGATTTTTTTTATTGGTTTCTACCCAGAATTAAAATCCTTTTAAATTAATTATCTTAACTAGTTTCCTTCAAACAAGAATTAAAATCCTTTCAAAGTCACAATAACCTAGGGAGATATCACTGGGATTTGTAAGAAGAGCCTGATAACTAACAACCTTGCACGTTTATACAAGGTATAAACTTATAAAAGTGCCAAAGAATTAGAGTTAAACCAAAAGGAGGATCCACATACCATACACATCTTGACTCCATTTACCCAATAGGACTAGGCACTTATCACATTCATTATAAAACAATACTTCATAAAAACCTTATTCACACATTCAAATTTCAAACATTAGCAATAGGATTAGTTGTTAGTTTTGCATCTATTTCCCATTACATGCCATTGTGGAATAGATAATCAAATTTAAAAGAATTCACACAACCTTTAAATCTTCTCCATCATTAAGGTACACCCTCCTAGGTCTAGTAGAGCCTAAAGTGCAGGGAACCCTGACCATATTGCTTATTTTCGTTTGTTGGCCAAAACATTGTAAGCCTAACCATAGAGCTTGGCGTCCTCTTAGGGTTTGCAATCTACAATTTTGGAAACCAACAGCTTCCCTATATTTCCTTGTTTAGACATGAGCATAAAAATATACATAAAAATACATGCACATAAATAACTAACCGAATATTTGGTGATGATCCCTTACATCTTACTAGTTATGTGGGGTTAGGTTATGAGGGTGGCTATAACATAGAAAATTGCACACCTTTACAATTTCACTCTACTTTTTGCACTCAATTCTTTTCCAATCCTCTTAGTGGGGTGTCTCTAGTCTCATTTTATCCCTTTCATTAACCCTTTTCCTTCCCAATAATATGAAGGATCATTCTCTCATAGTCATTTTTTTTCAAGCTAATGTTGTAGTTATCTTATCCTTTATGTTTCTTGTGTTTCATTCTTTCTAGAGCTTAAAATATCTATATAATAGCACTATGCATGAATTCATGAGTAATGCACTAGCATCCCACAATAATTTCTTATTTAGTGATCATCTTTGATCTTTTTTTCACTTATAACCTATCTCAATCAATGGTAACTACTAATTATGAATATTAATATCTCATTAGCCTCTTCTCCTTCCCTCCTTCCTCTCATTTTAATTGGAAATTTTATTTTCACACTCTCACACACACACACATTAACTCTCTCTTTCACTCTCAAGCTATATATAGCCCCCTTTACAACACTTCTTTGCCATTGGTTCCTCCTTTTAAATATGTTAGCACTCCTACAACATTCTTCTTAAGGCACTCTTGTCTCCTTGGATTCCTCAAGATCCTAAAGGTGATATAATTCTTGTTCCTTTTCTCTTGTTTTCTCTATCTCCTCATTTTTATTGCATCTTTCTTCCATTGTGCCCATGAGCACCTTGGGATATTCACATATTAAAATCTCTTTCATTTTAGTAACATCACTAATTTTAATTCCTAGATGCACTTAGAATAGGAGTACAAACTATTTTTTAATCTCTCTATCTTGGTTGTTTATGGAGATTGAAGACCAAAATTTGGGTTGGATATGAAGACAAGAAACCAAATAATTTTTCCTTTTCTTGATGTATTTGCAGATATTTTAAAGAACATTCAACCACATGGAGGTTTCAAGTGCTATCATATTTACTTTTCATCTCTATTTTGTATTTAATGTGATGTAAACATTGTTATTTAGCATATTTCTTTATATTTTTATCATCTAGTATATTTAGTGCATTCCTATTTTGGGTTATGTTGATTGTGTGAATCTTTTAGATTGGACTACCACATTTTCTAGATTTATTTCAATATTTTGGGTTGTGCAAACAACATAAAATGTGGATGTTTTTGCAACATTCTAATGTCTTAGACAATGTTCTCCATTTTTTAGTGGCAAGTTCTTTATTTTTGTTGTTTATATTTTTGAAATCAATTTATCAATAATGTACTTCAAGTTCTGGTAAATTATATTTTTCATTCATAGCTCATATCAATGTAAAGTTAAATTTAATGTAGATTATTTTTTTCCTTTTACAATGGAATCAAAAAATAAGTGTCTATATCATCTATTCTAATCTTCAACTATGACTCCTTTCATCTCTTTGGTTGCATGGGATTAGATCATGTGGATGACATAAAAAAATAGAATAAATAGTAGAATAAAACAAAATAAAATAAAAACGTGCAACCCAAAGAGACAAAATCAAAATGATAAATTAAAAAAACTTGAAAGCTAAATCAAATAAAATGCAATACAATTCTAGATTTGAGATGTCTCTAATCTTCTCTATCCCTCCCTATTAGATATGCTTCTTAAGTAATTATAATATTAGAACTAATATAGGATTCATTTTATTTATTTTCTTCTAGTGTCCATGACCTAAGTATGAGACTCAATCTTAGCATATCCCCTCCATCTTCTCGATTCCTTGATCTTTACATATTGATTCCCTTCCACCTCCCCTAAAAGTCTAAAATATGCATTATCAAAAATCCTCAAGAGACTCATAAAAAAGAAACATAAACCTATAATTTTTCCCCTTTCCAACACTATGTACCATCTATCATTATGCACCTTATCACTTCCATTTGACATGACAAGTTACACACTAAACATGAAAATAATAAAATATATTTTTTGCCTTGATGCATAAGCTTTGGACCATACTATTGTAACTCATAAATGTTTTTATTATATGGGAAAAATAGGCTTTGAATGGACTCGAAACCGTTTACAACAGGTTTTGAATGAACCTAAAACCATTAACAAGTGGGTTTTGACAAGGACCCGAAACCCACACAAGGAATAACAAGTTGCACATGAATACAACAAAGACATCCAACAACAAACCAGCAATAGAACACCAAAAGAACAATAAGACTACCCAATACTGTAGAAATCAGAAAAGGTTTTAACAGGAACCTTAAACCCAACCCAACCAAGTTTTACATGGGACCTTGAACCCAAAATAGGTTTAGAGGGGAACCTCAAACTCACTTACAGTCAAATTATAGGGATCAATATCCCTAAAAATACACCAAGAATTAATGGGGACCTTAAACCCACTACTCACCAAAACATAGCCTAGATCCACCAAGCAAGAAAACCAAGAAACTTCCCAACCACACCAGTAGGGAGAAGGATACCTCTTGCAGCACCACCACACCTGAAGAGTTGAATCAGACTCCGCCTCAAAAGGAGTAGGCTCCCCTATATAGGAGTAGATGTCATGAAGAACCTTACCACAACTACAACCAAACTAAAACAAAAAATAACTCGACCTCCATAGGAGCGCATACCACATCCAAAGGTGTTGTAACAGTAAGGAAAGCTCCACCACAATTCCACAGACCCCAACTCTACCTCTAGAAGAGAGGGCTCCACCTCAGTAAGAGTAATCTTCACCTCAATAGAAGACTCAAACTATAGAATATGGAAAGCCATCCAACCAGCAACGAGGAGCACCATGACATCCACCGACAACTCGAGAAAATGGCCCAGCAAGAGAAGCACAGGGATAAACCCCACCACCCCACAAGAGGGTAAAGAGATCTCACAAACAAGCAACAGTGTCATCTCAGCAACAAGCACTGAAGAAATAGAACACTCCTTAGTCACTATCCAAGAGAGAAGAAACTTTTGAGCCAAAAGCATAAACTGAAGGAGCTCAACCATCCTGATGATCACACCCCCATCCTGCAAATAGAAACTTGAAAACCAAAAGGGGGAGAGCACAAATCTAAACAAACAACACTAGAAAAAAAGACTCAGAAAATAAACCACCCAACAAAAATAAACAAGAAACTGGGGTAGTCAAAGCAACCAAAAACACCTCCAAAAGAGAGCATGAAACAAGCACTCTAGAAGGGAAAGTAGCTGAGGCCAATAAAAAATAGAATAGCCAAGGAAAAAGAGACAGCCCAGCCCCCTCCAACCAGCCAAGAACAGGGGAAAAAATCATTCCTAGAGCCACCAACAGCAAAGAGGGCAATAGATTTAAAAATAAAGCACAGCCCACCAACAGGACCAGCACCTCTCCAAATAGGAAGTTTAACACAGTGGAAATAGGGAGGGTAAATAATGCTCCATAGGGTCCTCCAAAGTAGATAAACTAATAAGCACAACACTCTCAAGGCCAACCAAACCCAAGACAAACAGCCAGGGGCACTGTGTAAAAACCACACTAAAAGGAAGAAGTAGTGGATCACCCAGAAGACAACAGAGGGAAATCCCCCACATAGTACACCAAGCCAAAGAGCCAGAGATAGGAACAAAGGACCAGGGAAAATCACAGAAGACACTGGGTCCCAAATGATAAAAACTAGCAACCAAAAAATCCTCTGAGACAACCACACACTCCCTAGCACATGAAATAGGGACAAATAGAGGATGCGACTAGGCCATAGGAAGTTTTGTGACCACCAAAGAACCCCCACTAGGATCATCATCCTCCCCTCCATCAACAATGGCCTCTTCAAAATTTGAATCAGCCCCCCTGCTTCCTTTCTCGCTTGAATGCTCCATTCTACCCAGCACTTGTAACTCATAAATGTTAGAGTAATCATCCATCTTTAATTAATTATTAGTCTCATTTATTCCCATGCACTCAAGCTTAACTTAGGATTAATTTTCTATGTTAACTAGAGAGCTATTATTAGATCATTTTGTCTCATTGTATGATATGTTGACACATGTAATGATCTAATCCCTTTATCATTTAGGTTTTCTCCTATATAGCACTCAACCCTCATTGTATTATTATACCTTATCAATACATTGAATGCCTTTAATAGAACTCTCAACCTTTGAGGAATCTCATTTTCCTTGAAGATTATTGAGGTTCATTTTGTAGATTTTTCTTGTTGACAAATATTGCATATTATTGTTTGCAGCTCTCTTACATGGAAGGTGTCTTTGTTCGTTGTTTGACCCGATGGCTCATGTTTTTCACAATTCTAACACAGTATCAGAGCATGGATTCAATGAGCCCCTTCTCAATTTTTGAGTTTTTCTTCAACAAGGGTTATAGGCTTCAGATCTGGATTCTCTATTGCTTTTTTTGTGAGCTTTGGAGGTGGGTGATTTTTAGGTGCATTTTGGTGCAAAAAGGACCTCATTGTTGGATTCAAGAGGTCGATTCAACAAATTTTGACTATAATTTTTCCTATAATCAATGTCAGGAGCATCTGAGGCAAAAAAATTGCACAGGGGCCCATACGGACCCTATATGGCCTTGTGCACAAAAATTGAAAAAAAAAGTTGGGCACTTTTTTTAGGAAATTTTTTTTATTTTATTTCAAATAATTTAAAAATATATATAAGTTGCAGTTTTAAATTTATTGTGGAGGGTGGATTTATTAAGGGTACTCATAGGTACCTACCCCTGCATGCTTGTGGGCCCCACATTTCATGCACAAGGTCTTTTTTTCCCCAACTGGCATTCCCTCGGCCACTGGCGGTGACTCTATAGGCGCCATCTAATTGCAATTAGCCTTGTCGATGGAAATTTAGATCGCCTCAAAAAATTTCAGTGCTCTTTTAATTTTCCCAACCAACAAGATTTTTGAGATGAACTCCAAGGTATATACTGACGCATCTCATTTTTTTGGTGGCTAACCTATTATTTTTGACTAGTTTTTTGGGGATCATATTTTTTTCCCCACAGAAAAAATATTTTGGGAATATTCCATTGGCATCAATGGTACAGACATTGGTCAAGGCCCCTTCAAACCCTCTTTGTGCCCTAATGGAGGTATTTTTCTTTTGGCCATAACTTGGGTGTATGAGATCGAAATTGGGTGAATGATATATCGTCAAAAATCTAGTTTTATTAACTTTCTAGTGGTGTAGGCCTCATCATCATTTTTATTGTTGGTGGATTATATAGCCTATTGAAGTCAAAGGTGTTGTTTTCATTCCCAAGCTCATAAATTTTGACCTATTTCTTCATTTTTCATGATTTTAGGGGCATTGGGATGGATCTTCAAAGCTCTTCACAACCATTCATGCACTTTTTCCAAATTTCTCTCCAAGTACATTTTATTTTATTTTATTCTTTTTCACATTCTAGTGAATTACTTAGACATCTTAGCTCCTAGAAACTTCTTGTTTGTGTGGGATGACTCGTTTTTGGCTATTCTACATGTATTTCTAGTATTTTGTCCTATTTGGGCATTGTAGATATCTTTTTGTGTACATTCTCTTTTGTAGACACACTGAGATAAAGTGTCATTTTGGTGTATACTTTTTGGGGATTTTTCACATCCTATTGTGCCTTTTGTACTCACACTATGATATAAAGTGTCATGGGGGGGTTGATTTTTTGTAATGAAACAACTTTCACAAGAAGAATAATGTTATGCTCCTACTCTATAGTGTGTATAGTGTTATGAGTAGTCGGATTGTGGCTACCTTAACTCTTAATTAAGTCGTATTATCATTACTATATTGTTATTTAGTTAGTTAGGTCAGCCTAGGGCTTATATCAGGTTATCTAAGTTGGCCTCGATGATATCCTAGGCATAAATAGGTATATATGGGAGGTTGTGAGTCTTATTTCATCATCATGTTGAGTATTATGTTCTTATTGAAGACTACTGGAGGTATCCCCCCCAAAGTGGATTAGGAGGTTTCCCCCTCGATGTGGAAAATTATTATCAAGTGTTTGCAACATATTTCATATTATATTCTTCTTGTGCAAGTTTTTTCATTACAAGCGATATCAAAGCATGATCTTGGTGTCATAGAGGCAAGGCATTTTCTTAATATTGGAGGTGATTTTGGGAAGAGAATATCTCTCAAATTTTGGTGAGTTTTTCTCTGATTTTTAAAGTGTTTTTGAAGATAAACATTCAAGAATCTATAGTATAGATTTCAAAGGAATTGGAGCAGAATTGATTGAATTATTACAGAATTAGTGCTTCTACCCAATTTATTTGGAAGGTGTATATATCCCAAATCCAAAAGAATTGGTTCATGATTTTTAGTGGGTTTACAAGATACCACTTGTAATGAAATAACTTGCAACAGTAGAAGAATTTTATATGAGATATGTTGAAAATACTTGATAATAACTAGGAATAACAATCCACTTTGAGGGGGCAACCTCCAAATATCTCCAATGAGAACACAATTCATGATATGATCATGAAATAAGACTCACTACCTCCTGTATATACCTATTTATGCCTAGGATATCACCCAGGCTGACTTAGATAGCCCTATATAAGCCTTAGGCTGACCTAAATAACTAAATAATAATATAATAATGATAATATAGATTAATTAAGAGTTAAGATAGTCGCAAGCCAACTATTCATAACCCTATATACACTAATATTAAGGGTGTAGCATAATGATGAAATCCCACCTAAGAAATTTCTTAAGGAAGCATTAACTTTACATATTATGGGGATATGTACCTAGTTATATATTAAATGATATTTAGTCGACAATAGATCTAGTCTTAACATATACACTAAATTTTTTGAAAGCAATTAGAAGTAGACATGTCTAGGATACAATCATTAGACCTTAATATTAGAGTATTTTATAATGTGGGTAGATCTTTCCTCAGTACCATCATTCAACCATTTAGGGTTGGATGTTATACCTTGGATATATTATTCCATGTAATGCTCATTAAATTAACTTAAGATATACTTATTATACATTCATGGTTACATGTCATGAAAGTTTCTCCCTTTTCTCTACATCAATATGTAATTTTTTTGCATAAAGGGAAGATTTATCATATACCTATCAATCAAAAACCATATAGCATGTGTGCAAACCAATGGATACTTATAACAATATATTATTATATAAAACCATCGATAAGACTTTAGAGATATAGATTATGACATATTTATCTTTACTACTTTAGAGGATGATGACTTGATCCCACTAGATTTTATTCCTTTTGGTGTTCCAATGAATATTGTGTTGATCCTAAATATTATGTTATTCCATCTCTTTATATGAATCCATTTGTTTATAGTAAAATAAATAATCAATATAATGATGCAAAGGAGGTATGTGTGAGTAGAATAAATCATGAAAGTGACACTTCAATAAATGAATCACCACTTCCTCTTAAGTTGTAATTTTAAAAAACATATAGTCTTGTGTACAAACTCATGCATAAGCTTGGATATAATGGCATAATACCAAGCAAAAATGAAAATGGATGATATCGATTTATTGAATCAAAAGAGGC
Source organism: Sequoia sempervirens (assembly GCA_007258455.2). Classification (NCBI taxonomy): domain Eukaryota; kingdom Viridiplantae; phylum Streptophyta; class Pinopsida; order Cupressales; family Cupressaceae; genus Sequoia; species Sequoia sempervirens. The sequence continues at coordinate 199,682,393 of VDFB02105785.1, forward strand.
TAGATGATATCACGGAGTAGGTTATCAACCTAAAGAAATGACATAGTGGTTAGAGAAACAAAAGTGAAAAGAAAGGAACCTCAAGTAGACCTCCTCCCAATCCTGATGAGACATCTTGTTCATTTATTACACATGAAATTTATTTATTGGATGCCATTTAGACCATTAATTTATTTATTTATTAGGTATCGTTAATTATTTAGACTTAATTGATTACTAAAGAAATGTTTGTTCATTATTCATGATAAATTATTCATAAACACATACATACATATCAACCTCAAAACATGTACAAAAAAGAGCATATAAAACAAAATTAAATATAACCCATAACATCCATGACATGATCCAAATATAAAAACAAAGCATCATAACATGCAATTTTAAATTTCCACACCCATCAAATAGTTTAACATAAACTAATTGTCTCATAAAATAAATGGTAATAGTTCAACATCTAATAAATGTTTGAACATACCAACTAAACTAACATAATAAAATGCATCTATCTCTTATGAGGAGGTGTTGCAAATGGCCCCTCCATCACTCCATTGCACTTATGATTATGATTCATAGTATGGATCCTCAACTAATATCTTGAACAATTTTACCCTCCAATATATTGTGCATCCCATGTAGTCACCCAATCTCCTCATTCAGGCTCCTTATCTCCACTTATTGCTCCTATATGCTAACTCTAACACTATCTATATCATATGTCAAATAGAAAACTATCACATCACTCAATGGTGTGTGCATGGTCTTATGTTCCTCCCATTGTGTTAACTCCTACTTAAGTTTATCACAATCCACTTTGTAATATCTTTATCAACAACCATTATATCCCTCTCTTGAGAAAGTGAGGTATAATCTACCATTATTTCTCTATAGGCCACTAATGTTTCTCACAATATCAAAGAATGGATCAAATCATCTAATATAAAAATGATCACAAATAATCTAATCTACTCATGTGGTTGGGATCCCCTATATAATATGCTTGGTGTTCAATTAAATTAGCAATATTTATTCAATTATACTCCTTGCACATATCATAATAATCATCAATAACATATGGATATAAACTAAAATAAAGATCAAAATCAACTAAACTATATTAGACATAGATTCTCATCCTACCACTCTCCTAAAACCAGGATTTATTGAACAGGATTAATATAAAGAGCATCCTAAGCATTAGTTATTCTTATGGTGAGTGGATCCTCAAGAGCATCTAACACATAAAACAATAAAAGTGTCTCCCTATCCTAACATTCTTGGAAATCAAGAGACACCCTCACATCTTCATTAAATGGTAGCTTCACATGGGGGTCCACCTCATCACTATCTTTCATGACCTAACCTATCAATGTAGACCTATCCCTTTTCTTATTCCAAAGGAATATTGTTGATGATTCTTATAAAAAGGGGCCATGAGGTATACTTAGTCAAATTCCAAACTATCATAAAAATAATTTGAACTAAATAACTCCATGATGATAATCTAACAATAAAAAAACCATCACTATTACATAAATTTACCTACCAAAAAAAATCCAATAATCATCCATGTTTAGCTATGAATAGAGAATGCACATAATATTAGTTATAATTAATCAATCAAAACTTTATCACTAGGAATTTAGAATATGATCCTCCCTCCATCTATAAATTTTGTTGGTATCCAATAAGATAACAAAATTGTATATGTTTAATTATTATTAGTGAAATACCTAGGGATGTGTAATTAGAGGTACTCATAGGCCTAGGTTTGAAGTAAGAAGGTTGTCCTAATATTGGTATGCAAATCATCATATAACTAAAAAAACACACCAACCCAGAGCAAATAAACTTTTGTACTCCTCTACCTCCTAACTTATTTGTATGAGCCCATTTGAAATAGTTAAACCCTTTTCATTTGGAAGGATAAAAATACAAAAAATAAAGAGAAACCACTTGTACCCCAAGGTGCACCACTAAGAGTTATCTCACTTTATAGGATCGTATCCAATTGAAACCTTAGGCTTCCCATGCACCATTGATATAGATCATGATCCTTTACTTGAATAGTGTGGTGAGTTTCAACTCTAATATCCCTCACCAAGAGATGCAATATGGGACACACATCCTCCGAGGTCATAATTTTCTCTCCCATGAGAAAATAAAAGGTACTAGTATGTGAATCCCACTACTTTACAAGGGAAATGATCATTTGAGTATTATAGGGCAGCACACACATCTTATCCATATGCCACATCCCCACTATTTATAGGAGAGCCTAGTACAATATATGGGGGCAACGAACTCATGCTAACGATTTGTAAATTCAATGACCTGTTGAGCTTAGTCTACATATATATCATGAAGAAAATATTATTATTATTTTATGTGTAATTGAAGAACAATCATCAATGACTAAATAGAATTCAAAATAGGATGGTTGACTAGTGGGGATTAATCTCATGGGTTATATTTAACTTAGGAGTTAGATACACACCCCTATATTGACCCCATGATAGGTTGAACTCACACCCCACTAAGTCTCAACTATCCCTAAAAATTAACCTGCATATATTTCATAAAAAAACTAAACATTTTCATAATTGAATATTTACAAAAAAAATAAAATTTTAGGTCAATAAGTCATCTCATAATTTTTGGAAGCTTACCACACTCAACATTCATGCATACATAATTGCCTCATGCTGATATAGTACTCCTACTCTATATACCATGATGAAAAAATTCAAAAATCACTATAAGTTCTTGAGAGCAAGAATCTCTAGAGGTATTCTTGAAAAAGAAAGTGATCTTTTACAATTAAACCCTTACATGTAGTTGAGTAAAAATTTGCAACTCACGAAACATGCATCCTTTCATTTTTTAACTATACTAATCATGTTGATGATGACACATTATTGATCATGACATATGGCCTACTCATATTATGACCTCTTTTTCACATATCATGCAATTATTACTACCCTTCTTTTTCCAATAACAATCTTTATAACCTAAGATACCTACCAAGGATGAAAATTACTTCATTACATTTATCTATTCACTTTGACACATGTTATGACCACACATGTGCCAAATTTTCATTGGTTTCATCTTCATGTCATGTGCACTAAAAAATATATTACAAAATTAGTCAAGAGCCTTAAGCACAAACATGATTTTACACATTCCTTCATGATTGCATCCTAGTTATCTACAATTACATTCTTATCTATTCACACAATCACTTATCACTGATTATCACAATATTTAGATGAGGTTACTAAGGGCCATCTTGCTTCATAATCTAAGTTGTTATTCATTATTTATGATTCATTACACTATTTACACATCAATGCACTATCTTGCTCATGTGGTAGAAATCATTTTGGCATGCACTCTCAAGATCACGTGACCTAACCATATTCTAAGAGCCAACTTACCATATTAGGATACATCATGCATTATGTCTTCCTATCATAAATAATAAGGTCTGATAGGCCATATATCAAGATCCATATTATTGTTAAGTCTTATCTCCTCACCTAACGGATGTGTGCTCATTCTCTTCAATACAACATCGGTTATATGTGTTAGCCTAGTGTCCTATGTGCTTAAATGGGTGCTTATACTAATTGAGGGGTATGTCACCATTCTTCATTTGACTATAATGGGGCTAAAGCTATAAACCTTGATAATCATTCATAGTGTATATACTTACTATGCTTATTATTTGAGATATTTTACTCACTTGTTAGATGATATGTTTATCATAGTTATTCCTTTACATGATTATATTAGATTTATATTTAATGTACTATTTTTCCTTCACCAATCCATTGCATATGATGGATGCAACAAATTAAAGTGGAAAATATTATGTGAATAACACTCCTATTTTGATGTTTTAAAGAGTTACACATACTTAAAAAGACTCATTAGCATGACCAAATACAATAATGATGCATACCATGACATGAAAATGTTTATTATTCCATGTCACCCTATGGCCATCATGTTGGGTGGAGCATTGCAACTTTCTTTATAGGTGGAATCTTTCTAACACCACTCTCTCATTTCTCTTTTCTCATGATCACTACTCTTAAAATTCAAATTTTAGTTACATTTATCTTTACTTGTATGATAGAATCTACTCCTGGAAAATGTCTTGAATGTTGAATTTATACAATGAGATCTAGAGCGATACATTACTTTATGTGGACCTTGGTATACTTTTAGGTTTGAATATTTGCATGTATGTTTGTGATTATTTGCATACTTTGAGATACATGATCATTCTAGGATTCACATGTAATTAGATTTAAGGAAAAATACAATGGTGAAATTTACATACCTATGCTAAATCCTATTTCTTTGGGCATATTTTGATGGGAAAAAATTACTATAAATACATTCAATAAATAGTGCACTCTTGTGAAGCTTTGTGCTTATGTCCTTACTCATACCTATTCACACAGTATCCCACACTTGGATCTATCTTATCCATACACACATATTTTCTCATATCTAACATTTATCATGCTTATCATTACCCTCCATATCTAGACATCCATTCTCTACCTAGTTATAACTATTTCCATTTCTATGGTCAATTTCATGGGAGTGGGATCTATTAGCACCCATTCTTGTATGCTCACAAATATAAAAATATAATAAAATTTGTGTAATCTTTGGTTTCTTGGCCTTAATTTTTCCATCATTGATACCCAATTAGAGAATTTATTCAATGGGCCCCCTTGGTCAATTTTTTCTTGGTGGTGTGTGTTTCCTTCCCTCACTTTTGTCATGTGTCTGAATAGCATACATCATTTTTCCATAGCCCATTGCAATAAGTTAAGAGAGATTCTAGATAAAATTATGAGTGATATTTTTTATTGTGTGATATTAAAAAAGCTCATGTGTAATTTTGTCCATAAGCTCTCTTAAATCATGTCTCTAAATTATAAAAATATAAAAAATATTCTAACTATGAGAGTGTTTGAGTCTATTTTTAGCCTTCGATAGGTTTTTAGATTTTCTCTTACCTTAGTACCATTTCCCCAAGTTTTGTTTCCTCTGATCCCTACCTTATATTATTTATTGGAATGACTTTATCTTAGTAGCCCTTTTCCTTCTTGGTGCCTTTCCTCCAACTCCTCGAATCCCAGGTTTCCCACATTTTAGTATTTCAATATTTCCCTTAGTAGCATCCCTTTTCTTCAACTTCATATTTCCCCAATGTTAGGAATTCTAGGCAGGAAATAGAGAGATTCAATCTCCAATTAAATATAGATTTGATAAATGAAACAAAGGAATTAAATACATATAAATAAGAGAGAGTGAGATAAAAAGTTAATTTGGTTCACCCTTTTGTTGGGCTACATTCATAAAATAATAGTCATTTTATTTACAATTTCCAATAAAATATAATTATAATAACCTGCAACAAATGGTTGCAATGTACAACAATAAATTACATGACTTTCATTGCTCTGTTTTACCACACATTGTGCTAAGTGCACCCCACACTAAACTTGTGTTAATTTCTATCACAAAACCACACAACTTACAATAAAAAACTGAACTTCATGTGACTGTTTTAATTCTCACGTGCACCCTTTGCTTTGGGCTATTCAAAACTGCGACTATTGGTTTCCAATTCACAGCAATAAAATGTTATGAATTTTGATACTTTTCCAACTATTTAAATAGAATTATATTAGGGAATAATAATAAATTTCCTTTGCTCTACCCCCCTTGCAATCCCCCATTACTTAATTTTTTGGGAGAACATGTTGAGAAAAGACTCCAAAATGTTAACATCAAGTCTAATCGGGCTCCACATATCAACACCCAATTCCCCTAAGTCCCAATTTTAAACTTTTAGACTTTCTCTTGTCAATGTGCCCTTTTTTGAATTTATTCCCCTAGTAGGTGTGCATTTAAATTCCCATTTTCTTTATCCTTCATCCCCTTAAGATTTTAGAGTTCCACTTCCCTCTTTACATTGGTTATGAAGGATTTGATCTCCCTAGGTCCTAATATCCATTATGAGGTAGGCTCATAAAATTTCCCCTACTATCATACTTGAAGGATGCCATATCATGGATCCTCAAACCATAAACCCCAATGGACTTTCAAGTATTCTTATTCATTGGTTTGATGGTATAAAGTATGTCAAATTCTTGATCCTTACTCTCCTTTGGTCGCTTGTAGAACACCAAACCTTTTCATTCCTTAGTCCTAGATGGCACTTAATATCCTAGTCCTTTCCGCTTGGGTGGGATTCCAAGTTTATCTTTCCCTCCCCACTATGGAATTAAATGTTGGTTCCCAATTTGATTGTATCCAGTTGTGCTATAATCCTATCCCATTTATGTATTTATCTCACTTTACCTATCATATATAATGGATATGAGATAGTTCCTAATGGGTCTTCTTTGGTCAATGTTTGTATAAGCCTTGTTCTCCATCATTCACCATTTCTATCATGTGTTGGAAGTTGCAAAGGTCCCAAATATTCTAAGTGTTAGGATTTTTATTCAAAATTTGAAGACTATGCTAAATGTTAGAGTTTTGGAGTTTCCCATCTTGGCATACCTTTTGCCTAAACCGCACTCTTTTCTTTTCCTTGTCAAACTATCAAACCTTTACTTATCGACATACTTTTCATCAGACCCCACACTTTGATGATTTAAACTAAGCTATATTTTAGAGTCATAGTTTTGGTCATCTTCTTATCTGCATCCATTGTGGTATGAGGTATGATGTGTCCTTGATCCTTAATTCCTTATCCTTTTCACTGTGTTATTTTTTGGATTCATAGTTTTAAGAATCCCTTTACTTGCATACCTTATGGAATGAGTTTCTTGGTATCCCCAATCCTTGAATCCCAGTATTTTCCATCGTTTATCATTTTAGAGTCAATTGGGGAGATACATTTATTTATTTTTCTTTGGGAATGATGTATGATATATACTCTTGATCCCTAATCCTCCACAAGTGGTAGAGGTTATGAGGTATCCTCAACCTCCAATCCTTGAAACTTTGAAACTCGCACATTTTACTTTGTTCACTCCCACCTCACCTCCTTACACAACCAAAAGAACCATTAGTGAACAAATTTGATGTTGCAATTAGTCCAAAGGTATTTCCCCACCCAAAAGTACTTATCCATCCCAAGGTCACATATTTGAATGTAATATTAATGATGGAGGATGAGGGAAACCATACTATCATTAATACAGTGGTTTAGTTCTAGCTCCTAACGGTCCTTATGCCTAATCTAAATTATTCATCTCACTAATTTTGTAGGATCTATGATTGCCTAACACACAACATTCATTGACCACAAGTTCCTCCTTGATTCTTAAAGTGACAGAGAAATCAATAGAGTATCATATATGCTAGTTCCTTTTTTAGAAAGAAGGTTGGTTTTTTTTTCTTCCACACAATTACAAGCTAAAGGAGATTTTAGGGTTTCAAATCCTCCAATTTAAATCACCTAAAGAGCAATATTTTGTGTAAATCATAAGGAGATCATTATTGTAAATGATATCTATAAATGAATTCCTCCATGGATTCATTTGTAGGTCTCTAGAGAAACTCTAGCTTAGGGGTTTCCTCTTTCCATGTGTTTTGGCATGAATGTAAATGATATTTAATTAATGTCACATCATTGTAAGAAATTGCAAGCTTTGTAATGGTCATTTATTTATTGCATATATATTTCTACATTTTGGAGATGGATTATTAAATATTTTCAATTACTTGATATCCTTGTTTGCGATATATGTTTATGCATAGCCCATGTTCTTATATGAATTTTATTGTTTGTTCCTAGTGGTATGATTGTAATGTGTAACATGATGTATAGGTACCATCCTTGCAAGTAATAATCTAGCATGCACCTAAACTAAAAACATCTTACACCTATAGATGCTTAAAATTTATCCTTACAGTCATCCTATTACTCTTCTATTAATTAAATGGATATTATTATCTATTTAATTAATTAATTTAATACTTTCCTCTATTTATTCATTAATTCACTTAAATCATTAAAATATTATAGTCATTTATCCATTTGCATAATCAGTTATCCATAAATCATCTATTCATTTCATACATACTCTATTCACATAATTATTAAAATATCCATACATTAATTTACATAAATCTTTATCCATTGCATATTTCATTAAATCATTTGAATTTTCATACATAAAATTCATTTAATTAAATCATTCATCTAATTCACAAATTCACTTTAATTCTAAATTCTTGAACCTCTATCATATCATAAACTTTCTCATTTATTTCTTTCATTCCCATCAATTTCACTTGATCAAGCAATATGGGATAAATATCCATTTCTCCATTTTTCTCTTTTAATCCCACATTTCTCCCATAACCTAGATCTATCCTGTGAGGACATCTATATAAACCCTCTTTGTTCTCACCATTAAGCATATATTCAATTTTGATCACAAAACTCTACATCTATTCATCATAGCTTCTTGATACATTTGTGCTTATAAAAATATGAGAGCATCAAATGTGTAATTCAAGATCTTGATGATAGGAAAGCAATGGAGTAATTTTTCTTTTGAATGCTCATGTTTGGTTTTTCATAGTTCAATATTACATTTTATGCATTTGTATTCATTTAGGAGAAACTTCATTGATGTGATGTTGAAAGTATTTTGATTATGGTTTATAATTTCATTTAGTTTTCTCATTTTCAGCATCAAAAAAATGGTGAACCTAACGTGAACCAAACATTACACCTAGAATCTATAACATTTCAACCTAGAAAACCTCAAAAGCTTGCTCAAAAATTCAAAACAAAAAAAATGTTCACATTAACTCTTTCAAAACCAAAATCCCTAAGAGAAGATCCACGTTCCCCTTTTTCAAACATAGACATCGTAGTTCAAGGTCTATTAGAAAATGCATCTTGAAGAACTACCACAACTGAGACATATTACTGAGAAACTTTTATGAACGCCCTTTGAGGAACAAACCAGACTTACATATCCAAAATGAGCCTATCATTTAAATCTCTTGGGGCATCATTCTTCGGTTTTGATCCTTCAGTCCTTGCATATATAGATCATTCCACCTATTCCTTGCATATTTTGATCATTCTATTCTTTTATGACCTCAGTCCTTGCATATCCATCATTAGTCAAACAAAAAAATTATATTGCACTTAGGTTGCTCTCCTTAGGTCTTGAATCAAACATTGGCTATTAATCACCCATATCACTTGAGGTTCATCATCCTTGAGTTAGGGAATATATCATCATCTTTGAGTAGGTAAATCTTCTTGGAGTTCATCATCTCCTACTTTAGCATACCCTCTCTTGAACACTTGTCCTTTTTCCTATACATCATAGCACAAGTAAAGCCTTGTATCACAATTATCTTCAGACCTAGAGTTTCCTTGAGTTCTTGCATTTTTATCATATCAAGTTTGTCATATCATACCATTCCACTCCCATATCTTATCTTAGGGTCATATCAATTTGCATTGCATCCTAATATTGAGTCTCGTACATTGTCTAGTCCTAGGTCGAAGATCAGAAAAATAACCTATGACCCCTAAAACAAGAATAAGAATGTTTCAAGAGGAAGGTAACCCTTGGGGAAATGACTTTGATGGGGAAGATCGCATTAGTGTTGCAACTAGTGAAACAAATGAAACTGATAGAGAAGAAGCAACCCAATCCCATATAGAAGAAGCACTTCATGATCATAGATTCACTAAACTGCTTACAAAGGTGGTCAAACATAATCCACAACAATACTTCAAGGCTCTTGCTAATGAAGGAATCAAACTGCCTCCTGATTTTGACATATCATTACTCACAATGAATGACAAACATGAATCTAGTGAATCTAAGCATAACAAAACAAACAATGATGATAGAATCAAAGATCATAGGCCCTTTTATTTACAACCTGGTTATAAGAGATATTCAAAGACATCAAAACTTGCACCTAAAAATAATCCTATTTTGGATGAGCTTAGAGCATTGAGACAGGAATTAGATACTCTTAAGAATAGTAAAACATCATCCCACAAGTTTTCCATTGAAGATATATGTCCTTATCCTTTTGATCCAAGCATACCAATGCCACCTTTTCCTAGTCACTGGGACATACCGAGACTTGATAAATATAGGGGAAAAGGAGACCCTAAAGATCACTTAAGAGAATTTTGTGCTGCTACCTTGGAATTTGCAGTTGATGAGACATAGCTTATGAGATTATTCCCTTGTAGTTTGGGAGGAGAAGCTATGGAATGGTTTTCACAATTACCCCCAACCATCAAATATTTTCAAGAACTAGCTGATAAACTTTTCTCACATTATAGTTACAACTGTGAACTTAAAGTGACCATGACAAACCTTTTTAATACCAAGTAAAAACAAGGAGAATTTTTTGTGTCATTTTTACAAAGATAGAGAAATTTGACAAAACAAGTACCTTATAACATTCCATACAAAGAATTGGTTGACCTCTTTTATTGGAATTTGAACAAGGAAATTGGAAAGGAACTTCACCTCAAATGCTTGGATTCCTTTGATGAAGTCATAGAAATGGGATTTCGAATAAAAAAAAACTCTATCAATGATGGAACTATTAAACTTAATAATGGAAAAGATCAAAATTAGGCTCGAGCAACAAGATACCTTTTTGGGTTAAGAACAAGAATGTGGTCAATGATGGAGTTTTTGATGCGAAAACAACTAAAACATCATCACCTATCTACAACCTTAAAGGTTCATCTTCAAACAAAGGAAAATAAAAACAAAGAAGCTTTTGTAAGCAAAATTTTACACCATTGGGCCAATCGCTTGAATCTGCATTAAAAGAAATCCTTGAAAATAATCCCTGATATGAGACAATATAATCCACAAGTCAAACCCCCATGGTGGAACGGTGATCACTTTGTGGATATCATAGACACAAAGGACATAAGACTAATAGTTTCAATAAACTTTGACATGTGATACAAGACCTTATTGATGATGGTAAGATAGGAGTTGACAGGCACACTCCTTCTAGTAACTCTAATCGTGATATGTTTAAAAACCCTTTCCCTAAGCATGAAAAGGATAAAGGAAAGGCCCCTGAATCTAGTGATGGTGTAAACTATATCGGTGCTAAGTATGACTATATCATAACTAACATCAATGAGGTTGATAATCATGTGAACACTTTCATTATAAAAGGAAAATAATCTAATTGTAATGTTACTACCCACAGAGGCACAGTTTCCCTTAGAGGTCCTAATTCAAAACCTGTTGCACCAGTTTCATGATACAATCTCATAGACCATTTAGGCAAAATTCTCGTGCAAATTTCTATACTTGAGATGCCACGCCTATCTCTTGAGCATAAAGCTATCCTAGATAAAATGCTTGTTACTGCTACAATGCCTACAGACTTGCATGTAGATTAATTCCAAACTATGGCGGGACACATCACTTCTCCTCACGCTCTCACTTTTATTGAGAATGATGATTTTTCCATCTAAAAACCACATAACACACCTTTACACATTGAATTCCTTATCCATAAAGTCAAGATCAAGAGAGTTTTGATAGATGGAGGAGCGAGTCTTAATATTTGTACTCAGAAATTGATCATGGAATTAGGGTTCTTTGAAAGTTTAGTTGATACAAAGAAAAAGATTACCATAAAGGCATATGATGAAGAGGAATTTTCATCTAAAGGATCAGTTACTTTACCAATCAAGGTTGGGCCTGTGACAAAGGATGTGGTTTTCCAAGTCCTTGATCTCCCTTTGACCTATAACATCCTCCTTGGAAGACCATGGATTCATGCAATGCAAGTAGTACCTTCTACATACCATCAATGCATTAAGTTCACACACAATCAAAATCACAATACAAGGAGATCCATACCCTTTCATGTATTTCAATAATCTAAGCCCTAAAAATGAAATCACAATCCCTAACAATCATGAAGCACTTCCTTCTCAAGCATATGTTGATCCTAAGTCCTTAAGTGTCCACCTCAAAATCTAATGAAGTTGAGATCAAAATACAAGTGAAAGAACAAGGAGTAGGGGAATATAACCTGAATCGTGCTCTTTGCATTAGAAAGATACCTTTATCTCCCCACACCTATGGCAAGCCACAAATGCCTAAGACCACATCAGATACCAATACTACATTGGTTTGTAAATCAACTACTTTCAAAAAATGGGGAGCTCTTTATAATGAAATGGAAGAAGTTGATCTCCTGAGATGGTTGTACAAAAATGAGGATACAGAAAATGAACAAACTGAAAAACTAGAGATAAAGATACCTATTGAACAGTACAACAAAGGATTGGATCTTATGAAACAAATGGGATGTGATGGTAAAAGTTCTCTAGGTTTACAAAAACAAGGTATCTTGGAACAAATACAACCTACTCATACACAAAAAGTCCCTGGTTTAGGATATGACGTGCAGAAAGATAAGACCTTGAGTACCGAGTGTACTTCAAGTAAGGAAGTAGAGTCCTCTAATGCTACACAAACAAACAAGGAAAGTGTCATCAATGAATTCATTGACATCTGTGACTATGATATTTTTTTTTACCCTTGAATCCATTCAAAATCTTGACTCAAATCATGACCCTTTACCCTTGGTTTACCCCCAACTCATTGATTGGGATCAAAAGGGACCGCCACAACTAGATGTGTTTCAAAATGATGAGGAAATTATAAACTTTTTGGGATCATGAGAAGACACACCTCTTGGGGATCATAAATCATGTTTCATCATAGAACTCAATAGTGCGGCTTACTTTGGGGAAGGTTCCAAGCCTTTCAATCACAAAATTATTGAAAAAAAATAGGTCTTTTAGTGAAAACTAGTCTGCGGCGCTATTAGACCTGGAAAAAGTAAAAATAAAGGATGTATCCAAAGGTGAAAACCTCTCTAAGGCACCTAAGGATGGAAGGCTTGACACACTTCCCCTAGCACTATATCATGAAAAATCATCTATGTTGGTGGAGAAGACAATACCAACAAATCTGGGCATAAAAGAAAAACCAAGGATAATTCATCTAGCAGAATCATTAACACTAGAAGAGAAAATAGAGCATATATAGTTTTGAAAGGAAAGATATCAACTTTACATGCTTCTATGCAGACATGTCGATACTTGATCCAGATTTAGTAATGCATCAATTGTCTTTGCCACCAGGGGAAAAACCTGTTAAGAAAAAGTTGAGAAAAATGCACCTGCATGTTGCTCTATTGGTAAAAACTAAACTACAAAATTAAAGTTGCTAGACATGGGATTTATAAGACCTATGGACTATATTGAGTGGATTTCAAAATTAGTACCAGTTTCAAAACCTTATGGGAGTGTTTGTGTTTGTACAAATTTCAAAGATTTAAACAAAGCTTGTCCTAAAGATGACTTCCCACTTCCAAACATTGACATGATAGTGGATTTGACAGCAAGGCATGAAATGTTATCCCTCATGGACAGTTTCTCATATTACAATCAAATTAAAATTTCTCCTGAATATCAAATTAAGACAACATTCACTTGTCCTTGGGGAACCTTCTGTTGGAATGGCATGCCCTTCGAGTTGAAGAACATCAGAGCTACATACCAGTGTGCAATGACCATTATCTTTCATGACATGATGCATACCTTTTTGGAAGACTATGTAGATGATTTGTTTGGAAAATCCTACACCAGAGTTGGAAATCTAGAGATCATGGAAAAAAAATTCACAAGATTATAACAATACAAGGTCTGGTTGAATCCAAAGAAATGTGCATTTGGGGTAACCTCTGGGAAACTTCTTGGATACATTGTCTCATCTAAAGGAATTGAAGTTGATCCTACAAAAGTAAAAGCTATACTTGAAATGCCTCCACCTAAGAATATCAGTTAGTTGTGATCATTGCAAGGAAAACTTCATTCTATCTGTCATTTTATAGCACAACTTGTAGATAAATGTCAACCATTTTAGCATATTTTATGCAATAATTTTCCATTCAGATGGGATGACAAGTGTGAACAAGATTTTCAAAAAATCAAAGAATATCTAATGACACCACTAGTATTAGTACCTCCTACAGATGACAAGCCTTTACTCCTTTATATATCCACAACCACCATAACACTGGGGGAACTTTTGGCACAACATGACTTTGAAGGAAAGGAATGTACGATCTATTACATCAGTCGTACTCTAGTGGGATATGAGCTCAATTATAGTCCTATCGAAAGAGAGTTCCTTGTCATAATTTTTGCCTCATAGAAGCTATGAAATTACATGCTTACACACCAGATAAAGATCATCGCAAAAATTGATCCTCTTAAGTACCTCTTGAACAAAGCAGAACTCATAGGATGCTTGGCTAAATGGGTTGTGATTCTTAGTGAGTTTGACATTGATTACGTGGAAAGAAAAGAAATCAAAGGACAAGCTATAACGGATCAACTCGTTGATGCTCCTATGACAGATGATCATCCTCTTGTTACATAGTTCCTTGATGAATCAATCTTCAACATGGAATCTACACATCTTCGGACTTTATATTTTGATGGCTCCTTCACACAAAGTGGTTCTGACACTGGCATTCTCTTTATCACATCGCAAGGGGATTGTATACCTAAAGCGTATAAGATATAGTTTCCATGTACCAACAATATTGCAGAATATGAGGCATTACTTTTTGGGCTCTATATGGGTGTGCAATGGAAAATCCTAGAGTTGTGTGTCCTTGGTGACTCTTAGCTAGTGATCAAACAAGTTAATGATGACTATAAAACAAAAGATGAAAAATTGATGTCTTACAAAAGAATAGTGGATGATTTCAAGGCCTATTTCACATCAATTTATTTTGAGTAGATCCCCGAGATAGTAACAGAGTTATTGATGTAATGGAAACAATTGGTTCACTCATAGAAATGCCACCTATTGTGAGTCCTTGGTAAAGCCTCTTTTGGAACCTGCTTACAATGTACCACAATCTAAAATGATGTCTTATTGTTGGTCCTAATTCTCAATGGTATGGGGATAATTATACCTATCTTCGTGCTAACATCTTGCCATTAGACCTATCCAATAAATCCCATAAAACCTTTATCTATCAAGCCTCCTATTATGTAATCTTAGTCAATACCCTATACCGCCGAGGTCTCGATGGTACTTTACTCTGATGTATTGAGCATGATAAGGTCAAAACTACTTTACAAGAAATGCATGAAGGTATATGTGGGGCACATGCTAGTAGTCCTACCTTAGCCAAGAAACTCTTACGTATGTGTTATTATTGGCCTACAATGAAAAAAAATTCTTATCAATTTGTTAAAAAATGTAAGTAGTGTCAAAAACATGCAAACTTGATACATGCTCCTACACAAGAATTGTAGACGCTCGATACATCGTGGCCCTTTTATCAGTGGGGACTCGATCTCATGGGAAAGATCCATCCACTTTAATCTAATGTTCATAAGCTCATTCTCATCACCACAGACTACTTCATGAAATGGATTGAAGTTGTTTCCCTCACCCACATCACTCGAAAACAAATAGCCACTTTCATATTGAACTATATCATCTGTCATTATGGTGTTCCTTTATCCATTATCACAAATAATGGTCGTTCGTTCAAAAATTAGGATTTTCGTGAACTCTGTGATAAATTCCATATACAACATTATTTTTCTACACCTTACTACCCTCAAGGTAATGGCTATGTCGAGGCCTCTAACAAGACCATTCTCAAAATTATTACAAAGATGGTCAATGAAGTTGGTCGAGATTGGCATGTTCAACTGAGTCCTGCCTTGTGGGCTTACCACACGAGTGTTTGTACTCCCAGAGGTGCTACCCCATATGCCCTTGTCTATGGATTTGAATCCATCTTTCCCATCGAGGTCGAGTTGCCTTCATTGCAGGTCTCCTTGTGCAATCAAATCAATGATGAAGACTAACGAGTTTCTTGTTTGTGGGAATTGAAACTATTGGATGAATGAAGACAAATTGCTTTCAATCATCTCAAAGCATACCAATAGCGGATGTGCCAAATTTATAACCATCAAGTGAAACCACATACATTTGAGATTAGGGATCTTGTACTTCATGAAAATCCTCACAATTAAAAACACAAAGAAAAGAAGGGTAAATTTGAGCCTAACTGGTTGGGTCCATACATTATCACTATTGTGTATGAATCAGAGGCATACCAGTTATCTACTTCATAAGGTGAATTGCTCAGTGATCCCATCAACAATATGCATATTCACAGATTTTATAACTGAGTACTTCAGAGAGTACACTTTTTTAAGGTCCTAAAAAAATACAAAAAATGGAAAAGAGTCCTGAAAAAATACAAAAAAATGGAAAATAGTCCTAAAAAAATACAAAAAAGGTCCTCAAAAAATATAAAAAAATGGAAAAAAGTCTTGAAAAAATACAAAAAAATAAAAAAAATTAAAGAGAAATCAATTCGTTCAATGGTGAAAACCACTTCGGTGGTGCATTGAGCAAGTGCCATGGTGAAAACCGAGAAATTGGTGCCATGTGTAGAGGCTTTGCTCCTCTTTCCTTTAGAGCTCCACTTGATCTTTCCATCCCATTTCCATTCACCCTCCACTTCATAATAAACTTTTCACACTCACCATGGCTTGTGAATTGTTTGGAATTCCCCTCGCTTGCTCACTTCTCCATGCATACTAAGTTGGTCATATCCCTCACTGGGGCATTTCCTCGACCTTAGCTATGGTTTGGGATACTCAACATCTTGTGGTTAGAAAAACTATCCTCTTTGTCTGTCTATTCACTTGCAATTCATCTCATTCCATCGTAAAACTTTGAAAAATCCAAAAAAAATCAAATATTCCAAAAATCTAAAAGAATGAAATATTCCAAAAATCCAAAAAAATCAAATAACTTCAAAAATTTCAAAATAGTGATACTTTCAGATCGCCACACAGCTTTGAACTTCAACAAAATCAAAACATGCCAAGATTGGCAATCAATCAAACATTGCAACATACTTATCAATCCATCTTTCAGATCCAACCAAATACATAAATTGTGACAAGAATCAATTCTACATTGAAGCATGATGCTTGTTTGTTTGTCAGTCTGATTGTTTTATGATTTTATCTTTGGTGGCATGTCTTTTAGCTTCTCAAGGATTTCTTGGACTAGAGAGGCGAGGATGGGGCATGTTCACTTGTTTATTGTATGTGGATTGTTTCTTATTCATAGGTTGACTCATCTTAAGACATGGTTTTCTAAAATCATTGAGGACCTATGAGTCTAATGTGGATGAGAGAATTCCTTATCTGATAGTGTCTTCCATACATTAAGTATTTAGTTCATCTAAGGTCCTTATACCTAAATTTTTATACTTCATTGCTAAATCAAAATACAAACAGTATTCAGGTCATCTTTACATGCATGTTATCTAGACGCTTATACTAATTTATGACATAATAAGCTCTATGATGATAAAGCACTATGTAAAGCACAAGAAGTTTCATCACCTTCATTTCCTTTGTATCCTTTTTTCATCCATCATTTCATCCATCATCCATTTCCTTCATCATTTCATTTATCTTCATGCTCCTTATCTCAAAGATCAATTAATTGCTTTATCCATTTGATACATGTCTTCTAAAACAAATATCAAATCAATCAATTTGCTTTTTAGCATGGGACTCCAACGCTCCCTGATCATTCAATATATTAATCTATCATTGTTTTGTGCTAGCATCAATCTCAATCAACTTAATCAACTTATTAACCTAGCTATCCTGAGAATTTCCATCAATTGTTCAGTTACACCTATCAGTTATGCATTATCATCAAATGTGCATCTCCACTTAATCACTCACACAATATTAATTATCAAATATTCTCCTTGTGATCTATCGAGAGACTAATCCTATCACAACTTGTTCAATCAATCTCTTGAGAGGGCGTATCATCCTTATTGTCATCCTTACCAAGATATCCCTGGGACATGTATTAGTTAATCAATTCTTTTTCTTTGAAATAACGTGACAAGTTGCATTGTCTCAAAGAGGGGAAAATGTAGATGCTTAAAATTTATCCTCACAGTCATCCTATTATTCTTCTATTAATTAAATGGATATTATTATCTATTTAATTAATTAATTTAATACTTTCCTCTATTTATTCATTAATTAACTTAAATCATTAAAAATTTATAGCCATTTATCCATTTGCATAATCAATTATCCATAAATCATTTATTCATTTCATACATACTCTATTCACATAATTATTAAAATATCCATACATTAATTTGTATAAATCTTTATCCATTGCATATTTCATTAAATCATTTGCATTTTCATACATAAAATTAATTTAATTAAATCATTCATCTAATTCTCAAATCCACTTTAATTCTAAATTCCTAAATCTCCATCATATCATAAAATCTCCCATTTATTTCTTTCATTCCCATCAATTTCACTTGATCAAGCAATATGGGATAAATATCTATTTCTCCATTTTTCTCTTTTAATCCCACATTTCTCCCATAACCTGGATCTATCATGTGAGGACACATAAGCCCTCTCTATTCTCACCATTAATCATATATTCTATTTCGATCACAAAACTCTACATCCATTCATCATAGCTTCTTGATACATTTTGCTTATAAAAATCTGAGAGCATCAAATGTGTAATTCAAGATCTTGATGATAGGAAAGCAATGGAGTAATTTTTCTTTTGAATGCTGATGTTTGATTTTTTTGTAGTTTAATATTATATTTTCTACATTTTTATTCATTTAGGAGAAACTTCATTGATGTGATGTTGAAAACTTATTTTGATTCTGGTTTATAGTTTCATTTAGTTTTCTCATTTTTCAGCATCAACAACACCGATATATTAGGAGAAAGAATTATTTTATACATGCACTTTGTGATTCAATATTATAACATAGGAAAACATCCTTATTGATCCTTAAATTGTTATCATCCTAGAGAGTCATGTTGTGCATACCCACATCCTACTATTATGCAACGATGTGCTTATTAGCTTAATAGAGGTTATTGTAGTAGGTTAGTCCTTAGCCTATGAAAAAAATTTGGTTTATGCATACAACGGCACTAATAAATTATTTTATCCACATGTATATCTTTAGTTATATTTAATCCTATTCAACATACCTCTAGGGAATCCCCCATGGGTCTAACTAAGCCTAAAGTTGAAGAAGGTCCTACCCACCTTCAAAAATTAGAACAAGGTTTCCCTACTTGATAATAAGTTAGGGGTTTGTTGATCTTATCTTTTTTATTTATCTTATTTTCACATTCCCAGGATGTCTATAAGGATTTAGAGAGGAAGGAATTGGGCATTAATCATTGATTTTTTTTTTGCTCTAATTGTTGGATATTTTTGCAATACTACCACAATGAATACCTGCTTTGGTCTATATGTAGAAATTGTTTTGGGGAAATTCATGTAGCGATTGCATGTTAGGTACTCCATACCTCTTTGTGTATTTGGTCCAAAATGTGTTGAAACTTCTCGCCCATACACACTAACAGGGTTTTTGTATGTCTGGTATGAGCAAGAATACTCCTTGTTTGCGGAGCCAAATTCCATGCAATAGATACAAAGTTTCCTTGGTCATTAATACCCTAGTGCATCATGTCTATTTGCTACATTAATAAGGATTATTATAAACTACTTAGTTTTCTATAAAATCAAAAACAAACTCATCATGTTTTACATATCATCAATCATCCAATTTCTTCTATCCTCTAATCCTACTAACATTGCTTCTGGCTAACATCTTCATACTACATCAAAAATATCATTCAAACCTTTTCGTGAGCTCGACCTAAAAAATTAATGTTTTTGGCTGACCTCTTGAGGGGGAAACCTAGCATCTTATCATTCTTCCACTGACAGTCAAGGAACAATGGGGTATCAATAAAAAAAAAATTTCTTGATCTGATCTTGAATTCTTTGAAACAACGTAGCAAGTACATTGTGTCAAAGAGGGGCAAAATGTAGACATGTAAAATTGGCTTAACACATATCACACATTTTGAATTGCATTTTTCCATTATTGACATCACTTTCATTAACATCTTTAATCCCCTTTTAACATCATTTGCATCATTAACTTTATTTTCCTCTATTAATTAAATAATCTTGAATTGTTTAATTAATTCACCATGCCATCACTAGTTTACCCTTATTGCTCTTGATTAAATAAATAAACATTAGTTATATAATTATGTCTCTAACTTTACTTATTCTTCTAAATTAATTAAATAGTTATCATTAATTATTTAATTATTCTACTTTTCCTCTTCCAAATTAAATAATTAAATCAATTATTCAATTTCCCTAAATTCATTCAATATTGTCAATTAATAAATAAACTTTTATTTATTAAATCAAATACATCTTCCATGTTCTTCTCAAGATTAATTAATCATCCTCACACATTCTGATTGAACAAATTATGTCCACTAATTACTCAATCCAATTTGGTAATCCTACTTATTACTTAATCTAATTTGTCAATCCCACTAATTATTCAATCCAATCCCACTGATTATCCAATGAACTCCCTTGATTGAATTAATCAGAATAGTTAACTAATAAATCTATTCCCTCTCAAAAAAATTCAATTGTTAATCATGATCTTCCATTGTTGAATCCTAATCATTCATCTGAAACTCACAAATCTATAA
The DNA here is from genome assembly GCA_007258455.2 of Sequoia sempervirens. NCBI lineage: Eukaryota > Viridiplantae > Streptophyta > Pinopsida > Cupressales > Cupressaceae > Sequoia > Sequoia sempervirens. The sequence goes on from VDFB02105785.1 coordinate 199,703,148, forward strand.
AAAACCCCTCATCCCTTTGTAGTGTAGGAAAAAGTATCCATTTTTCACACTTAATTTGGGAATGATTAATATTAAAATGAGCCTAATGTTGCCTTAATTTAGTGTTGTAATATGTTTTACATATTCACATTAAGTTTAGGGCCCTTTTAAATAAAATGGACTTAATAGTGCCTTGTTTTTAATGTTGTAAGGTGTACCTTTACACTTTCACATTAATCTATGTCTTTATTAATTGATTGAGGTTAATTTTCCTTAATTGGCCCTTTTAATTCAAATCCAAGCCTAATCAAATGCAAATTTTGAGGGATAAAACTTGACATTCATAAATTCCATTACACAACACTTAAATTTGGAAGATGTGTGTCCTAGGTAAGTGACCTAGGACCCATTCGCCATAAGGAAAATGGGTCCTCACTTAAGCCTAGGACCCTATTTTCACATAATATTTAACATTGTCTGATGTGTGTCCTAAGTAAGTGGCCTAGGACCCATTCGCCCTATGGCGAATGGGTCCTCACTTAGACCTAGGACCCCTCTTTGGAATATGTTTTTGGTGGTATTTTAATGATTTAAAATCTATAATTCAATTTCAACTTGTGATATTTGAATTTCAAGAATTAATGGTAAGATATGTATAAATATAAGGTCATTTCACTATGTTTCACCTAGCAAATTTATGAGCAAGTTTGATCTAAGCAATTTTTATGAGATCAAGAGAGAAAGTTTATGTGATCAAGAGAGCATTCAAGAGAAATTTCAAGGCATTCAAGGGCAGATTTATTAAAGAATATTGCAGAAATCAAGATTCCATTGTCATGTCAAAGGTGTATTGCATCATGCATTTTTTTTGAGCTAATATGGTGATGTAGTGCTCAAGATCAATTCAAGCATATCAAAAGCATTGTTTCACATCACATTCCAAGATCAATATCTACATTCATTGAGGTCACTGCATGCTAGTTTTCAGATTTGTTATCTAAGGTTTCAAATAAGGTTTTATTATTTCATTCCTTCATGTTTCATTGTTTCATTATAAGGTTTAATTACCAAAATGGGGTTTGACCAAGGAAAACCCCCATTTCCTAACAAAACAACATTTTTCTCTCTTTGACGTGTGATTGTAGATTTTAGGTTGAAGATAATTTGAAGAGAAAAATTGAAGAAAGATGCAAAGTTGTCAAAGTTGCAAGAAAATTTGTCAAATCACGGAAGTCTTCTATAAAATTTATTTTTGGTCGTCTAACAGTGAACACTTGGAATCTAGGAGTGTAGACTTGGCAGAACATAACCTAGAAAGCATTTTCTAGGAACCCTATCCAAGACCCATTCGCCATAGGGTGAATGAGTTCTTAGTGAGGTCTGAAAAAGCATCTTTGGTGAAAGTTATACATCATTCTCACCTTTCCAAATCTGCATTTTGAAAGTTAGTTTTGTCAAATTTTTAGATATATCCTCTATCGCTTACATTTTGAATGAAATTAGAGAAATAGGTGCACCATACCCCCTTTGTTATCAATTCATTTTGATAAACCTATTTTTCCATGTTTCATTATGGTGAACCCAACATTTTGAACCTAACTTTGATCATTGCATTTTTTAATTTTGGATTCCTCATTCATCTTAGATTTAGATCTTGCATCTCTTTGCATTGAATTAGGTCTCATTTAGGGTGTCTTGTCTTTGCATTTCATTTAAGGGTTTTTAGGATTGCATCTTTGCATTCTTTAAAACTGAAAAATACAAAAAAATCAGCCATCTTGCATATCATTTGCATAACATTACATCATATCAACTTGCATTTGAAAATTGAAACAAAATTGCTTATCCAATTAGGTGTTATAGGTTATCATTTTGACACATTATGCACTTGCATTTCACATTGAATTTCATAGTAAAATCAAACTAAAGCTTGATGTAACAAACCAAAATCTAGAAACTACTGAAAATCACTTTAAAATCTATAAAAAATTGTATCAAAACTCTCATCTAGAACCCATTCACCCTAGGGCGAATGAGTCCCCGATCAAGTCACATTCTAATTTTCTAGGCATTAAAATATTCATTTATGCATTCCTATTTGTTGATTTCAAATTTTTGTTACTGTTTGCAGAATTTTTGTTTCATCAATTTGATCATATCTAGCTTAATTTGGTAAATTTAGTGCATTGTGTGATTTCAAAATTGCATTTACAAGACTTCATTTTCAAGTTTTTACATAGTGTAATCAGAAAATTACCTTGTTTTAAATCTAAAAATCTGGAAATGGACAAGTGTTTTAGCAATGTATGGAATTCCTTGTTCTCCTTGGTTGATGTTTCAAGTTGTGTTTTTGGCAATGATCCTAATGCAATTGACCTTAACCATGCTCAACCAACTCCTAATGAGTGTCTTCATGAAGTTTCCATCATTGGAGAAGATGATGCTAGCATGCATGAGTTCATAAATGATTGCCTTAAAAATCTTGAGAATAATACATCCTTTTACCCCTCCATGACACAACCAACACAACTTGAGATGTTTGGTATTTTACATCCTGAAATTGAGTCACAAACTAAGCTTAAACTTCCAACAATGAGTGAAACTAGTTCTTGTAATCAAGTGCATGCCTATCCATCTTATGTTAACAAAGTGACCAACACTCCTATTAACCTAGAAGAAACTTATGGCCAAGGCATTAATAGTTTAACTAAACAAGGATGCGACATAACTAATGAGCATGAAATTCACAAAAATTTAGAGAAACTTCCTATTGAAGAAACCAAAGTATTAGGATATCAAGATCCTCCTTCTGACATAAGTATCCTCCTTCCTAAGGAACAACCAATGCCTCGTAAGAATGATAAGGGAATCTTAGGCCCTCCTCCTTGGCATCTATCTCAAAAAATTGGTGAATCAAGCAAGAAACAAAAGCCTTACAAACTCAAGAAACTCAAATTTCCATGTCCCATGTCTGACAATGAAATAATCTTACATAGACTTTTAAATCAATAACTCATAACATTACCACCCATTAGAGAAAATCCAAATACAAATCCTAAGAACACAAATGAGTCTCACTGTCAATATCATAGAACTCTTGGGCATAGTAATGATGAGTATCATACTTTAAAAAGAATATTTGAGAAGTTTGATATCAAAAAAATAGTCTCTTAAAGCATTCCCTTTGCTTCGTGCCATATAATAGTTGTAGGATCCTAGTATGCTCACTATTACATGTTATACATTCATTGAAAATAATTATCTTTATTGCAAGGAGCTCATTCTCATCACCTATCTCGGATCATCCTTGTCCTACACTTAGTGGGGGAAAGGGGTTAAATAGACTTGTCCTAGCTTTGGCACTTGTCATTGTCCCTTTTCTAGTTGTCCACCTTTTGTATTTACCAAACAAGATTGGGATGTGAACGACCTGCTATAGGTTGACTCGCATGTGCCTTGCTAGTATTTTGCATTATTTTATTTTTCATGTTTCTTTATGTGTTGCATGTGTGTAATGTGATCCCCCATACTATTTTGTTTGGTGTATCTCTCTGTCTTTTTGTGCATTCCTCTATATGTATCTACATTCTTCTATATGTCGTAAAAAAATTAGTTTTTTCGTTTATCTTTTGTTTTCCTTTTAGGGATGACGCAAGGCGTCAAGACATTTAGGTCTCTTCCATGTTGACTCAGAGTATTTTTCTTTTTTTTTGCTCTCTATGTGGCATTCTTCCAGTTCTATGAGTATTTGTGGAATGATGACATTTCATAGCTCTATAAAAACACTGTAGCAAAGATATACTGACCCCGAATCCATAAATCCCTTCTGTATTTTTGGGGGCAACCCCTCTCTTCTTTTTCATGATGTGGCTTTATTTTGGAAACATATGACTTTGCATAAGGATTTATAAGGAAGCTCTCATGTCTTAGGATTGAATATTGGCTACTTTAAAGCAATTACTCACAGCAATGGTGTCAACAACCGCTTTAAAGTGGGGGCATACATTGATAATATCTTTCGACATTTTTCATGTTTCATGGTGTGATTTTTTTTTCTTGTGATGTTTCCTTTTCTTGGTGGTTTCATTCGATTTGATGTCCTCCAAGAGTGTGATATTTCTTTGCGTATGACTTTCCTCTTAGTGGTGATATGATGCACTGCATTCCCTAAGTTGTGAAACTTTTACTCTTGACTTGTCCTCTCTTTGAGACATTAGGCACAATGTTCCCTAAGAAGAATACCTTACACAAACTAAGCAAGATCCCCTTGAACAAAAACCATGTATATACATAATTTTCGTAAGTGTTTGGTATAATGCTGCTTGCTAACCTTGTCAAGCTCAAACCCTAAATTCAAGGCCACCTAGTATAACACACCTTGCTTTCCTGTGGAGCCTTGTCGTGTGGCCCCCTATTGAAGTTATTAGAGGGATAGCTTTGGTATGGCTAGTATGATGAGAGTCAACATAGAGGCATGACTTTCTCATTGTATAGTGAGAGCCTATAGACTTGGTATGACTTTCTCATTAAGCAACTTTATTGGAAGACTCACCTAGTGGATAGCCTAAAGTTTTGTTACCTCGAACTGAGCGCAAAACTTATCACTTAGATGTGTTCCACATCACGTTGGATAGTTTAGGCTTGATTTTCCTAGTCTTTGATGTTGTATGATTGTGTATATTTTTCATTATTGCATACATAAGTGTCTTAAATGTCTACTTTAGTGTGAGTTTGACATGGGCTCTCACTAAAGTGGGGGAAAAATGTAATGTAGGAAAAAGTATCCATTTTTCACACTTAATTTGGGAATAATTAATATTAAAATGAGCCTATGTTGCCTTAATTTAGTGTTGTAATATGATTTACATATTCACATTAATTTTAGGGCCCTTTTAAATAAAATGGACTTAATGGTGCCTTGTTTTTAATATTGTAAGGTGTACCTTTACACTTTTACATTAATCTAGGTCTTTATTAATTGATTGAGGTTAATTTTCCTTAATTGGCCGCTTTAATTCAAATCCAAGCCTAATCAAATGCAAATTCCAAGGGATAAAACCCGGCATTCATAAATTCCATTACACAACACTTAACTTTGGAAGATGTGTGTCCTAGGTAAGTGACCTAGGACCCATTCGCCATAGGGTGAATGGGTCCTCACTTATGCCTAGGACCCTATTTTTACATAATGTTTAACATTGTCTAATGTGTGTCCTAGGTAAGTGGCCTATGACCCATTCACCCTATGGAAAATGGGTCCTCACTTAGACCTAGGACCCCTCTTTCGAATATATTTTTGGCGGTATCAATTAATGATTTAAAATCTATAATTCAATGTTTGCTTATGATATTTGAATTTCAAGAATTAATGGTAAGATATGTATAAATATAAGGTCATTTCACTATGTTTCACCTAGCAATTTTATGAGAAAGTTTGATCTTTAAAGAAATTTATATGAGATCAAGAGAGAAAGTTTATGTGATCAAGAGATAATTCAAGAGAAATTTCAAGGCATTCAAGTGAAGATTTACTGAAGAATATTGCAGCAATCAAGATTTCATTGTCATGTCAAAGGTGTATTGCATCGTGCATGTTGTTTGAGATAATATGGTGATGTAGTGTTCAAGATCAATTCAAACATATAAAAGGAATTGTTTCAAATCAAGTTTCAAGATCAAGATCTACATTTATTGAGGCCACTTCATGCTAGTTTGCATATTTGTTATCCAAGGTTTCAAATAAGGTTTTTGTTGTCACATGAAATTGCACCCTATTGAGCACAAAGCTTGGCATTCCAATGACACAATAGAAACAAACTCAAGGTGTGGGACCTTTGTGCATATGAGGTTGAATCTCTAGAGAAGGTTGGCTCCCTCTTTCAATCCCATTGCAATGTGTTGGACCAACCCATCACATGAAATCCTACCACTAACAGCTCACAAGGAAAAAGGGAGAAGGATAACATGAAAGAGAAGATGGAGGTGATACACCAAGATGGAAAGTTTGTTTCTTCCTGAACAATATTGCATAGTACATCGTTGAAGAGGGGAAAGGGGACTTTCACAAGTCTTTGTTTAGTCGACTTTTAGAGGGATACAAGAAGTTTAGGGTTTGACGAGGCACTCGAAGGAAAGAAAGGTTTCTCAAACCAGAAATTGTAAACCATTTAACACAAACATGCATGCATGAAAATACAATAAACACTTAGATATTAAGGTAATAACTTACTCAAACACAAAAGAGCTGAGAAGGGGAAAACTTGATCTATTCCATTAATGTAGAGGAAAAAATTCAATCTTTACAATAACAGGGATACAAAAATGCAAGTTTGACAAAGAAAAACCCCAGAGGAGCCAAAGGAAGAACCCTTAAAATGAATACATTTTTTCCCTTTATAATTCAAGCATAACTTAGAAGCAAAATTCAAACTCTAAACCTAACCATGGTTAACAAAAAAAGACTATGCATGCAACATCTGAGTCATCCCGTGAAAATCATGATTACAGAATGGATCAATCAGGAAAGTCAAAAAAGAGCAATAAATGGGCATGGGCACCGATGAAATCCACTTGCAAAAGGAATGGAATGCAATTAATTTCACCCTTGAAGCCCAAGAATCAAATCTGGTAGCTCAAAAGTCAAATCAAGCATCAAAAATGTTGCCCAAAAAAACACGTCAAAATGCAAGAAGGTTAGGGTGTTAGGCCCCAAAAATAACCTTTGAATACATTAAATGGTCTAGACCCCTGAAAAGAGCACATTATTGGACATCAATGATCGGGCGGTCGGAGGTCGGGAGTTGGGCATCGAGCTTACCATGTACTGCACGCTTAGAAGAAAGCAGGAGCAAAGCACAAAGAAGAAGAAAGCATCGGGGGTAAGAGGGAAAGCTTACCTCTGAAAATCAGAGGTAAAGAAGAAGAGATGCCTCTTACCAATGAAAGGTAAGAGGTAAAGTGGAATTCTGAAGGCCGATACCCGAAACCCTAACACTTAGTCAATTTTTGAGAGAAAAGAGGGAAAGTGACAAGGAAAGAAGGAAGAAAAAGAAAAAGAAAGACTTCGGAGGTCAGACCTCGGACCGTTGGAGGTAAAGGTCAGGAGGAAGGCTTACACCTTGCAAAATGAAAGCAATAAAAGGGAAGAGAGAAGGGCGAAAGACGACACCTAAAGATCGATAGAAGAAAAGCTCAAGGGAAGAGGAAAGAGGGAAGGATAAAGGCCGAAGGTAGAAAGACTTAGAGGAAAGATGGGAAAGAAGGAGCGATGGAGAAGGCATGAAGGAAGTGAGTAAGAGACAGCCTGAAAACCTAAAATTTTGGGACTTAGCAAAATTTAGGAAACTTTAAGGAGAAAACATGCAACATGGCCCATGGGGGATCTCTCAGATCAATTATCGATGATGGGACATCAAAGGGGGGCATGAAATGTCAACAGTTTCATTGTTTCATTATAAGGTTTAATTACCAAAATGGGGTTGACCAAGGAAAACCCCTATTCCCTAACAAAACATTTTTCTCTCTTTGATGTGTGATTACAAATTTTAGGTTGAAGAACATTTGAAGAGAAAAATTGAAGAAAGTTGCAAGAAAAGTTTTCAAATCACCGAAAGTCTTCTACAAAATTTATTTTTGGCTATCTGACAGTGAACACTTAGAATCTTTGGGTGCAGACCTGACAGAACAAAACCCAGAAAGCATTTTCCAAGAACCCTAGCCAAGACCCATTCGCCATAGGGTGAATTAGTCCTCAGTGAGGTATGAAAAAACATCTTTGGTGATATGTACACATCATTCTCACCTTTCTAGATCTACATTTTGATAGTTAGTTCTATCATTTTTCAGATATGTCATTTATTGCTTGCATTTTCCATGAAATTAGAGAAATAGGTGCATCATACCCCCTTTGTTATCAATTCATTTTAATAAACCTATTTTTCCATATTTCACCCTCTCATAATGGAATCCAGAGAATGTTTAGAAAGGTCATGTTAGTGTGATTCTTGAGCAAATTTAGCAAACACCCTCGCATTTTAGATCATCATCATTGTTATCAATATTTTGTAAACCATGGAGGCTTTGTGTTGACAAGCAATCCAACATATCAAGATCAACATGAATACACCCTAACATGGGATGGTAAGATTGTGTAGTTTGAATTCATTTTTGTTTCCATTTGATTGTGCTAACCTTGTTTGTTGAATTCGTGCCTATGACAATTACATTTCATGAGTAGGTTGTGTTTTATCCTTTTGTTTTGATTTTATTGATGCTAATTACTTATCCATATTTCCCTCTTACATAAATTTGCACGCCCAATTATCATATTCTTCTGAGTGTTTTTAAAGAATTTGTAGGTTACAGCTCGGAATTCATGTAAAACCCCATCATATTCTTTTAATCACAAAAAAATGGACATGCTGAATTTTAGAAAAATATTTATGGGTTTTTTAGACCTCACTCTTACCTTTCTTTATCATTTTATGGTTTCTAATATAATAAATAAATAAATAAAAGTTGTCATGATTTTAGTTCTAATTTAATAAAAAAAAATGCAAAAGTTGTCATGATTTTAGTTTTGCTATGTTTTTTAAATTTATGTTGCTAACCTTTAAAAATTCATGTGTTTCATTCATCTCTAATAAATTCTACATGTTGAATTTTAGAAAAAGGTTTCTAGGTTTTATAAACCTCCACTTTATCTTTTCATAACATTTGACAATTTCAAAGTTGATGGAGATTTGAGAAAGTTGTTGCTACTTCAAATTGTTGCTATAATTGTTCAAGAAAGGTAAAAATTGTCAATCTTTTTTCTTTTTTCTTTTTTCAAATTTTTGCAAGTTTATTTCAGTAGAATTTAAGGTTTTTCTTGTTACTAGTATCTTTGTTTACAACTTGTGGCCATTAGAGGATTAGCTTTCACATTTTCAATTTGGGCTTTAAAAGGAACCTCACATTTATTTTTGGTGCTTAAGAATTGGCGTGAATACCTCAAATTTATTTTTGGTGATTAAGAATTGACGTGAAAGTCTCACATTTATTTTTGGTGCTTAAGAATTGACGTGAATGCCTCACATTTATATTTTAGTGCATCTAAAAAGAACAACAACAAATCACCACTATTTTTTGAGTTATACACATATATAACAAAACTAAAGATATAGAAGAGAAAACACAAATGATTTTTTATAATTAAACTATAATTTTTAGAGAGATGCATATATACTATTTGTTATTTAAAAATTAAATAATTAATCAAAAATATGAAAAAAATCAACTAGTTCATAATTAAAATTTTAAAAAAATATTAAGAGATGATAAAAATTAGTCCCTTTTAAAAATATACATTCTATTTTTATTTTTAATGAATTTTTTAAATAATAATTAAATTTTAAAATATAAAGATAAAAATATTTTTAAAAAAAATTAGAATTATTATAATAAATAGTGGCTTTTCCAAAATTAGAATTAAAAGTTACATACAAAAGTAAAACAAGTGTATTACCAAAGTAAACAACGTAGATATAGTCAAATTTGCGTGTACATGTATATAGATCGATTATCACAAAAATGAGTAGAGTAGAAAATAAGATTGCAAAGGATATGAAGGAAAAAGTAGAGGAAAGTGTGATTGATTTAACAACAATTATCTGTAGAGATATTATAGAGTTTGAAAAAACTATATTAATTAGGAAATTATGGGAAAAAGAGTATCAAGGGCGGTGTTTCTACAGTGGCCTGAGGTGAAATGGTGTGGAGAACCTATAATATTTTTTCACCAAAAGGCTTCTTCATCATAATTTTCTCCAATGAAGAAGACATAGGGAAGATAATGGGTATAGATTGGAAATTTGGGGAACATCACATATATCTAGAAAAATGGATACCTAATTTTGACCCCATGAAAACAAACCCAAAAGGACATGTTTGGATATGGCTCTACAACTTTCCCTTTGAATACTAGTCTAGGGAGAGCTTAACTATAATGGGAGATTCAATTGGAAAAACCCTAACAGTAGATATGAGAAATGGTGAATCTTTGATATATGTCAGAATAAAGGTCATGACAATATACAACATTCTGAAGATTATCAAATTGCAAGCAGGTGCAGGGGTATGACATCAACAATTGGAAAAAGAAGAAAGTAAATATTATTCTCAAATGCAAAAGAAGAAATCACATGGAAAATGATTGCTGCCAAATTCAAAAATTAAAGGAACTAGATAGAGAATGGCACACGAAAGCAACTGATATGAAAGGAATGAATGAAGTGAAGAAAAAAGGGAAGAAAAGATCAAAACATAAATGACAATTTGTCAATCGAAATCACTCTAGTTGGAGAGTCTAATAAGGGTGAGGAAACTATCCCAAGTGAAAAGGAAACACCACATAACCAAATTGTGCTTGTGAAAAATGGGGATTCAAAAATGGGTATGACTTTGGAGGATGAAAAACTAGAGGATGAACTAGATATTATGGATCCCAAGAACATAATCCAATTAGTGCATAAGATAATCAAGGAGGAAGCAGAAAGTATGGGAGCAAGACAAATAAACAAAAAAGAGAGGAAGAGGCAAAAGAATAAGGGCTATCAAATATTAAGGAGCATTTGTTGAGATATAAGGAAGGATCCCCCTCCCTTAGAGAGTCATGGAGATAACCACTTAAATGTTAGGGGATTAAATGCCCCTAACAGATTACACTTCTTCAAGTACCATATATAAATTACGAAGGCTAACATTCTGATAATGCAAGAAACAAAATCGAATGGAAAAAATGTTGATCTCTTCATATGTCATTGCAGAAACTGGCAAGGAAAGTGGTCAGAAGCCATTAACAGCATTGAAGGACTAATCATTCTATGGAATACAAGGAAGGTGGTGATCAAGGAATGTGTTAAAATGCCTAATTGAATTACTTGTAAGGCATGGGATAGTTTTTCTAACTTACATTTTTTTTATTTAATATTTATGACCAAACCATAATAGAGGACAAAGAAATCATGTGGGAGACAATTGCAACTAAAATGTGTCAAGATATGGACAAAAACTAATATTAGGGGGAGAATTTAATTCCATATTAGATTCAAGGGAGAAAATAGGTGGATTTTCCATTGAAATAAGAACAATGAGGGATTTTAGAATCTTTTTGTAAGAAATGTTTTAATTGATGCAATTACCAAGCATGGTCGACACACTTGGACAAATAGACACTTGGGATTTGCAAATATCTCTAAGCACATAGAAAAAAATTATTTGCAAATTGGCTAAATTATTCTAAGCTATGGGAGGTCTTTGTTCTACCATATTCTGACTAAGATCACTATTCAATTGTGCTATACATCTATTGGGTGAATATTTTGTAATCCCTTTACAGATTAAAAAATAGTGATTTCAACCACAGTTATGATGAGACAAATCTCTCCTCTAAGAAAGGGGAGGCTCCCTTCTTACTGTTTATTGAAACAAATTTAAACGATGCTACGCTAAAGGTATTTACACTAACTCTAACCATGTGGGGGTTGTGTTACATTCATCATTTTCTCTTCTTTCAAAAAATATGTTTACAATGCTTCATGGTAATATTCAATAATGCTTCTACACTTCTAATATTAACCTAAATAGTAATTACCAATATTCTTGATTAAACCTGTGAATAATCAAAGAGTACCAATATGAAATATGTGACTAGAAGACACGCAAAAGCATAAAATCTTTTAGCTTCCTTCAATGATATTTTCATAGTAACCAATGACGTAAGTTGAAACACAAAGTCTTTCAACTCACTTCACAAAGAGATTCATGTACCAAGTGAGTAATCCCAAACACAAGTCTTCAAATTATCCTCCAGAAAGATTTTGAAACAACCATATCACCAGTTGGAGCACAAAGTCTATAAACTAATAATACCACTAATCCATGAAATGAATAATTACAAGCTCAAAGTCTTGATAATTCCCCACCAATAAACATTTTCAACACACACAATTTCAAGCAAATGATATAACGCAAAGTTCATAAAAATTATCTTGAAAGCCCTCCAATCTTAATAAAGAAACAACACTTATCCAATCAACATAAAATAAATCAATAAGAATGACATAAAAACACCCTTATTTATACAAATTTGATTCAACACAAAGTTTGATACCAAAATTTCCTTCTTTATTAACTAGAATTTAGATATATTAATATGAAATATTTTATCAAAAAGAATTGATGTTTATTATTATGTGTGATTGAATAAATTGGAGTTAAACAATTAGTTTTAGTTTCCTTATTTTTATTGTAAATGGAATTATAATTAAATTGATTAATTTCATGCAATGTGTTATTGCTTTAATTGGATTTAAGAAATCCTAATGTTAGATTATTATATTGTCTGAATTGTTTTTAAGTTGTGTTTCCTCCTACTCACGTTGTTTGGGAAAAATTGGGTTAATTGGGTTTGTAAATCTTCCAAATGTATTTCCTTTGTGAGGGGGTTATTATTTGTGATGGTTTAGCCTTTGAATTAACTTGGGTAGTGCACAAGGCTTTTATTCAGTTTGGACACATGGTTCTATGAACAAGTTGTGTTGTCTATTGTTGTAAAGTTGGTATTTTTTATTGGTTTGTGTGCACCTTATCCACCATGGTTAGTGGATTAGTTCCTTATATTGTTAGTTGGGGAGTGGCTCTTCATGGGAGCCGACACACAAGGTGGTTTTTGGGTAACTCATGTAGAGTTAGTCTAATCAGTAAAAACTAAATTAGTGTATTAAGGGAAATGAGTAGTCTAAAACATTTAACTTGATAATTATGCCTCGCTCATGGACTCAAGGACTAGTTCAGACTTGGGATGAAACAATAAGGCTTGGAATGACAAGATAGTTATCTTGTCTCTATGTAAAATGATTGATTCTGTATTGGATTGCATGTGGGGTCGGGTTTCGTGAGAGGCTACCAAGGTAGCCCAAGATGGGGGCCTGAGCCTAGGAAGATTCGTTAGGGTAGCCCATGCAACATTATGATGATACTCCTTCTATGACAACGGTTTATTAGTTCAGTTAAGTACTTGATTCTTTTACTCTAGAAGCAATGTAAACATTATGTTATGTCTTATACTTGTATAGTTTAGTCTTGAGTTTTGCTTGTGTCTAGAGGTTGTCAGTTTTATCTAGGGAACCTTTTTACTATCTCCTAGCACGGGGGGTGGGCCTATAGGTACCACTCGGTTGGGTGGAGCATACACCTTACACCGTTGGGTCCCCACTTCTTGTTTGTGATGGCGGGATCTTCCAGATTGGAGAGCTCGCGTGTACCAGTTGATATGTATCATCTCTTTTGCACTTTGTGTTAGTGGATAATTGTATATGTATTACTCCTCTTTATATTCGAGGATGATTTTTGTATCATGCAATTGTAAAATTATTATTTGAGACTTCCTCACCTTGGAAATGAACTTTGCAATTACTTTATGGAATGAATGCAAGCTATAAATGATTCTTTTATGTACTTTGTATCTTATAAAATGAAATAAATGTTTTAGATGTATGTAATATAATTTCATGAGTAATACTTATATGTTATGATTAATTTATTTATTTATATGGGATTCGAATGTATTGCGTTGTCATGTACTTTAGAGAATGTATGTGTTAAGTGTAGTTCACATTGCATGTTATAATTACACTTTCAAAAAAAAAATGCTATGTTTCAGTTGTGTTTGCGTCATTCTTTAAGGTTACATGGTGGGGCATTACACATGGTATCAGAGGCCAAGTTCAAACACTGGGTACTTTGGTTTCACATAAACCCATTAGGTTGTCCTTGTTGTTTGCACTTTTATGTGTGTATTCCTTTCTTTGTTTTTCCTTCACTATACTGAGTGGTTTGTGTTTATGTGTTAGTATGTATTTATGACATGGATTTGTGTGGAGGTTTAACCACTCCTTTGTATAAAAGATAAATGTTTTTCTGCTCTGAAAGTGAAATATGGATTTATATTAGGGTGTATTGCAAGAAAAGCTAATGATGGATTATGGATATATGTGATGATATGAATCACATGGATTATGGAAGTAAATGTACTTATGGAATTGTGTATGTAATAGTATTTTTCCCTTTGTAAATGTCAGGAACCAGTGACTATGCATTGGTTGAGTGTTGTGAATACCCTGTACTTGCTTTGTGGACTCATGGGATGGTGATACGGTGTACCCATCCATATGGTATATGTTGTATTTGGTATGGGATTAACCATACCATTATGTGTGTATGTATGTTTGTTATCTGATTGAGGGCCAACCCATGCATGGTTGAAATTTATATATGTAAGAGTAGCCAAAAAGATAGTTTCATAGATTCTTTTCTTTTGGTTCTCTAGCCCCTCAATCTGTGAAGGGATACTAGCAACCACTAAGTTCCTTGGGCAGAGTGTGCAGCGTCCACATACTGCGACACAAAGCAATTTTGGCTCAACCGAACCTGAGGAAACGCACCCACTAATTTCCCTTATGATGGAACAAGATACTTGATCCATATGTGTTAGCCTAATCTCCACAATTTTGAGTACTGCAGCATTGGTTTGTTAGTATATGCCTAGCCGTCCATAAGGACGTTGAGCTGGCATTACCTGGCCGCCTATAGGGGCATTGATCTGACGTTAGCAAGTCAACCTCGTATGTATGAGAGGTGAGGCTCAAGTAGCCCCATGTTGATATACTCATATATCTATGGTATCTATTGTATTTGCACCTATTCTGACATGATGCAATGGATATGATGCCACACCCCACTGATGTTCTGACACAGTGTTGGATGATGATGTCATGTGAGTTGGGCTTGAGGACACGATGCCATGTGCATAGACACGTGAAAGTGCACTATGATATTATGTTATGATAGCCTACTTGTGTGATGAGCATTATGGGGCCGCACACACTTGTAGAGGGATACTCATGGTTTCTTTGGCAGTACTTGGGTCAATTAGCATATGGGTATGTCCTAGCCATGTATACCTCTGGCTACGGTGAGTACCTATGTGTGCCTTCTCCACGAGGTATCGCTATGCGGGATGTAATCTGTGCATGCCTACTTTCGCGGAGCCACAGACACATTTCCATGCGGCATACGACCAGTGTGTGCCTTCTCTGGCTAGTGTATGACCATGTCGCGTGATGACATGAGGCAGAGTGTTACCAAGGAGTACACTTTATGACATGTGGATGGAGTGCTCACTCTACATCACATATGGGCTACTGCTATAGTCAGACATTATTCCCTCCTTTCTCATTTGGTGGCTAGTATCTAGTCACGTAGTGTTGTACAGTGCAATTTCGAAGACTGTGTACTTTTTTATGGTTATTGATGTTTTTTTGTTGATTGTAAAGGTCGACACCTTATTTATATTTTATTGTGATGATTTAGCCACACCTTGTGATCTTATTTGCTCGTAGCCCTTGTGGTTACACTTGATTTAGTGTTGAAATTGTGCACATTTCTTGCTTTATTGTTGAAATTGAATTTTTATTTGCTCTACTTTATGACTTTGGTGGCTAAACTAGTTTATCCTTATTGTTTTCAATGTCGACCATGTGTTGTGTTGTGATTCCTC
>VDFB02105785.1:199718824-200020729 GCA_007258455.2 Sequoia sempervirens
TATCTATATATATATATAATTTAGAGGGGTAAATGCTTTTGACCCGAAACTATGAACCGGTGAGGTCATGAATGGAGGACCTCGTCCCCAACATAAGCACTCAATAATTATACCCCAATGGGGTTTAAACCTTGATGGCAAGAACAACCACACACCAACTTAACCATCACACCATGCCACTATTGACTTTAAACTAAATATTATTTTTTATTTAATTAATTCTATATTTATTTTTTGTAATTTCAATTATTATTCGTTAACTCGTTTATGTATATTAATTGTTGATTAATTGAGTAACACGTAGAAGTATTTTCAAGCTTAAGCTCTTCATTTTTCTGTTCAAAAGCACGTTTCCATTCCCATCCTTCTAACATTTGTTAGAGTAAATCTATGTTATACAAGAAAGAAAGAGATGAGTTCACATCGTTACAAGATTTTATCAGTCCAATTCTATTGAAGCATATGAATATGCCGGGTATTACAGTCTCAACGAGAAATCATTTCTCACACACCGTCAACGTCATCTACAAAGGAAAAAATATACGGGAGTGAGTTTATATACTTGCAGAAGATGCTGCTTTGCGCAGGAGGAGCTCATGAGCTTTCTTCCTCCGCCCCGCGTCTCCAAATGTCTTTTTCATCAATACCCAGACCGTTTATCACTTGTTATAGCTTACAATTTCCTTCATTTTTATCCAAATCACACCCCTTTTTCCAATTCCGAGGATTCACCTCTGACCCACCTAAGAAAATTCAGAGCTTTCTCTCCAAAGGCAGAGCTGCCACTGCTGGTCTGCAGGAGAACTCAAAGGAAGTTGAAGAAAAATCCACTTCAGAGGAAGCGAAAGAACTGGACGAATTTGCAGAGGAATGGAGGAGGAAGAAAATTGGGTGGCTCTGCAAGGAATTGCCAGCACATGCACCCGCTCCCATGATTAGACTTCTTAATAAGCAGCGGAATTGGATTAAGCAAGAGGATGTTCACTATATCATCAACCATCTTCTTCGCCTGCGAGAAAACAATACCAGTCACAGGGTAAGTTTAGGTCTAAAATTTTTCCCTTCTACTCTGTTTTTTTTCTTAAACAAATGTATTTGTTGAATCTTTGGTGAGGTTATAGGTGACCTTCAACATTGTGGGGAATAAGTTTGGACTGTATTGTAAAAATGGTTCACTGTCAAAGGTATCCCATAATAGTAATAACCATATTTTAGAAACTGGCGACTCAGCAAAACTTGACAAATTGAAAAAAATGCTTTAATTCATAAAAAAATCATACATATCATGCAAAATATTGTTACAAAACATATGAAATGAGTCTGTAGAATGTTGGAGAGGTGTTTTCTTTCATATTTGAAAAAAAAAGGAGTACACTATCACATCAACATGCAAATACAACTACTGATGATATGATATGAGTCACCTAATGATTGAAAATCATCATAAAAAATTACAATTTTATTTAAGTTACGACTTTTACATTTTTCTCTTCCCTGCCTACATCCATATTGATGGTTGGGGTTCTACAACTCCTTGTTATTGGTGGCATCGGCTCTGCCCTCAAACTACAAGGTAGTGACTCCTTGTCAAATGTATCCTCATCCTCAAGTTTCAACCATGATCTCCTTCAATTAAATGCCTCCCATTGCTTCTGTTACACCCTCCTCTACTTGCCTCTCAAATTTGTCAATTTCATCTTCTATAAACATGGAGTTCTCATCAAAGGTGGTCCAAATGCTATATGGACAAATACCACCAAGTCAATTGCCTCATGACTATTGAGCCCTCCATCTTTTTCAAAGAAGGTCAAGGTTATTGAGGCACTTTTGTGTCAACTTGTTGTGCTTCTTCAAGTGAATTGAATGAAACAAACTCCAATTGCGCTCATATCCATAAGTGACGTAAAGTTGAGACAAAATTTGAAGGGCTAATTTTGAAAGATTTGGATATTTTCCACCTCAGTATTCCCACCAAGCAGCTGCAAAAAAATAAAAAACATTAACAAAAAATTGTAAGCAAGCAATAATTGCATAGTCAAAGATTTGAAGTGAAGGCTGCTCTGTTGCAGGGTTCGTACCTGCAGGCCACGAACCCGGTTCTGGTACGCACCTGGTTCGGGTTCGTCTGCGGGTACTTGCTGGGTGAACATAGACGTATATGATATCATTGATATGGCTTATTTGAATATTTTTCAACTACCAATTGGCATTTAATATTTATCATTGGCATTTGGCATTGATCAATGATCAAGTATCATACTATGAAATGATTTAGCTTTACAATTCTGCATATTTCTCTTATTTTTTTGTATATATAATACATATATATATATATATATACACACATGTACCCATATGTACCCAAACCCCTAAAAAACATTTTCACGCACCCACATACCAGATTCTCGTACCCGCACCCATCCTCAAACCCGAACCGGTAACTTAGGAAGGTTGAGGTTTTTTGTTACTTGATGCTTAGGTGGTTCTCCTTTGGATAGTTAGTAGAAAAGCAAAGAACCTCCTCTCACCATTTTTAATTACGTGTTGAGAGGCCCTCCATAGCCTCTTCATCAACATCCCTTAAGTCATCAGAGAAGAAAAAATTGGCATATAGGTATTACTCATGCTAATTGATTTAAACTAGGTCACGTTGCTTTAGCTTTGAAATCTTTTAATGGACTGTATGACTTATATAGGGTTTTGAGATTCAGGAAGAACATTTGTCGCTTGCTTCATAAGAACAGTAAGTGTTAAGGAATGTTGTCCCTAATATTTAACTTGTTAAAAATTGGGATAACATATTAAAATTTTGAATAAAATTGAAGATTTTCTCTCCTAAGGCACATTTTACGAGGTGCAGCGGTTGAAAAATTTCAGTTTTTGATTCATGGTTCCCTTAGATATCCTTTTTGACTCACTTCTGTTCGTTTTCATAAATTTCTGAGTCATTTTCCTTATGTTTTTGGTCAATTTCGGGTTTCTAGGGCATCACTGCAAGTAGAGAATTTATTTTCTTATTGCAAGTTAGTAATAGGAACTTTTTATCTCTATTGTAAGTGATATTGTTTTTAAATTTTCTTTTTTAAGTCATTTGTAGGAAGTTTTAATTCATTTCACAAGTTACTTTTTAAAAAAGTTACTTGTGATATGTTTTAAAAAGTCCGATTTCACTTAAGGGACTTGTAATGAGTTAAAAAAGTTCCAATTTGAGTTATTTGTCATGTTTTTAACTTGTAAAGTGCCTCCAAAAACCCGATTTCTCCTTTTGAGTGATATTTTTACTTGTTATGAGCTTGCAAAAACCCGATTTCAATTAAAAGTCACTTGCAAAGACCTTCAAGAGTTCCGATTTGAGTTATTTTAATAAAAAGTAACTTGTTACATGCTTCTAAAAGCCCAATTTGGGTCTTTAGTGAAAATAAACTTGTAATGAGTTGTTAGAAACCCGATTTGAGTGTTTTAGCTCAAAATGAACTTGTAAAATGTTTGAAAAGGTCCGATTTTGCAAGAGGGTCGATTTCTCTACTTGCTCTGAGTCATGAAAATCCCGACGCCATTGAAGGAGAAGATTGTTTGTGTTTGAGTTTGCTTCTTCTCCTCTTTTCATGGTGGATTCTTAAATGTTTAGCTGCAATAAGAAGACCCCCAGCTGTGATAAATCATTCAAACTTCTTTGGCTGAGTTTTTGCAAGACGTCTAGAGTTTTCCTCTTCATTTTGGTTTGCAATCTTTTATTGCAGTTATGTTTCATTTTATTTTTGTGTTTCTTTTACATTTCAATGTTCTTACATTATGAAATCCTTTGTGATTGAGGCGCCTTTGTGCGAGTTGGTATTTGCATATTAAAAAAAAAAGGTGCTTTCATGAAAAACGCGTTTTTCTTTAAGATGCCTTTCATTTCATTCGCCCTCCATTGAAAACGTCTTTCATTTTCATTCATTCAAATCGTCACTCAATAAAAACATCATTCCATACGCCTCCATTATCATTCATTTCCCAAACGCATTTTCATTTTCATTATTGCTATGTGCGTTTTCCTTTCATCACATTTCAAAACGCCTTCATACAAACGTGTTTTTCACTCTTATTGACTGAAAACGTTGTTTATTCCATTCATATGCCTCTCATTGGCTGAAAACGTATTTCTCATTTTCATTTTCATTGAAAACGTTCTCTTTCATGCTGTTGACCCTTCATTCCATGCCATTTCATGTTCATTCCACCTCATTCCCCTTCCATTTCATCTCATTTCCATTTTCTACAAAAGAAAAAATAAAGAAAAATGATGCCCTTGGCTGCAAATTGGGATTTTGCAAACCAATTGCAAGTAGGGTATTTTGGTCAAAAATGCAATTACAAGTTCAAAAGAAAATAAACTTGCAATGACTTCTTATTTTTCCTACTTTGCACTTTTCACTTGCAAAAGCTTTCAAAAATCACTATTATACACTTTACTTGCAGTCATCTTCCAAAGTCCCGAAATGCTTCAAAAATGTCTAAAAATCGGACCTTTTGGACTTAACTGCAATTGCAAGTTAAAGGTTTTGACTTGCAGTTTTTAAAGATGTAAACCAAGTTTTCCATTTTCCATGAAAAGCACGTCGCTTTCACTTGCAATCAGCCTTCCAAGATCCAAAATGAGTTATAATCCTTATTTTCCATCCTCATACAACAAGAACACCACTCTGAGTTTGAGTCTTCGCCATGTCTACAGATGTTGATGTTGATGATGTCTTAACTTTATGGAATTTTCATCGCAGCCTTGCAGATTCTTGTTCAATGATAGAGGAACCAGCTTCTCCACCAAATAAAAAGATGAAGTACAAGTTTGATAAATATCAGAATGAGATTTCTCCATCTCATGTGGTCTCAAACATCGAAGAAATCAGAGATAGGGAGATTGGACATGTTGACATGTTTGAGTTTCTTAAGAGAGCTGAGAAATCAACTTCACATGATATGCAATTGTTGCTAAGAAGTCATAACCATTTGGTTTCCTCTTTTCCTGTTGCTGCCCTAGAACCAGAGTTTATCCTTGCATGTGCAGCTCGCTTTGACAGAGAATCCAGAACTATCAGAGATGATGATGGTAATGTGGTCATTAGGCTTGATCAAAAAACCATTAATAGAATTTTCAGAGTTCTAGATGCGCCTATGTATTCAGACATTTCAATAAAAAGTGCTCTTGATCACTATGAACAAAAGAAACCAAATTGTGTGCAACATATCAACACTAAATGGCTTCTAAAGCATCAAACTTGTTTGTCTCGGTGGCCCAAGCTATACCGACCTGAATTCAAGGAAGAGATTAATGATATAATCGCACTTTTGAGTAGAATAATGGGGTTAAAATTCTCTAATGTTTTTGAGAAGTGGATGTACAAGTTCATAGTGGTGATAAGAAAGGCTCAGCATCCAATCTTTTGGGGCGAAGTAATCAATGATAGTTTATGCGAGCAACTTGCACAAGTTCCTACTACACTCACGTTCTACATGAACTCCTATTTGGTCTACATAGTAGCTTCATTAAGGCAATTTCCAGGCCTTTCTACCAAAGGTGATAGATCCTTAGTACCAGTATGGGAGTATTATGATCAACTACCTTTGAGACCAAGTAGAATTCATTATAGAGGAGTCCAAGATGCATTCTTTGGTTATTTCATGTGTCTATTTGACAAAACCTTACAGAACAACAAAGAATCTGAGGCTGCCTGGAAGAAGGTAAATGAATATGGTTGTCTCTTTCTCCAGTTTCCCACTTTCACTTACATGAGATTGGCTGTTATGAAGATCAGTCTTACATGCTTCCAAGATATCTGATAGATAAAATCATTTTGATGGAGCTTGCAAGGCAATTGATGACAGTACATGCACGACAGGCTACACAACATAAAGCTGGAGTAAGCATCTCTTCTCATAACCCATTGCAAATTGGGAGATACTCTTTGACAACTACTTCAAAAGCAAAAGCAATGGAAACTGAAATTCAAGAGGTTAAATTGAAAAGATTCAAGGCAAGAACGGAATTTGACTACAAGAGAATGAAAGATAAGATTAAAAGAGCTTTCACGCATGTGCATCGCATTGAAGATATTTGGGTGGATCTTCGAACAGAGAAGGACATCCGTAGGATGGATTATTGTTGGCTCGCAATTGAACAAATTGTTGATCTTGATCTGACTTTGATCCCAACAGGACCGATTGATGATGGATAAATTTTAAATCCAGAGTATGAGGAACAAAGGGTTGCTGACGCTTCTATTTCAGCAATACAGTGGTCTCATAAGGAATCTAGTTCTATCTTTAACAGATTCCAATCAATTTTGGCAAATACTAATTCTTGGCTTAAGAGTATAGGTGTCAAAACCATAAAAATCAGAGTTAGTGATGATGATGATTCAGCTGGACCTGTTGGACTGAAATCAGAAGTTAGAGACAAATCTAAGGAAGGTGCTTCTTCCTCAGGAACCAGAATTAAGTTAAAGGTCAGCCGTGCTGTAGAAAAACCTCTAGAGAAAACGACATTAAAAGGGAAGGAAGTTAGAGAGACGCAGATCCAAATCATTGATCAGCAAGAAGAAGATATTCTTGAATCTCCTACTGTTCTAAGTATGAGGTCTCCTCATATTGATGCTACACTAGTGTCTATATTATCTCCTATGTCTCAAATTGATAGCGATGTTGATTCTTTCTCAACGGTGTTTGTTTCTTCTATTGCACCTACAGAAGTGGCTCGTCATACTTCAATTACATCAGCATTGAACACTTCTATGAATAACATGCATGACAGTTTGGAGAATGTTTTTGATGCAAATCCAATGTATCCTATGATATCAGAGATGGTACTTCCAGAGATAGATACATCAGTAGCGAGTTTTGATTGTTTTATGGCTGATACTAATCACAATATGTCATCTGAACAAACTCTTGTTGCAATTCAAACTGAGGCTTCACCTAGGATGACCACTATGGCACAAAATGAGTCTGTTTCTACACAAACCACAGCTGTTTTAGATGTGAATACATTGGATCTCCCTCCATGGTTGAGTTCAATCACTCTAAAGAGGAAGAAACAGGCAATCTCTCCAAATGTGTTTGATTTCCAACAGCTGAAGAAGTCTAAGCCAAAGGTTGCAAAGAAAGCCAAAATAGTTTCACGGGTGGTTGTGGACAGCAATAAAATGAATTATGCAGAAGTAGCTAAGCCTCTTTCAAACAAGCCACAAGAGAAGATGCAAGTGTCTGATTACAAATTCACCAGGATAGAATTGGAAAGTAGACTCACACCAATCTAATGCAAGATGCCCAAAGTTCTGTAACAGTCTTAGCACAAAGTTATGATGAACTCTTGGCCAAGAAAGAAACGCTAAAAGAGGAGATGCACATCTTGTTTCAGTTATTCAAAAGATTACCAAATCTTTAGAAATGATTGATTCATTGTCTTCTTCTATTTCTGAAGAGTCTATTAAACAAGTTGAAAAAGCTGGACAAAAAGCAAGGGCAGTTGATTCTTGGGTTGATCAGTTGATAAATCAAAGTACTCAAGTGGTTAAAAAGGTTCTTGATGTGATGATTAATGTAAAGATAGTAAAGCTGAAACTACGCCAAGCTTCTGACACTTTCAAACAAAGCTTGGAATCTATGGAAAGTGATTTGAAGAGTTGGTATGCTTTGAATGAAGAACATTTGGAAATCTTATGTGCCAATGCAATAATACCAAGCAGAGAAATGTATATTGAGACTGAAGAGCTCCTATTGAATAAAACATTGGTATTCAAAGAGCTCATTTCAGACATACAGGCTGCTCAAGAGATAGTGGTTGAAGCAGAACAAGATATCATTTCCAACTTTGAAAATGAGTCTTGCAAGCTAGAAGATCAAGATGGTGAGGTACTTCCTGAGGATGCCATACTTTCAACATTAACAGCGAAGTTTCATCAGGAGTTAGAAGTTGAAACCTTCACCGTGCAATCCATCAGTAGATTTGTAGATCATCATGCATTTCTTAATAAGATGTAGATTGCATTGGAAGAGCATCGATTGTCAATCATCAAATGTTTTGACACCATCATCAAAATAGTTGTTGTTGCCAAGAACACTCAAGGGCCAAATCCTGATGAACTGCATAATTCCATTCATAAATTTCAATGTTTCAAGGATGGTCATGGAAATAATTAAAGTAAATTTTTATTTTCAGTTTTGTTCCTTTTGGACAAATTACATGTAAAGCCAGAAATTGTAATTACATGTAATCAAATTACAAGTCAAGATAAATTAGGACTATAATTTGGAATAAGTCAATTGCAAGTAGTTGGTGGTTGAAAGAATTTCTCAAGTTAGTTGGGATCCTCCCACCTTTTTCTCATGACTTCTCTCCTATAAATACTTGAGGGAGTCTTTTGTAATTTTTTATCTTTTTGGCAATAGAGAGAACTCTGCAAAAATTTACAGCAAAGAAGACTTTGTGCTTTGTGTATGTAAACCTGATTTTCAAGTAATACAAGGAAGGAATATAAGATTTCAAACTTTGTGTTGAATCTTATTGCATATTATTACTGTGTTCTTATGTCATAGTAGTATATTTTTCTGAGTTTTTCTTGAAAAATTGTAGAGCTGTTGTGGAAAGACTTTAGTCTGATTTCTTGCAGTCTTTGTGCTACAAATTTGAAGGACTGAATTAGAGATAGGTGAATTCATAACAAGAGATATAATACAAGACTTTGTGCTTATATTATCTTTCTTGTTTTTCAGCTTAGAGGTGCATCTAAATAAAGACTTTGTGCTTTATTTTGCTGTTTACTTTTATACTATTGGTTAGCGGAAGTCATATTGCAAAAGGTTGATAGGAAGATAAGCTGTGAAGACTTTGTGTTTCAAGTGGTATCTACCCATCTCGGGAAGCAACAAAAGACTTTGTGCTTTCAAGAAACTTTGCTTCTTTCAAAATCACATTAAGCTCTCTCTCTATGTAACTATTATAGAATAGTTAAATAGCAGAAATTTTCCCTTTACTATTCTGGATTTTCTTTCTTGAAAGGAGGAAAGATTAAACATCTATTCTGAAAAAAGAGAATAGGATGAGTAACACCATAAGTTATAGCATAGAATTAATATAGTCTACCATTTTCGTAGCAAATTGAATAGTAAATCCGACGAGGAGCCTTCCCTCATACAAATAGGAGAGATTTATTCTCACACACTGTGGCTGAAACCACCATTTTGCTAAACCTCACAAGTTTGCAAAATATTCAACCAACAAGGAAAACATCTAATCCTTGATGGCCAAAAGTCATTGTTGATATTCCACGATGATGTGATCTTTCGAGGATCGGGTATCAGGAATATGCTTTACCTCTTGTCTTAATAGATCCATTAAGATGTTGACCCGATCTCTAATTTGTAATAGATTCTTTAAATAAGTCACTAAAGCCAAATTTGCTAAGGAAAATTCTATCGGGTATTGAGAATCGAAGGTAACAACTAATCTTTGATCCAAAACAATGTAATCAACAAGGCACATTTTTGACAATTGAAAACTGCAAGACTAAGTTGTTTTGAAATTTGACTTTGGAATTGAAAATTAGAAAGAACCCCTAAGAGGCTTTTAAATTCAAGGGCGATCTGGCACCCAACAAGGTGTGATGGGACCATCAGAAACAATCTCAATCAACGTGTTAGGGCAAAAAAGAAAAGAAGATTTGACAATGGGAAAAAACAAAAACAAAAATGACCGAACAAGAAAACAAAAGCGACACAAAAAAAAAACGAAAATCGAATCCAAACTGAGGAAAAAACAAAGGAAAACGAAAATGAGGATGCAGGAAGCCCAAAACACCATTAAAGTATAACATTTCAAAACATACCTAGAATCAACGTGGGTGAACACGAAACGAAGATGCACACAACGAAGCAAAAAAGAATGGAAAACACAAACCCCATAGAGAGCACACCAAATGTCAACATAGAACAGAACACCCACGAGCAAGACGGAAACATTACTAATCGCACATAGAATAGATTGCTATGAATTAGCCATGAAGAAATCGTAGAGAAACAAAAGCACCATAATCAAATGATGTGTAAAACAATGTGATTAACCCATAAAAACCCCAAATCAATTGGTGCATTAAAGCACTATTAATGTGTCTAGGCGAATTATATGCTTTGTCGGGCAAGAAACCCGAAATGACAAGACATTGCCGCCATCGGACATCAGGCGTCAGGTTCCAAGCTTACGATGAAACAAAACCCAAACCTCCAATGTTATGGACATCCATCAATCGGTTATGCAAGTTATCACTAATAATAGTAGCCCAATCAATCCTTTTTCCTTCAATAGGTTAGCGTTTGGTGGAATTTCCGTGGAATTTAAAGTTTCAGCCTGAATTTTCCCTTTATCACTTCTTTGCTTCCTGTGTTGGGAAAATTCCAAGAGGTCTCCTTTGTCAGGAGTAGATCTAATCATCTAAGGACTCTTTTGTATCAAGTTGCCAATTTTATTGATGGTGGTTTTAGCACAACCAACTTTGAGTAACGATTGATCACTACTCCTGTAAAGTAGGGATTCCTACTTCAAGATTCCTTTGTAGCTAGGTCTTGGCCATGATGAATAACCTAGTAGTCTATGTGATTAGTCTAACAAGGGGTTTTTTGCTGGTAATCTAGACTTCTAGAATCTATAATCTCAAATACATACAAAATCCTTTAAAACATAGATTTGTTCCTAGTATATTGTTCAAAGCTCTTTCAAATTCAGATCTGTTGCATTTCATCAAACATTATACTAAATTTAGCAAATCTAAAACATTCACTTGCTCTCAAAAGTCTGAAAACTATCAAAATGATTTGATTTAAATAAAACACAAAATATTAGGGTAAGAGGTTAAAAAATAACTCAAAATAAACAGGCAACAGTAAATTTCATTCAATCTCTCAAATCTGAACGATTAGGCAAAATCAATAAATCAACATTATAATGATCAGCATTCACACAGTCATATATAATATTAATGCAATCACCAAAGGAAAATATAACATTAAGATTTTTCAAGCCGTATCTTATCAAACCGCTATATGCATGTGCTGATTTGAGACAAGACTCTATGCAATGTAATAACAAATCAATGATTTTACCAGTTTATTCAACTTAGACAAACAAGAATGAATATACCATCACCAAGGATTAGGATTCTATTTTCTAACAGAGGGCGTTATCCTTTGATTAAAATATATAGCAAAATCCGCGAAGTCCAGTAGAATAATCATGCTGAAAATTGTATATGTTTCTATATTAAAAATGATTTCTGATCTCCATAAATGTTTCAAAAGCAGATATAAATAGGAACTAGGAGTCCCAAAATTTAAGGATCTGAAAGGGTTTAACTGCAACTTAAAGAGAAGCGATTTGCCTTGATTGAAAACTTAACTGAGCTAACTAGAAACTAAACTAAAAAGTAACTGAATGTTATCTGCTGAGTGGGAAATCCTATGCCACTTCAGCACTTATCAACTTTGGCACAAGACTTTATTTCATGTATGTTTATTCTTTTGATAAATGTAATAACTCAAATAGGGACTGCATTGGGTATATTTTCAGCTGGGTTAAATCGATGACTAGTGATTCAAATACAATCCTCTTATCCCCATAAAATATGGGCCACTTCTAAAATCAGATCTTTGTCCTCATTTTGCTTGAAGGAGGCATAGAATCCTCTTCCACAAAACCAAATGCTTATTCTGCCCTTCAACAAGGGTTTCCAATGGAGATTAACCCAATCATCCATAGCTTTGGGTCTTTTGTCAAAGACCAATGAACTTTCCAACTAAGACTTTCTCAGAAAAAGCTGGAGCTTTTTTTCTTAGGGAATCATGGCTAAAGGAAACTTTGGGTGCCTTACTCATTTTTTTATAAAATAAGATTGAGAGGGTTTAGTTGTATCCTGACCAGCAGCTGTTGTAACTAAAACTTCAAAATCATGAAGTTTAGAGTAAAAAACAGAGTCCTTTTTAAAAAATCTGAATGCTCACTAATAGAATCCTCACCACCAATGAGCCATGGACTAGCAGAAGCCATAGTGGTTGCCATGACTGTTGTCGCCAGTAGCTAGCCATGCCCAAACAAAACCTTTATTTGCTTGCTTTCCCTTCAGGTCTTAGTGCTTCTTTTTTTTCCCAACTTTATTTTAGGTAGCAAATGATTTCTATTTCTTAACATGTCTTATAAATGTATTTAAGGATCAAGTTTTTTTTATCAGACTATCAGTTGTAGTTGGGCCTAAGGAAATCAATTTTATTCAAGGTTCACGTCTTTGATAAAATCCTTTGTGACAAGGCAAGGAGTGGCCCTCATCTTGGAGCACTACAAGTTCTTTAGATTAAATTTGAAAAGGCCTTTAATACCGGCCTTTGTTATCACCATACTCAAAGGGTTCAGCTTTGGATTGTATTTTTAAGATGGTTCAAACATTCTTTATGCATGTTGAGGTCACGAATACCATTAATGGTGAATGATGTGACAGGATTGGCCTCTTTAGATTGATCTGCTATGGTTACCCCTAATCTTGATGTTGTATTTATTATTTGTTGATTCTTTTGGTATACTTAATAGCCTAGGTTGTAGCCATTAGAAAACATCGAGAGGATTCTTTTCTCATCTAGTTCTATCCAATAGATGGCCAATGGTCACTTTGTTGACGACTTGTTCCGTATGTGTGGAAGACTAATAGTATGTTATAGAAGCCACAAACTGTATGCAAACTTTCAATTAGGCTACTAGATCCAATATTTAATGGTGGAAAACTCAATGTTATTAGTAATGTCAATGTCCCCTCAACTTATTAGCTGGGTATTAGTGGGGCTTGTTTGAAACTAGTCACCTTTTAAATATTTTAGGCATTCCTGAGGAAAAAGTGTTGGATAGAGTTGATAGCATGATTTGGGCACTAAGCCCATGTTGCTGGTTTCCAGATTTCAAACATATTGGAGCCCAAAATATGCACATATTATATTAGGAGATATTGTAGTATCGATTACAAAGAGTTTCATCTCCTTGTACATAGTTTGAGAGATGTAATTGACAATAACTTACTAACTCTTATAACATACCACTAAGTCACTAGGGTGACTTTATTGCAAAATGTAATCCTTACATTCTAACATCCTCTCTTAAGGCTTATAGTACTAAAAACAAAACAAATAGATAGAAAATAAAAACATTAGAATCAAACAAAATCACATATTCTGCAGAAGCTTCACTTTGAAAAAATAGTTCTTTGACCAGGTAGAACTCCATCAAGTTGCCTTGTAACCCCTCATAAAGGTGTAGTTACTAAGCTGAATTCCCAAGTTCCCAAATTCCACCCCTCCAAACTCTTGAATTACAAGTTCGAATTACAAGTCCCCCAAATTGTTGGACAACCATCCATTTTGAGCTTTATCCATAGTGCTCCATCACCCTTGTAGGGGTATAGTTCCCAAGATTCACAAACTCTCAAACCATCTGGGCAGCAATCCATATCAAGCTTCATCTACATCAGATCCCTTCTTGTCTTCAAAGTGTGGGCTTCTTAATATACAAATTCTTTACCACTGTCACCATTCAACAGAGCTTCTTAAACAATTTGCCATCTTTGAGCAATAAGCTAGCTCGAGATGGGGAAATTCCTCCAACCTCTAGTACCTCCATCCTCCTCTTTGATTTTATTACACTTTAATTGCTAGATTTAGCATCTGAATCTCCAAAAGCATATGGAGATGTAGAATTGATGTTCCCAACAATCATATCAAGAGTTTAGCAATACATGTGTATAAGTGTCCATGTGCACAAAATAGGGTGTTGGTTTCAACCAATAATGTACCCATTTACAAAGAGTTACAAAAAAAATTCACCAAAAAAAAGAAGTGAGATTTTATCTTTAAATTATTTGTTTAAAATTTTGAAGGCCTTAAATACTGCAGCCCTTAAATTTATCTCCTCTAAATTAAAATAATCATGTAAATGCTACTCTTTCAAAAAAAAATTGTTTTTGAGAAAACAATAAGACTTAAAAAAATAAAACTTTGCTAAAGTGCTAATAAATGCGCGGCTTTTCTAGAGTGTCTAAGGTGCAAAGAGAGATTGTGAAATGCATATGATTTGGCACGACCTCTAGATCATCAAAGTGCAAAGAGAGATTACATATGATTTGGCATGAAGTTGATAGACCATGATTCTGCATCAAATGGTACTCACAGGCCACTATCCATGATTTTCTTCCACACAGAATTTAAATATCATGAATCAATAATTGTTGGCAGTGATATCAATAGTCCTTTCACATTCACAGGAATAAAGCCACAAGGTATGTATGATCTTGGCCTTATAAATTGCCTAGCCTATATGCATGAATGGAAATGATACACGACCATTGAAACCCTTAATAAGCTCCCTTGTTGCTTCAATTAGTTAGCAATCCATTTCCATGCTAGACGTTGAATTCCAATGACTTTAGCAATGGCATTTGCAGTTTCAAATGTGATTCCAATACTCTTTCATGCAACTCTCTTCACAAGAGTACGAAAGATAATTGCGCTAAAACCATATTGGAGCCCAAAATATGAATAAGTTCTATTAGAAAACGTTGATGTATCCATTACAATGAGGTTCATCTCCTTATATAGAGTTATAGAGATGCAATCGACAATAACTTAATAACTAACTCTTGTAACATACTACTGAGTCACTAGGATGATTATATTACAAAATGCAAGCCTTATATGCTAACAAAATACATACCAAGGTCTTGGTTACAACCTATTTTAATTTCTTGTTATGCTGAGTACAACCTGGTACGGGGATCTGAATAAGCTTGTGTATCTTTCTTTGAGCCATGGCCAAAGGTAATGAAGGACTCCATTGTGTCAGTCAAGATATTTGTTACCCACCCAAAGATGCGTGTGGCTTGTGAGTCATCAATATTATTAGATAGGGTAAAGCAACATGTACCAAAGGGAATCATTTTGGTCAGTTTAGGAATAGAATCATTGAAGGTCCTTATCCAACCCCAACATAAGCAATGGGTTGCGCTATGGTAAAGTAGGCTGGAAAATTTGGTCACTATAGAGCTTGATCCTTGCATTGGATCCAATGAAAGCTGCTATTCTCCTTTGTTTCCAAGAGTATATGGCTAGCTTGGTAGTTGCATAACAGTAACTTATTCCAAAAATGGAAAGACTATGAGATGAGAGATTGCTTGTCATTCAACAATCATTCCATGTGGTGGATGCATCTCCTTGTACAAAATAGGATCACTCTTGGTGACATCCCTTTGTAAAGTGCCTTATCTTATATTTGTAAAGGCATTAGGATACATATTTAGTCCCAAATGTTTGGATTCCATCATAGGAGCTTAAAATAAAATTTAGATTGTTTGCTTTAGACAGATTATTTTGGGAAAAATTCTAAGTTACCAGTTCAGTTTTGGGTTCGGGTTTAGGTTCGAGGGTTCGGTTTGCAGGTTCAAGCAAAATTTTTTGGGGGGTTGGGTTCGTTTTGGGTTCATTAATACAAAAACATATAAAAATCAGAAATATATACGTATTTGCAGCAATAATTAAGTTAAAAATACACCATATTAATAGTCAAATAACATAGAAAAAATACACCACAACTTTCATAGTCAAATATTAAAATATTGCAAGAAAGATTCTGTACAAGAAAGTCTTTCACCCTTTGAGGATATCTAGACATATCCTATAGTTTAAAAGTATCAGATAGTTTAATGACTTAGGTATCTGTTAATGAACCATTTTTTTGTTTTTTGCTGAAGAGTTTGGAATTCATGAACCTTCCTGTTTTCTATCATGTAAGCCACCCATACAATCAGCAAGATTTTATTGCAAATGACTACTTTGATAGTTATATGCCTCTGTAACATCATATTTTCTTCCCACAGCCAATTTTGTAGCCTTTGAGAGATCACCTATAGGTTGTTTGTAGACTCCTTGTGTTTTCAAATCAAAACCTATTGGTAACTTTGATGAGTGACCTGACGTTTGGCTATAATTTTTTATCCATACCACCACCTTAACTGTCAAAAGAGCATGATATGTGATGATTTTGAACTTGCTGTAGTTTTAGATGAATTGAATTTTTATATGAAGGGTTTTATCATTTACGTTAGGATTAGAGGATGTATTCTAATTATAACAAAAGGCCTATGGAAATTTGTATTTTCGACTAAATATTGCTTTTAATCTTTCGATGGATTGAATTTCGTATGTTGGTTTTCATTATTTAGGTTCAGATTGGACAATTGATTGTATTGAAAGATACATTGTCTTATTTATGGAGTAGTTTTGTTTTTTTCCTGAAGGAACGATACTTCCCTTTTGAGCAAAGCCTGTTGGTCCTACAAAATTTTAAAATATTGAAGGATCCATCTCTTTTTTTTTTCATCATTTCGAACCCACAGTCAGTATTTCGTACCCTGACCGAACCCACAGTGCAAAAATCGAACCCTGATTGTTTCAGTCTCGAACCAAACCAGAATTTCGTACCCGGGTCGAACCGAACCCGAACTAGGGGTCAAAATCTAGCGAACCAGTAACATAGGAAAAATTCAATCCTTGATTTAAAAATCTTATCCACAAATGTAGATTGATTTTGTAGAGGGATTGGTGGAAATATTCAGCTTGGAATACTTGGATTTACAAGGTTACTTGTGTGGTAGCAATCTTAATGAAATTTAGAAACCATCTTACTACAATGCATTTTGGTATAGCTGCATTTAGGCTACCTTGAAAGTGGTCCTTGAGGTCACAAGGGATTCTTTTTTTGCTTGCTCAGTTATTTCCTATTGGTGACTACTTGGTGACCATAAATCATCATTAGAGTCACTCCCTCTCTATACCAGCATGAACAGCTGGCACATTGTGTTCAATGTGCCACCTGTTTAAGCCTTTCCCTCTAATGCCCCTTCTGTGATTCATCTATCGTGGGATTGCAAAAAAGCCAAGCAGTATTGGGTGGGCCATTGCTATTCTTAGCTGATTTCATTATAGGGAATTGTCCTAGAAATTATTCCTTCTTGGTTTGGCTTATTATTGTCCCTTAACTTCTTGTCAAGGAGTAATTTTTTCATGCAATCAGAAAAAGTGCACTAATGAATAGATAATTTCCACAAAAGCAACACCAAGTCTCAAACTTGTGATCCCTATCTATCAATTTCAAAGTAAATGAAATAAAAAAATTATAAATCAACTGCTAGGTGTAAATTTTAATGATCAGATAAAATGCACAGAAAATAATTCAAATCAGACACAATAACACAGCAGATACCCTGGGAAAACCCTCCTCTTGAGGGAGAAAAACCCAGCCACAAAATAGCACTTATATATTGAATCTCAATAAGGAGAGAGTCCTTTTACAATAGGCCAATCTGAAGGCTGAATATAAGCATCAACAGATGACCCAAGCACAGATTTTATCTCCTATAATCTGCTAACTCAGAACTGCCTTCTTTAACAATATCACTCTGCTCATACAAAGAACTCGCACTGCTCCAAGATGAATTCGTACTTAAGAGAATAAATGAATCGAACTTGACTTTTGACTTAATGATTACAATGAGAAAGCGAACTCTTATTTATACATCTTGAAGAGTCGCCACCTTATATTTAATACAAGTCGGCCAATGATGATAATATATCTTCTTTCAAATAGATGCAACCAATCGCGCCAAGAGAGGAGGTCGGCCATAACACAAGGGATGTGTTATTTCATTTAATGTTTGTTGTTTAACAAATAGAAGTCTCTTCATAAGAATCGCACCTCTTGAACTCGAATAAATTAAATAGCATAATGCTATCATTTAATTTATTATCAAAAGAAGATCACTGGAAGTTACTTCTGACGCTGCATGATATCATTAAAAAGTCAAATCTCATCCATTGCAGGTCTGAATAAGCACTTAAGGTATGGACTAGCATCCCCTTTTGAACATTTTTAAGCCATTGTGCTTGGCTAAGCTCCTTTTCTACACCAGGATACCCCCTCGATGCTACCATTTCTCAAATGTTATTCACCAATAGTGTCAACCGTATCTAACACCTATCTATCATTATTGCAATCCAATTCTCATGGGACTCCCATTTCACAACCTGTTAGTAAACCTTTTTATGCTTTTGGATTTGATTGTGTGCCAATTTTTGGATCAACGTTTTGGATCACACTCTGTGGTCCATCATTAGGATAGAGAGCTCAAGGAGATGTGAAATAGTTTGTTGCAGACCAAGCTAGCTTAAAAAAGGAAGAGAGGGTGGTGAGAGGGTGTGGGGGAAACACGTAACACAAGGAACCAATTAAAAAAGATAAATTCATAAAGAAAGGGGAAGGAAAACCCCAAAAAATAGCAACAATTATTCACAATGAAAAGAAATTGGATAAGAAATAAGAAGCACAAAACATTAAGGAATAAGAGGGATAAATTACAAGCAAAAGAGATTACACTTAAGAAAGAAATTATAGGGAATTGTCCTAGAAATTATTCCTTCTTGGTGTGGCTTATTATTGTTCCTTAACTTCTTGTCAAGGAGTAATTTTTTCATGCAATTCAGAAAAAAGTGCACTAATGAATAGATAATTTCCACAAAAGCAACACCAAGTCTCAAACTTGTGATCCCTGTCTATCAATTTCAAAGTAAATGAAATAAAAAAATTATAAATCAACTCCTAGGAAAAGTCAAATCTCATCCATTGCAGGTCTGAATAAGCACTTAAGGTATGGACTAGCATCCCCTTTTGAACATTTTTAAGCCATTGTGCTTGGCTGGGCTCCTTTTCTGCACCAGGATACCCCTTCGATGCTCCCATTTCTCAAATGTTATTCACCAATAGTGTCAACCCTAACTAACACCTATCTATCATTATTGGCATGAGGCATCCAATTCTCATGGGACTCCCATTCCACAACCTGTTAGTAAACCTTTTTATGCTTCTGGATTTGATTGTGTGCCAATTTTTGGATCAATGTTTCGTCCCCTTTCTTTATGAATTTATCTTTTTTAATTGGTTCCTTGTGTTACGCGTTTCCCCCCCACCCTCTCACTACCCTCTCTTCCTTTTTTAAGCTAGCTTGGTCTGCAACAAACCATTTTCACATCTCCTTGAGCTCTATATCCTGATGATGGATCACGGAGTGTGATCCGAAACGTTGATCCAAAAATTGGCACACAATCAAATCCAAAAGCATAAAAGGTTTGATAATATGGATTGTGGAAATCTAATAGCATTAACTTGTTAGTAATTCAATATCTCTTTTTCTTCACAACAAATGAAAAACCCATGAACAGACGGTTGTATGCGTATATCCACATGCCCCATAGTAATGACATAGCACCTACATTTCAAACTCCAGATCTTGAAAATATAATGGTAATTTCTAACAGTGGTACAGTGGTGGAGGGCACTAAAGGAAGAGGATGGATTTTAGAGCTAAACCTGTGTTACATCTACCAATAGAAAACTCTGCAGATGCATATATTTATCACTATAATGGAGGGTAAAGAAAGGGAAAATCAAGCTGTAATGACAAGCTGGCAGCAGGTTGAATAGGATTCTGAAGGAAGTCCTCACGCATATGGTCCAAGAAGGCAAGCCCATTTAATAATTTGGGAATGCCTTATTTCTCGGAAAAGGAAAGCAAAGAAAGCCTAAATGTCAAAATGCAACAACTAAATGTTAATGATATTGCAGCTTCAGGTTCGTCCTTCCAGCCACGAGTGAAGACATAAATAAATGTAGCCTATTGGCTATTTATTTATATGTGACATTTAATGAGAATGGGCGCATCTCTTGGCAACAATATAATTTTCTCTTGGGCCAACTTTCCTTATAAATTATATTTATTATTTGTAATTCTGTGCTTGGCCAACTTGCATCATAAAAGGAGGTGTCTCTTGGATTTGTATATATAGGAGTTCTATTTCTCATTTGAAGATCATCAAGCAAGTTCGATATTATATTCTTCTATTAAGAGTGCGAATTCCTTATAGGGCAGATTGCAAATTCAGTCAAGGGCAGAGATAGTTATTAAAGAAGTGCAGATTGTTATCTGCCATTGCATCTTGTTATGTGCTGAAGATTGGCCTTGTTATTGGCCTCATTGTAAAGAGGATTGTTGCCTCTATTTATATATATAAGAGAGATCTTTGTTGCTGGGTTTTTCTCCCTCAAGAGGAGGGTTTTCCCAGGGTATCTGCTGTGTTATTGTGTCTGACTTTGAATTAATTTTCTGTGCATATAATCTGATTATAAAATTTACATGGTATCAGAGCGGGTTTGAGAGGATCGTGATCAGATTATTTCTAATCAGCAATACCCTAGTTGTTCATCTATCTACATTAGTCAAGATGGTGAACGGTTTGAAGATCGAGGATAGACTCGAGGGTGCATCCAACTTCACATCATGGAGGTTTAGGATCATGCTTACCTTGCGTGAAAATGACTTGGGTGAGTTCGTTGAGTCCAGCGTTCTTGAACATGAGGAGGAAGAAGTAAAGTTACAATGGGTGAAGAAAGTTGTTAAAGCAATGAAGATATTGGTTGATTCCGTCAAGGATCATATTGTGCCTATCGTCTCTAAGTTGAAGACAGCGAGAGATATGTTCAAAACATTGGAAGAGATATACGAAATCAACAATACCAGCCGAGCACTTGCACTGAAGCAACAACTTCATCATGTGAAGATGACAAAAGGTGAATCAGTGATTGCATACTTTATGAGGATTGCAGATTTGAGAGATCAGCTCTCGACAATAGGGCATATGGTTGATGACAAAGACCTGACTATGCTTGCTCTCAATGGTCTACCTTTGTCTTGGGAATCTTACATTTAGGGAATCAATGCAAGATCAAAACTGCCTAAGTTTGATCGCCTAAGATCAGATTGCATTCAAGAGGAATCAAGGTTGATGGCAAGAGGCGTTGGTCAAAGTTCAAAGAATGAAGACATTCATGTTCTCACCTCCCATGCTTCAAAGAAGAAAGGAAAAGATGGAAGGAAAGGATTCTTCAAGAGGAATCGGGACAAGGGAAATGATG
This sequence comes from Sequoia sempervirens, assembly GCA_007258455.2. Classification (NCBI taxonomy): domain Eukaryota; kingdom Viridiplantae; phylum Streptophyta; class Pinopsida; order Cupressales; family Cupressaceae; genus Sequoia; species Sequoia sempervirens. The sequence continues at coordinate 199,739,904 of VDFB02105785.1, forward strand.
ATGCACCTCCATTCAAGAAGAAGAGGGATATGTCCAAGATTCAATGCTTTAGGTGCGATAAGTTTGGGCACTTCGCCAAGTATTGTCCAACTAGACCTAAGCAACAAGTTACCGTTGCAGATGTTGATGATGCTTCTCCACAAAAGGATTCAAGTGAGTATTTGTTTTATTCGGCATTATCAAGCAGTGTACCTTCCGACACCAACACTTGGATAATCGACAATGGTGCTTCACGACACATCACCGGCTTTAAGGAGCACTTATCAAGTTTGATGGAAAAGGAGTCTTCTGAACAAGTCATCATTGGAGATGATGCTAGCTACTCCGTGAAAGGAATTGGGACCTCTATACTTCATTTGGATTCCGACATCTCACTTCAGTTGGGTAATGTTCTTTATGTTCCCGGAATCAAGCGCAATCTTATTTCTATTTCAGCTTTGGAAGATAAAGGATATCAAGTTGCCTTCTCCAAAGGCAAAGTTCTAGTGTGGATGGAGAACTCTAGTTTCAAGGATGCTCAAGTAATTGGAGTTAGACATGAAAACCTTTACAAGGTTTGCACACGTTCTTTACAAGCTTTGGTTCATGACTCTTCAAGTCTTTGCGATCTTTGGCATCGGAGATTGGCTCACTTACACTTCGAGCCTTACCTATCATGGAGAAGATGGTGACGGGCCTTCCTAAATTCAACCAGGAGCACGAAGGTACTTGCAAGGGCTGCGCATTGGGTAAGAATATAAAAGCCCCTTTTCATAGTAGAGAAAATAGATCTAAGTGTATTTTAGATCTTATTCATTCTGATTTATGTGGTCCTATGTCTGTTTCGTCTTCGAGTGGATTCTTGTATTATGTTTTGTTTATTGATGACCACTCTAGGAAGACTTGGATTTATTTTTTGAAATCTAAAGAGTCTGAGGAAGTGTTGGATAGGTTTAAAGAGTTTAAAGCTTTGGTAGAAAATCTTTCTGGTAAAAGAATTAAGGTCCTCAGATCTGACAATGGTGGAGAATACACCTCTGGTAGTTTTCGGAATTTTTGTATTGATGCAAGGATTAAGAGGGAGTTCTGTGTTCCCTATAATCCTCAACAAAACGGTGTTGCAGAAAGAAAGAACAAACGATCGTGGAAGCAGCGAAGGCCATGATCCATGATCAAGATTTGCAAACCTTCCTATGGGCAGAAGCTTCTAGGACAGCTGTGTATGTTCAAAACAAAAGTCCTCATAAGATCTTGGAGAATATGACTCCAGAAGAAGCATTTACAGGGAAGAAGCCTGAAGTCAGTCATTTGAGGATCTTTGGATGTCTTGTCTATATTCATGTTCCCAAGGAAAAGAGAACCAAGTTGGAGCCTTCTGGCAAGAAGGGAATATTTGTGGGCTACAGTGAGACATCAAAAGCCTACAAAATTTACATTCCAGGTCAGAAGATGATAGAGATCAGTAGGGATGTCACATTCGAGGAAGATGTTGCATTTAGAAGATCCAGGGGGATTCATATGGAAATTGATAATGAAGAGTCTCCTCAGGATATGGAAGTTGACCATACTCCTGAGATTCAGAGGGAGACTTCAGAACCAAAAGAAGATATTGATCCTGTTGAACCCTTGGAACCTACTGATGGGCCTATTGACATTGTTATTGGGAGAAAGAGACCTCTATGGGCCAGGTGTACTATGCAAGAGGCTGAAAGTTTTGCAGCTCCTAGAGGCACATTCAGAGAAAACAAAAGGCCACATAAGTTCTCCAGTTATGTTGCCTTGATGAGTCAGATTATAGAATCTGAGCCTACCTGTGTTGAGGAATGTAATGTCCCCATTTTTAGCACTGCACTTTTCAGTAATTGATGGCTTATCCCCGAGGTGCTGTCGGCTAGTAAGGGGCAGAATTAGGGTTTTCAACTGTTTGGTGGGTTCTCTTGAAGATTCAGGGTTTTGCTTGTCGAATTTTGGCTGTTTGGATTCTGGATTCCTTCTGGGTTTCCAGAAAGCTTCGCAATAGTGTCGCGTGCATTGCATTCTGAGCAACTTCTTCAATTTACTATTTTTAGCAGTGGTCCAGTTAGCATCAGCTCAGTAGGCCTTCCTCTTCTGGCAGTTCATTGGGTAATTCTCATTTTGGCTTAAAGGGTTCATTTTGGAGAAATAAGTTATTTTAAGTCAAAATGTTTTATTTTAAAAGTACCCCTTGGCCTAGTGATATAACTTAAAAGTTGTTTTTAAAGAAAGGGACTTTGAGGGGTATTTTATCATAAAGGAAATATTTTTATATTTCTAAAAGTTAATATTTGCTCAAGGGAAAATGGACGCCTACTTCAAGGAGTTTATATTTTATTTAAAAAAAAGAGATTTTTCTCTCAAGAAGGGTACGCCATTTTGAAGAAAGGTTTTTGGTCAAAGATTAAACCTAAAAGCGGCTTGGAATTAGGGCGCACTTTCTAGAGGCCTCCGGAGTCTTCTCTTCAGTCTATAAAAGGAGGTTCCTTCTCTTCATTTGGTTATCTTTTATCTACAGGAATGTTATGCTGCCGGATTGGCTTTGGGATTGCTTCGAGGAATGTAAGCCTCCTAGCTTGGCTCTTCTTCTTGCTTGAAAGATAGCAACTAGTTGAGAGGTTCGAGTGTTATTGATTTGTCTTTTCAGTTATAGTTGGTTTCCTATCCTTTGTAGTTGAGTTAGATCATTTTCTATCAATTCCAGAGTTGCTGGTCATGATTGCTGAATGTATGTTTCTATTCACAAGTCTCAAATCATAAACATTCTCGTTTTGGGTATTGTCTCATTGTGTTTCCCTGTTGGAGGCGACCCTTCATGAATATTTGCAGATTTTAATACGAAGTTTATGATTTTATAAAGCAAATTCGTCATTCCTTGAAGGCCGTACTTTCTGGAGTGCCTTGGGATTCGTGCCAGTAATTAATAACCACTTTTAGTTGCCATTTCTTATTACTAAACTAGGCGCCATCCTTTTGAAGGTCTATTGCATCAAACTTGAAGTCATTTGGGTCAGTTTTGAGTGATATATGAGAAATTTAGTGGGTTACAGGCATGCTGGTTTTGTATTTCTGATTTCTAGACTGTCGCATCAGATTTATTACAGTCAAGTCTTGTGAGGGATTTAAGAGTGGTTTCTTTATTGCATTTCGGTCTCATCATTCATAGTAAATCTTTGCAACAGATTTGAGATCATTTGGGTGAGAAATGAGAGAGTTATGAGCATTTTGGCAAGGATCTGTGTTGCTGGTTATATATTTTAAAGTGCAGGTCTGTCATAATCAGATTTGAGAATCTGCATTCTCCTTCCTGGATTAGTGTTAGGAAATCATTAAAGGCTTTGTAAAAGATTCCTTGTTGTTGCAGCAATTTGAAGGGCTCTAATACTTGATCTTGCAGGCATTTAAATATTCATTGTAAGCTGAACAGTAGTACTGTCAGCATTTCTCTCAGTCTTACTTTACATTCTGTATATGCAATTGTATTTCTTTATATCTCCGTCATATGGTAGCTCCCATTCCGTCTCGGGTTGGAAAGCACATTCTTGACGTCGAGTACTTCAACATTCTTGCTTATTTCCCTTAATAGCACTGTAATTCTTAGCACTCTACCATATGGTCGCCTCCTTTCCATACTGGATTGGGTAGCACATGCTTGGTGTTGAGTTTGTTTTCAGTACTTGTAGCATAGAAGATCCTCTGACCATATGTTCGTCCTTCGCGAACACATTCTTGGTTAGAGTTACCTTCAGTTGCATTTTGTTTAAGGCACTGATGATCCTCTTGCCATATGACAACCTCTCTCTTGTTGAGATTGAGTGCGCATTCTTGGCAACGAGTTATTTGTAATCTGCTGGTTTGAATTATCTAACCCTAACGGGTGCTCTTTGCATTGTTATGTACTTGGTAAAAATTGAAAAAAATTGGCTCGGAATATTTCAAGGAAGCATCTTGTCATCAGGTTTGGAAAGATGCCATGACAGAGGAGTATCAATCAATTCTTAAGAATGATGTTTGGGACATTGTTCCTAGACCCGAGGGCAAGTCTGTGGTATCTTCTAAATGGCTATTAAAGATTAAACATGTTGCAGATGGAAGCATTGAAAAGTACAAAGCAAGATTTGTGGCTCGTGGGTTCTCTCAGAAAGAGGGAGTTGATTATGAAGAAACATTTGCTCCTGTTGCTCGCTATACTTCTGTCAGAACCATCATTGCTATTGCCGCATCTAGAGGATGGAAGATTCACCAGATGGACGTGAAGACAGCCTTTCTCAATGGAGTGATTGAGGAAGAAGTTTATATAGAGCAACCTGATGGATTTGAGGTTCATGGAAAGGAGTCACATGTTTGCAAATTGAAGAAGGCCTTGTATGGTCTTAAGCAGGCTCCTCGTGCATGGTACGAAAGGATTGATCGGTACCTGTCAAGTTTGGGCTTCTTGAAGAATGATGCTGATTCAAATCTCTACTTCAAGGTAATCAATGGTGATGCATTAATTTTGGTTTTATATGTTGACGATCTAATCCTTACTGGAGAAGATCACCTGATTCTTGAGTGTAAGGAGTTGACTTCGGAATTTGAGATGAAGGACCTTGGGCTCATGCATTACTTCCTTGGATTAGAAGTTTGGCAGAAACCAGATGAGATGATTCTAAGTCAAGGAAAGTACACCATTGATATACTTAAGAGATTTGGCTTGATGGATTGCAAATCCATGTCTACACCTATGGAGACCAATCTACATAAATTGAAGGAGGCTGCAGCTAGTTGATTTGGTGGATCCTACATTGTGTACGTGATTGGATCCTTGATGTATCTAGTTAACACTAGACCTGATATTTGCTATGCAGTGAGTGCACTTAGCCAGTTTATGTGTGATCCGAGACAGATACATCTTGTTGCAGCTAAACATATCCTAAGATACTTGCGTGGCACAGTTGGATATGGATTGAGGTATTCTTCAGATGCAGACTTGGAGTTACATGGTTTCACTGATTGATTGGGCAGGTTGTGTCACAGATCGGAAGAGCACCTCTGTTGTTGCTTCAGTTTGGGTTCACTATGATTTCCGGTGTAGCAGAGGCAACATCTCAGAAAGTAATGCAGTGAGAGAGTATATTGCAGCTTGTTTGGCAAATCGAGAAGCAGTGTGGCTTCGTAAGCTCCTTGCAGGATTGTTTGGACAATCAATGGAGCCTACTCTCATTCATTGTGATAATCAGAGTTGTGTGAAGCTTTCTGTCAATCCTGTGTTTCATGACAGAACCAAGCATGTTGAGATCAAGTACCACTATATCAAAGATATGGTACTGAGGAAGGCTGTACAGTTGAGGTACATCAGCACTGATGAGCAGACGGCAGATATTCTCACCAAGCCTCTCGCCAGGATAAAATTTGTGTACTTCCGAGATAAGCTTGGTATGGTGGAGAATCTAGCCTTGACTGAGTAAGAGTCTCAGTATCAGTGAGCCTTGTTAATGCATTTTCCTCTCAGACGGAGGAATTTGAGGTGCAAGCCCTTGTTAACGCATTTTCCTCTGAGACAGAGGAATTTGAGGTGCAAGCCCTTGATAATGCATTTTCCTCTGAGACGGAGGAATTTGAGGTGAAAGCCCTTGTTTCCACCCTCTGAGTTGAGTCATGGTGGATGTCATGTGTGACTCCATGACATATGTTGTACTTGTGTTCACCCTCTGAGAGAGTCATGGTGAAAGTCACGTTGAGGTGACAACATTACGCAAGTGATGAACACTTGTACTTACCATAGTATGGTTGTAGCCATTATGGTTGATATCGTGTTGAGGCGATATCTAATATCACGTTGAGGTGATATTCTTCTCTTCACATCTGGTTGTAGCCAATGTGATGAGCATCATGTTGAAATGATTTTTGTTGAGCAGCTGGAAGTTCTCTCCCTAGCTGAGAGGGAGTGTTAATGATATTGCAGCTTCAGGTTCGTCCTTCCAGCCATGAGTGAAGACATAAATAAATGTAGCCTATTGGCTATTTATTTATATGTGACATTTAATGAGAATGGGCGCATCTCTTCGCAACAATATAATTTTCTCTTGGGCCGACTTTCCTTATAAATTATATTTATTATTTGTAATTTTGTGCTTGGCCGACTTGCATCATAAAAGGAGCTGTCTCTTGGATTTGTATATATAGGAGTTCTATTTCTCACTTGAAGATCATCAAGCAAGTTCGATATTATATTCTTCTATTAAGAGTGCGAATTCCTTATAGGGCAGATTGTTATCTGCCATTGCATCTTGTTATGTGCTGAAGATTGGCCTTGTTATTGGCCTCATTGTAAAGAGGATTGTTGCCTCCATTTATATATATAAGAGAGATCTTTGTTGCTAGGTTTTTCTCCCTCAAGAGGAGGGTTTTCCCAGGGTATCTGCTGTGTTATTGTGTCTGACTTTGAATTAATTTTCTGTGCATATAATCTGATTATAAAATTTACACTAAACCCTTCTGTTTGAAAGCCTTTTGCTGCTAAGGAGTCTCAACCCGTCACAAATGATGAGGAAGAGCTACATTTAGCTCACCCTAGGCCTCCTTCAAGTCACAATCTGAATTCACATCAGCCCAAAAATCTAAAGTTCACAGCTTTCTTTCAACACTAAAGTACATCTGTCTCCACTACTGCCAGTTTATGTTCAAGCATTGTGTTTTCCTCCTCAACGCATAAGCTTAAAGCTGAAGATGTTTTCCCCATACCAGCTCGAGTACTTTTTGCTAACGATATTTTCAATGCTGCTCAAACCAAGTACACCCCTCATAAAACTCAATCCCAGTTCCAGCACCACTACATGCCTAATTTTCAAGCTGCCAAAAACTCTATTGTGGTGCTTCATGACATTTGCCAAGCTTACCAAAGCCAAGGGGCTACTGGCCTTGCTTTTAGTTTTTTCCCTTCCTGTCCTAGACTGAGAGACCCTTCAACAGACCCCATTTAACAGGTCCTACCCAATGCTAGCCACAAAACCATCCCGAATCTCAGGGAAAATAATAATAAAGTGGAAAATCTGCACTTTGCATTGACCATTATAAATGAAAGCATCCTAGAGGTGGCTCAGAAACTGGACAGTAAGGGTTTGGACAAAAAAGTTCAGGACAAGTGCATGGATATACTGGTGAAATGTATGCACTGGGGATACTTGAAATGTATACAACAGGAAACTGATTGCATCCACAAGCTGCAATTTGGCCCAAAAAAGATAACTGCCTGCCTTATCTACCTCACACACAACTACCAAAATCTTCAAAGTCACACTCAGGAAATTCAAGAAATCCGACCAATGAAAATCACAAATGCCGACTGGCAGATGTGGCACCAAAATACACAACTGAGTGTAATGTGCCAGGGTACCTATCAACATGCTACAATTATGGATCCTCCGATAAGAGAAGGAGAATGGTAGTCTATCTTTTCAACAGTCTTCTAGACTTGTGATGACACACTGGCTAACCATTATAAAAGGGTGAAATTTCGGAAAACAAAAACCTTACTCCAAACTTTCCCACTTTTGGTGGTGGTCCTGCTTTCTAGTGCGACTTGCTGATAATCATAAAACCTCTACTTTTTGTACCCAGTCAAAAAACTTTACAATGGGGCAATTTTGTTACAATGCTGTACATTGTGATATGCTACTTTAGCACTCTTATGTTTTACACCTAACCACTGGGCTTTACTTCTGTAGTTTTCTTGCTTAGGTTAAGTCTTATGATGTAATTGGTATATTTTGCTTTCCGTGGTACATGGACTTCTCACCAAAAAATCCTTGTACAAATTACTTGGATGCCAAATCTGCTCTTTCTACCTCTTCATAATGCATATGCTTATCTTTTATCAAAATAAAAAATGGTCTATCAATGGAATGGACACCTGGAGTGTCCTAATCTGGGTGAACAAAAGCAATAAGTTACCCCATGATGAATATGCCAAAAATGTTGTTCATTCCATAACTTAATCCTCAGAGTCACATTAGATCTGATTAAAGTTTCTTAGCTCTTATGGTTCCAAGAGCAAATGTGCAGCATGTAAACCATTCATAAAATGGAAAGGCAATGAGATGCATTGGGGCTTACTCAACAATCATTTCATTTGGTGGACTTTAATAAAGGAAAACTGTGCATTTAAGATTGCTTTTCCTTTGAACTAATGTACTTGGAAGGTCAGTGCACTATCTATTCTAGTCATGTGTACAATTATTTTTAAATTAAATAACTGTCTTGTAACTTTTTTCACAAATTCACAAACTAATAAAAATGGTGATATAAAGGTAAAGGTAGACACAAAATTGGTCTGTGAACCCCCTTGTTGAAGCACACAATGGGATGGGTTTTCCTGTTCATCTTATATACTATTAAACATTATACTCCAAAGTTCTGCCCTCATGACCAAGGTGAGTGGTAAACTCAAACTTGCCAGTCCACCTATACATGATATGCATTCTGATCTCAGTTTATGTTTTCCCTTTTATAGTTCATGTCTGGCAGTCTCTATTTTTCATGCTTGCCTCCATTATGATGGTCATTTTGTTTCGTTTTCTTTATTTGGATTATTTGGACTCATTCATTCCAAAGTTTTGTGCAATCATAAAGGAGTGCATGTAGTAGCACAACACACAAAGAAGAAAAGAATGGCAATAAGAAACCAAGTTAATCATAGAGTAGAAGAAAACATAGGTGGCTTGAAAAATATCTCTATGCACGGATAGAAGACTGAATCCTTTGTGGCCATGGTTTCCATTGATCTTTATTCTCATTGCCATTTGCTGTGGAATTCCCTGTGCTCGCTGGCTATCTGAAAAAATTGAATATAAATAACTCAAATTTATGTCTCCTAACGCTTCATTGGTCTAATTTAATTATTGATTAGATCCATAACTTAATATTGTGTCTGGTTAAGGGGCATAATTGGAGTGAAGGATGCAATTGTTAGATATGTAATGCCCTCTTTTTCGAAGTAAATCAAATCAGAGGACCTGAAGCCTATTTTTATTCCCCGTAGATTGAAGGGAGGATTTGCAGGGGAATAATATAATAATAATTTAGTAAGTTGTCCAAAAGGTACCTTAAGTTATAACTTTGGAAAAAGGACACTAAATATAATATTATTAAATAGGGCCAAAAAGCAAATAAAAATTATAAAATGGAAAAATGATGAATATTCAATTAAAAGAAATTTTAAAAGGTAATTAATAATTATAAAAGGGAAAAAGATGAATATTCGAATAAAAAGAAAGTAATTTTTAATTACTTTTAAGGTTGGATAGGAAAAGGATTAAAAAAACAAAAGTTGAGAAAAATGGATTCATTCTATCATTATCATTTTCTTTAAACCCTTGTTACAGAGCTTTGGTTCAGCATCCTTCCCTAACAACGAAAATCCTCTCGGATTATCCAGAATTGGAGGACGAAAATCTTTTGATTCTCTTTGTTGACTTCATTTAGAGGTCAAATTTGGGCTTACAGGGAATTTCAGATTATCAGAGGTTTTTACAAATCAGAAAATTTAAACATAAGAGATCTTTTTTATTTTGCAGGTGTTTTTGTTTCTGGATAAATCATACATTATACTTTATTTGCTGGTCAAATGTTGTCAACCCAGCTGTACTAATATTGGTTGCAAAGGGGTGTGTTCCATTTGTATTGACGTGGGATTTATTATAGAAGCTGTCGCTGAATTGGAGAATTGAATTGAAGGCCCAATCCTACTAAATCATACAAAAAAAGGCATGGAAATTAATCAATGAATATTGAGGAGGAATCGATGGGCATATCGTAGCTGCCCCCACCTATTGGCTTACACTAGCTTCAAATAAGAATCACAGCCTAATGAAAATTGAATCACTCCATTTATATGAATCGTGAGGTATTGGGTGAATGATGTGGGAATTCATATTTGTCTCAGCTGCCCAAATCTCATGAAAAACTTTATAAAATTAAGGAAGGTCACAACTTTATGAGGATAGAAATAATATTCTTCAAGGGAGTCTCACTACCTAAAGGAGACAACATTGAATTCTGTGAATCCTTTTGGACATGTTGACCAAGTGAATCGGCAAGAGGTTGATGTGCAAAACAAGGTTGCTGATGAAAGGTGAAAAGGAGCCACTGACTTCAAATTTTATTGTTGGACGCCTCTCTCTAGCTATTTAGAAATTCTAAAAGGCTATGTGTATGGTTTAAAATTTACTGGATGTGTTTTCTGGGGTAAGCGCACCACCCCATACTCAGCCGCCTCCTTAATATTGTTCAAACTTTTCAAAGGGATTGGACGCCTCATTCCAGCAATTGTTTATTTGATATGGGAGAAAACTAAAGTCAATGGCTACTCTACCAGGTTCTTTTATATTCGTTGAATTTTATTAAATATTATTCTTTCAATAATGTATTGTAAGCATTTTATTTTAAAAAACTATTAAATCAATTTAGACAATAATTGTCTATTTAAATTTTGCAAGTTGAAAAAAAAAAATCAAAACAAAAAATTCATTGAAACTACTAAAAATTTTACTAAGGAACATTTCAGTGGTATCAAAAGTGATTTCCTACCGGCTATGGGGAAATATTTTTTGTAAAAAAATTCGGAGTCAACTTCATGCGCATAAGTGATAGGGAAATCAAATATTATGAGGGAACGGAGAAGGAATCTGAATTAGTCAGAAATTATTATGGAACTGTAGGACACAGAAATTCCCAAGAAAACAAGGAAGCAATGGGTCACAATAATAGGGATGTAGATGGAGAGGCTTGTTTAGGGATAGGAATTGGTTAGTTGATATCATGGCACAATTGGTCTCTACCATGTATAATAACAACATATTGAGGACACATAATGGTGAAGGCAACTCATCAGGGGCAAACATTCACCAAAACACTCAGAGGCCAATTGTTGGTTTTGCTGCAAGACCATTCTACCCCAACTTCATCGATAGGGAAGAAGTCATTGAGCTAGATGTTGATGTTATAGCCGTAGGCTTCATACTTCCAGTGATTTAATTAATAAGCAATAAATTAAATATAGCCGTTGGCTATTTATTGATTGGAGCCGATTTATGAAGAGACACTTCCATTCACATTTGTAACTTATATTTTATTAATGAGGCTGACTTCATCTAAAATTTCACCACCTTTTGTGTAAGTCATCCACTCATTTGAGGCCGACCTTTCTTTCATGAAGGGACGTGTTGTTTGGCTATCACCACATTGAATTGTATATAAGGGAGGCGCCATTCTCTTCTATTACCATTCAATTAATTCATTAAAGTCAAGTGCGAATTATCTACAGCAGGAGTTCAATATTGCAGATCGATATTATTCTTCAAGGAGATCGACATTATTATTCAAGGAGTTCAATCTTATTCTTTTGATTTTGCATCAAGTGTGGTGCTGCTAGTTCGGCCTTGTGATTGGCGTCATTGTAAAGCGAATTGCTGTTCATTATTCAATATATAAGTGATATATTGTTGCTGGGTTTTTCTCCCTCAAGTTGGAGGGTTTTCCCAGGGTATATGCTGTGTCAAATTGTTTGAAATTGTTCTATTTCTGCTTATCTAAATTCTGATCCTAAAACTTGTAAATTTTAATGACCAGATTGTGTGCACAGAAAATAATTCAAAAAACAGAAACAATAACACAGCAGATACCCTGGGAAAACCCTCCTCTTGAGGAAGAAAAACCCAGCAACAAAGATCTCTCTTATATTTATAACAGTGGCAACAATTCTCTTTACAATGAGGCCTAACACAAAGTCAATATACAGCACCTGTGAAGATGCAAGAACAGAGAAAAACAAACTGACTTTCCTTCAGATTCAGATTTGGCCTTAGAGGAATTCTCAGACTGCTCTTGATCAACTCGCAATCTGTACTTGCTGCTCTTGAAGGAATTCGCTTCACAGATCGTCCTTAACTGAAATCATACTTCACAGTTCGCACTTGAAGAAGTTCGCACTTTGACAGAATTCAGACTTATATAATTCGCTTCTTGAATGATATTCGCAATAATAAATTCGCACTGGATGTGTACAGAATTCGCGCCAAAGAATGTGTATAGAATTCACACCAAAGATGATATACTGATATGTAATGAATGAACTGAACTGAATTGAATGCCAAATAACAAAGTTTCATTGAATATATATACATCACGAATGGAAGAGACATGTCTTTCCAAGAAACATGTCGGCCTAAACAAAAGTCGTGCCTCCTCCATAAAATCGTGTTTCTTCAAGGTCGGCCTCCAATAACAAATATAACTCTTTATTATTTGCACCTCGTCATTAATCATTATGTCGGCTTGAATAAACAAATCGCGCCTCTACACAAAGAGGTCGGCCCAAGGAGATAATCGCGTCTCTTCAAGAATTCGTCTCTATCAATTAAATAGACATAGTCTACCATTCAATTGATCTTGAATATGCGTGGCTGGAAGATGCGACTGAAGCTGCATCGAACATCAACATAAAACTAACACTAGAGGCCCAAACATCCATAGCAAATGACATAGCAGCCAATTATGAGTATAGACTCCTGCCAACTGAGCTTAGGGAGGCAATATCGCTCATGAATTTGATGGTTTTGAAGAAAAACATAGGTGGTTAGAGAGTTGAGATAATGCAACAAACAAATCCAAAGGATCTTCAACATGCTTTGGGGAAATTGACACTTCCTACATTTGACAGATCCAATAAGTGTACTGCACGCTCCTAGATACAAAAATTGGACACTTTTTATAATTGAGATCTATGATGGAGGATGAGGCCATCAAATTTGCCACTGGTACCATGGGTTGATCACTCGAGGGCACAGTCATATACATACTTATGCTGAATTCATCAACAGGTTGATTGAGAGATTTGATAGAGTTGATCCGGAAATTCACATTCGTGAATTAGCTCAACTTAGACAAACACACATAATTGATTCATATGTGGCTGATTTTTAGAGACATTCAATTATGTTGCTTCATGTTTCAGAAAGGAGGCTTGTGGTATTGTTTATTGGAGGCTTAACTGAGCCTCGTAGAGGCTTAGTAAAAAATTTCAACCCTACTTCTTTACAGAAGGCTATTAAGAAGGCTTTGGATCTCAAAACTTCAGCTCCTAGAGGGAGGTTTCAGCCTACAAGACAACAAAAATCAGCACCCCATGGGCAATCAAAATCAGCTCCTTATGAACAGCCAATGTCAAATGCTTATGGATAACCAAAAACCTCTACTTTTGGGTAGCAAAAGAAACCATTCAGAAAAGTTACCAAAATAAAGAATTGCCTAAAACTACTAAGGAAATGGAATCAAAAAACAAACTCCGAAGGAAGAAACTTTGCTTCTCTTACAAAGAGCTTTGGGAACTAGGACATAGGTGTCACCCAAAAGGATAGGTGCATTACATACAAATAATTTCTGAGGATGAGGAGAAAGTAGAAGAAGCGTAGGCAGTAATAGAAGAGAAAGAAGTAGAGGCATGTAATGTCCCCTTCTTGCACCTAATTAGGATGAGCTTTCCATTAGCCTATTCCAGGGTTCCCGTAGGCTAAGTGGATAATGGTTAGGAGACTCGGGCCCTGAGCCGAGCTTTGTGGAAGTTTTTGAAGTTTTCTGGCAGGGGTTACTATTTTTAGCAGTGGCTATTTTTAGTAAGTTTTAGTGCATCTCAGATTGAGCCGGTCTGGTGTTTGGACACACTATTTTTAGTAAGTGTTATTTTTAGTAGTTGGTCGTGGCCTCTGTTTCTCCAGCAGTTCAGTGAAATATTTCCAGTTGGTTTGTTGAGTTCTAAGGGTGACTGAATTAATATTTATTATTTGTCACTTAAGTTCTATTATAGAGTTACTTTATAACTTAAGTGGGGGTGGTGTGTTCATAAAAGACCCCCCTTGACTCATGCCTAGCAAAAAGGTAACTTCAAGTTGTTTTTAAAAGCTTTATTTTAGCCTCCAAAAGTGGATGCCAAGATTGGAGGGAGGCATAAGGGGAAAATTAAAATAAATTAAAAGGCCTCATGAGGAGGGTGTAGCATCTTGGAGGGAAAAGTTGGAATTTGAAATGTGTTGCCCTAAATCCTCCTCGTCTTCTATATATTCGCACTTTGGGCCGCCTTCATTTGGTTATCTTGATTTGACAACATAATGTGATACTACTGGATTGTCTCTAGGTTTCCTTTTTCTGCTGGTTGAGGATGAAAACCCTCATCTCTAGTTGCTGGTTTCGGTGGTGAGAGATCCACCCTAGTTGGTTGGAGTGATTCTACCTCAGGGGTCACCTTTGCTTTCACAGAGTTTTGGTTGTTCGTCATTTAGGTGGAGTTATAATGAAGATATTTTCAGTATTTTGATATGGGATTGAAGGTTTTGGTTTGGTAAATGATTTGCATCTTTTTGGAGTGTGTTTGGAGCTGTTTTGATTCACTTTCAAAGGTCTGATATACTTTTTCTGAGTTCTGGAAATGCACATTTTCTAAGCAACTAGAAGTACAAAATTGCTCATAACTCTGAGTGTGGGAAGTGCATTGTTCTGAGTGTTGATCCTATGAATTCCTCACAGCTGGGCACCACATTTTGAGTGGTCATTCGTAGCGTTTGATGAAGTTCTGATTTTTAAAGTCAAATCGCCCCTCCTAGGGAGCCATGCCATTTCTTGGAGCTTGGTGTTCAAGAAAAGTCTGATCTGCCGTTGCAAGGCCCAAAATCTGCTTGTAATCAGGTCTGAAATAATATATTATGCTCTGTGTTTCAGTTGGAATCATATCTCTTGATTGTAACATTTCATGCTCATGTGTTAAGCAAAGTTTTCATACATAATTCCATGATGTTATCTATGTTTGTACTCTTGACATTGCATGTGTTATGAAAACAAACACTTATTTTCTTTCATATTCTATCAAGCAAAACAAAAAAACGGGTGGTTATTACAAGGCAAAAGTACCTAAGGGAGAGAAGACTACTAGTAGCACTTTAGATGCACTTTTACGTGCACCTAGGTACCACTCATTCATAGTTCATGGAATGCTAAAGGAACAAAAGGTGACAATATTGATTGATAGTGGGGCAACTCATAATTTTATTGATGAGAGTTTGGTCAAATAGAGGAGGCTACCCACAAAAGAATTTTAGGGATTTAATGTCATTGTGGCAAATGGATGTACTATACCATGCACTAGGAGGGTCAAAGGATTAGACATTACACTTGGTACACACAAAATTATTGATGATTTCTATGTAGTTGGTATAGGGGAAACAAATCTAGTGTTAGGGGTACAATGGCTTCATTCTTTTGGGGAAATGTCACAAAATTACAAAACCATGGAGTTGAAATTCCATCATGATGGTAAAGAGGTACTTTGTGTATGGCCAATGGTGCTCCTACAAAGATTTCAACCAAGAGGATGGAGAGAGCTTTTTGTAAGGTATCGGTAGAGTGGGTAGTTCAATACTTTGTGAAGGATACATCCACACCCGATGGTAAGAGATGTTATCTTATTGAGATACACACTATTTTGGATAGGCATGATACAGTGTTCAATGAATTACCCCATGGATTGCATGTTATGGATAGGCATGAGCACATCATAGAGCTTGAGACAGATTCTAATTCTATCATGGTTACTCCATATCATCATCCAAGAGCTTTCAAAGAGGAAATAGAAAAAACAATTAAGGAGTTGTTAGAGATGGAACACATATGTCTTAGTTCTAGTCCCTTTGCCTCTTTGGTAGTACTGGTGAAAAAGAAAGATGGTACCGTGAGAATGTGTATAGACTACTGAGCATTGAATAAGAAGACTGTTAACATGTACCAGATACCTAGGATCGATGAGTTGATTGATGAACTACATGGAGTAGTTTATTTTTCAAAAATCTTCTTGAGATCCGGTCATCACCAAAACAAAGTAAGAGATGAATATGTACACAAAACAACCTTCAAATGTCATTATTGACATTTTGAATTCTTGGTTATGCCCTTCAAGCCATATTTTCAAGGAGCAATTAAGGAAGTTTGTTTTAGTGTTCATTGATGACACTTAGGTGTATAACAAAAATGGGAAGAGCATTTGAAACACTTGGATACAATGTTGAGATTCTTGAGCATCCCAACTTGCAATTGCTTGAGGGGAAACAATTTTGAGAAGGGGGGAATGTAATGTCCCCTTTTTCAAACTAAATCAAATTGGAGGACTAGAAGCCTATTTTTATTCCACAAGGGAGGATTTGCAAAGGAATAATATAATAATAATTTATGAAGTCCAAAAAGTACCTTAAGTTATAACTTTGGAAAAAAAACATTTGATTTATTATTATGAGATGGGGCCAAAAAGAAAATAAAAATTATGAAGTAAAAAATGGAATATTAATTACCTAATTAATAGTTGTGTTGGCGTTTAAATTCGCACCTCTGGTATGCGTATTTGAAATAGACAGCTATGCATAGATAAACTGCTCTTCAAATTAGGAGGGGAAGCTCCCTCTTGCTGATGGTGTTGAAAGAAAGTAAACTAAGAACTAAGTTGCCTATCTTTTTTATCAGCTTAGAGCACAAGGTTTATTAAACACAAACGCCGCAGCTGAGATTTTCTGTTTTGGGAACTTCAACTACGACTAACTTAAACTAAAGACGTTTCTAACTTCTCAAGTAATAAGCAGAGCAAGAGAAAATAGAAATGGACGAGGTAGATTTCTGACAAAATACTTCAATAAACTCTCTCTCAACAAACATCTACACACTTCAATGCAAGTTGAAATCAAGATCATAAAAGTAGAACATAAATAACGGAAATCTGAGATTTTGGACCAAGGCAAAGGAGGCTCATGATTTTATTACTCATTTCTGGAACAAGATTCACTTCTAACATGCCTGGAACAAGAAATTGCAGCTAAAGAGGCTTGCAATCTTGCTCTTACACAATAGAAACAGCAATCACACTAAATCCTTGTTGGCTAAAGAGGCTCAACAATTTGCTTATCACAACACAATTGAACAACACTCGAATAACAAATAGAAGGCACAATAGGCTCAGCGTTTTGTTATCACTAGCATGGTTAAAGGAACTAATGAGCAAAGGCTCTTATTTATAGACAAGCAGAGGAGTAGGGAACCCTAAAATCTCCTTGCTTTCACAATCTAGGGCTTGCTCAGCAAGCAAGCTTTATTACTAAATCTAGAAAGAAGATAACATCTAACACCTAAGAAAGCAGAAAAAGCGGGAAACGCCAACTATTACATTTTATCTTCTTTCTCTTCTCAAAGAATGGATAAGAATCATTCCAAGAAAAGAAAGAAAGCTTCTAGAAGAAAGCTGCTTTAAAGTTCGATCACATCCGCTAGAAAATTAGAAACTATGTCCCGGTTTGGTGCATCTATGCCCTCAATAGCAAAACACTACTTTTCTAGAATATCTTCAGCATCTGCAACTGACCTAAGGAAATCTTCGACCTCATTGGCCGCTTTCTCAAACTTTGCTGACATCATCGAAATATGACCTATCCTTCTGCCAACTGGATTGCAACTGCGAACAACACTCTGGAATTGATCCTGCACTTCATCAAGCCTGACGTAGGAACTGTCTTCAAGACTGTACTGAGAAGGAATCTCTGTGCAATCTTCTTACTATATTTGTCTTTATGCATGTCCCATATCCTTTCACATTCACCCTTTGAGATAGTGACGCTTTCGGGCCATGGAGGAATGGAAAAGCACTTCTCGATCATATCAGGCTTTAGATTGCAAATCAATCTGCCATCTGCTGATTGGATCTCCCTAGTAGCCGGGTTGTAATGCTTGATGCAAGCGATTACAAACTCAAGACTCTGAACTACTATAGGAATAGACGCTGCTGCGAGGAGTCCAGAATGTCCTAGGTTCCTGATTGAGATGTTGCCTGCGCTCTCCAAGGCGTGTAGATCGAACACTGGCTTGATATGATGCAAGTTTGTCTCAGTGGTTTTGATGTAATCATGATAAAGAGCTGATTCAGTCTTGAAAACATTGGGAGTGTACTCCATTTCAGAAAGCTTGAAGAATGACTGTAAACTCGCCTATGTTCAGACAAGTTTTGAGCAACTTCTATTTTTAGAATGCTGATTTTCTTGCTCCAACGGACAAATTTTTTGAAATTTTTTCTGAGATATGGGTTTTGCTTAAATTTCGTTGCAAGACAACCCAGATCGTCCGTTTTTGAAAATTTTGAATTTTGCCTAAAAAGCAGCAAACCCTAATTTCTTCAATTTTTCACGAAAAAAAGATGGCACCTGGGTTTTGTTCAGAATATGATTAGAAATGGACCCAGTTGATTAGATTTGCAAAACACTGACGGCTGATTGAAAAAGCAACCAACCCTAGGATTTGAAATTTCCTTGAAAAAAAGTTGTGATATGGGTTTTCTTCAGAAGACTGATTTGAGAGGACCCAAATGGTTGAAAACTGAATGCACTAAGGATTTCACTGACATGCAAATAAAAAGCAGCTGCTGCAACTTGATGAAGTTCTTTGAAAATTTCTTCAGAAGAATGAAGTGAAAAGACCCAGATGATTGAAAATTTGAAAACCTTGGCCTTCTCCTTGAAAACTTGATCTTTTGGATGAAAAAGCTTGAAAAAGCAAGGGTTTATGTTGCTGGTCTGAAAAATATGATGAAAAATCAGCAAGCTAAGCTCTTGAATCTTGAGAAAATTCTTCAAATTTGCTGCTCCAACTTTCTCCTCTGAATGCTACCTGCGAAAATAATAAAAATTACGTGAAAGAAAGGTGTTAAATAGACTTAGGGTTTTGTTTTTGCTTTGCTTTCTTTTGCTTTTATTTCCAAAACCCTAAAATCTCAGCTTCTTTGAACTTGGACGCCATCTTCCCCTTGCAATTTTGAAACTTCTTGAAAATCTTGAAAAAATTTCGAAGGCATGAGAAGATGGGTGCCCTTCTTTACCAGGGGCGCCCACTTTAAGCAATGTTAGTCAAATTTTTGACATTTTCAACTTTTCATCATTTCGACCCCCTACTTCGCCTTCGATTTCCAGTTTGCAGATTGATCTGACAGGCAAGCTGAAAGATCCATCGCGGAGCCTGACTGATTTTGAAAAGATTGTTTTGGAGGAGTCTCTGGCTAAAAACTTCATCTTGACCTTCGAATTCATGGGAGCCTTTTCCTTCCAGGGGCGCCCATTTTGTTCAGAGTTAGCCATTTTTACGATCTTCAATTTCTATGTTAACTCCTCTCCTTACAGATGATCTCGTTGAATCAGGTGCTCCGAGCATCGGATTGACTGCCTGTTATGCTCATCGCGAAGCTGACGAGAGATTAGGAGGGGTCTTCTGGGATGAACTTCCTCAAACAATGAATTTAAGTCCCTCAAAAGCTTGGGCGCCCATCTTGGCTGGGGGCGCCCATGTTCACCAGACTTAGATTATTTTTCCATTTTTCTTGTTTGCTTCTGAATCTTGGTTTTTAGCCCTCGTCGGACCTTCTGTTCAGCTCCTCGTATTTGGTGACTACAAACTCTAATCAATGTGCTGGATATCTCGTTGGAAAGCCAGATCGACTGTGAAGAGATCATGTTAGAGACTTCTGCAAATTCTTCTGTTTGAACCCCTGAAAACTTGGGCGCCCCTCTTCTCCTGGGGCGCCCAAACCTTCCAAACTTAGCCATTTTTAGATGATTTCTTCTTCAAGTTTAACACCCTCATTCTGTATCCTTGACTTTGATCTGAATTTGCCGGAAGATGGCCAGTCGGATGATCTGACGGAGACAGGCGTATCGAAGCTGGCTGAATACTGAAGAGATTGAGCACTTTAACAAACCCTAATTGCTGGATCAGGTGCCTCAAAAAGCTGGGCACCCTTCTTCTCTTGGGGCGCCCACTTTTCCCACACTTAGTCAATTTTTGATATTTCTCATTTTCTCTTGTTCTGACATCAGTGTGGATACCCCCGTTCAACGTTGAATTCCGGATGACTGGATAATCTGTTGATTGCGCCATCGAACTTGCTGCGGAGCTGGCAGAGAACTGAGCAACTTCAACTTAGAGCTCAAACCCTAATTCCATCATCTAGTGTCCTAAAAAGATGGGCACCCTTCTTCACCTGGGGCGCCCAAGTCTGGCAATTTTAGAAAATTTTCATCATTTTTCATTTTCCTCTTCGTTCTTCGTGATTGCTTACCAACTCGCCTTCTGTCAAATGCTTTGAATGTTGAATCTAATGCTTGGCAGCTGACTGACCTCCATTGATGACCTCGGAGCTCTTGATATGCTTCTGAAAAAGCATAATAGACCCAGTAGGGCAAAACTGATTATTTTGAGATTCTGACTGCACCAGCCTAATATGGACGTATTTTGAGCCAATCATAATCAGTTTGAACCCTAACGGACCAACTTTCTATTTTTAGAAAGTTTTGCCAGTATCCATTTCCCAAGAAACCTAGAAAAACCCTAACCCCTCATGCAAGACATGCACACCCAAATTTTGACCTTTTTGACTGATTTAACAAGACTTTTACTTATTTCTTCAAAATATCTAAGTGTAACAAAAATTTTAATTTTGGGTTACGACAAGTTGTAAGAGGGAAAAAAATAAATATTGGAATAAAAAAAGTATTTATTAATTACTTTTAGGGCTAGCAAAAATTGGGAAAAAATGATTCATTCTATAATTATCAATTTTCAAAAACTCTTGTTGCAGAGCTTTGGTTCAGCATCCTTCCTTGAAGGTGAAAACTCTCTTGGATTATCAATAATTGGAGAACAAAAATATTCTGATTCTCTTTGTTGGCTTTACTCAGAGGTCAAATTTGGGCTCACGGGAATTCAGATTATCACAGGTTTTTATAGATCAGAAATTTTTTAAACAAAGATATTTTATTTATTTTGTAGGCATTGTTTTTGGATAAATCAGACATTATACTTTATTTGCTGATCAATTATTGTTAAATGTTAACCCAGCCATACCAAAATTGGTTGCAAAGGGGTTTGTTCCATTTGTAATGGCATGAGATTTATTATAGAAGCTATCGCTGAATTGAAGAATTGAATTGAAGGCCCGATCCTACTAAATCATCGAGAAAAAGGCGTGGAAATTTTAATCAATGAATTTTGAGGAGGAATCGATAGGCATATCATAGTTGCCCCCACCTATTGGCTAACACTATCTTCAAATAAGAATTGCAGCCTAATGAAAATTAGTCGCTCCATTCATATGAGCCATGAGGTATTGGGTGAATGATGTGGGAATTCATATTTGTCTCAGCTACCTATATCTCATGAAAATCTTTATAAAATTAAGGAAGGTCGCAACTTTATGAGGATAGAAATAATAGTCTTCAGGGTAACCACATCACCTAAAGGAGATAGGGCTGAATTGTGTAGGCCCTTTTGGACTTGTTGACCAGGTGAATCAGCAAGAGGTTGACGTGGAAAGCAAGGTTGCTGATGAAAGTTGAAAAAGGGCCATGGACTTCAAATTTTATTGTTCGACGCCTCTTTCTAGCTATTTAGAAATTCTAAAAGGTTGTGTGGATGGTTTAAAAATTACTGAATGTGTTTTTTGGGGGTAAGCACACCACCCCATACTTAGTTGCCTCCTCAATATTGTTCAAAGGGACTGGACGCCTCATTCCAGCAGCTGTTTATTTGATGTGAGAAAAAATTAAAGTCAGCAACTACTCTACCAGGTTCTTTTATATTCATTGAATTTAATAGAATATTATTCTTTCAATAATGTATTGTAATTATTTAATTTTAAAAAATATTAAATCAGTTCAGACAATATTCGTTTATTTAAATCTTGTAGATTGAAAACAGTAAAAATAAAATCAAAACAAACAGAAAACAAAAAAAATCATTGAAACTGCTGGAAATTTTTACGAAGAATATTTCAAGATAGTTTGGTCCTTTGTCCAACGATAAAAATATATTGAGAAGGGTGAGAACAGGTTTAAGAGTCCTTATCAGCAAAGCTATCTATCCAAATTTGCTTTGAAACTTAGATTTATTTGTGGCTTCCATTTACAGATTCCAAGGCACAAAATTGAAGCAATTTAGTTGGAAAATTTAGGTTTGCTGAATTCACTATCCACTTCTAGTATTAGATTGTTGAAACTTTGTGTTGTCTAACCACTGAACTTACAATTTGTATGTTGTGGTTCTTAACTGCATTCATTTGGCTGTTTGTAAATGTTTTTTCTAATATAATGTATGAGATATGCCATTTCTGTGGTACTGATCCATGATCATGGAATAGTTTGTTAATTAATTCTGTGGTAATTTTTAGTATTAATTATTTTGAAATTAATGTTATTGTCTTTTGGAATACCTCATTGTGAGCATGCTTGTGGAATATCCTGTTTTCCATACTGTTTCTTTGGTTTATTATACATTTTCTTAACTGGGAGTAATATTGTTACTATTTAAAATATTGATTTGGACATGTACCTGCGTCTTTATGTTTCCTTCCTTGGGCTTCTTAGGTGTATGAATGGATGATCAAGCAAGACTGGTATGAATTTGACCTTGGCCTTGCAACTAAATTGGCGGACTTTCTGGGTAAAGATATGAAAGTTGGAAGATGCCGTGATGTGTTTGATGATATAATTAATCGGGAGCACATTCCTTGTGAATCTACATTTATAATTCTCACAATGGCTTACATTGAAGCAACAGATAAAGGATCGGTTGATGAAGCCATTAATATATACAATCAAATGGTTCAACTCGGAGGCTATCAGCCAAGTCCCAGTTTACAGAAATCTCTTTTCAAGGCACTCTTACGTGGAACTGGAGGAACTGCCAAACATTATTTAAAGCAAGCAGATTTTATATTTCAAAATATGCAAGCAGCAGGGAATAAGATAAAGAAAGATATATATGAAGGCTTGATATGGCTACACAGTTATCAAGACTGCATAGATCGTGAAAGAATTCAATTTCTAAGGAATAATATGAAACAGTCAGGAATCAAGGAAAGTGGAGATTTTTTGGTCTCAATTCTCAGGGTTTGCTCCAAATGTACAGATGTAGAAGAGGCAGAAAGGACTTGGGCAAAGCTCCTTGACACTGGCTATAAATTAACTTCTCATCCTTTTGTGTATTGCATGGAAGTTTATGCTAAGGCTGGACAACCCATGAAGTCTATAGAGATTTTCAAAGAAATGCAGGAGAAAGGGGTCCCTATGAGTGTGATTGCTTATGAGAAAATTATTCAGATATTATCAAATGTTCAAGAAAAAGAATATGCTGAAAGTTATATGAAGCAATTTGAGGACAGTGGTCTGAAGCCTTTGCAGTCCTCTTATGTTTATTTGATGCAAATGTATATGTCCTTGCTGATGTACGATAAAGTGGAATCCACTTTTTCCCGATGTATAACAAAGTGTCGACCCAAATGGATAGCATATGATTTATATCTTGAATCTCTAATCAAATGTGGTGAGCTGGAGAAGGCCGAGGAAGTTTTTACAGGTTTGCAAAAGGATAGTGCAATGGGTGTCAAAAGAAAAACATGCAACATTATGTTAGAAGGCTATGTCAATGCTGGTCAAGAAGCAAAGATACGATATTTGTATGATCAAATGTGCCATAGAAAATATGATATTGATCCCTCATTGATGCAAAGAATCAAATATTCTATTAGTCCGGTAAACGAAGACAATAATAGGTGTCTCAGCTTAACACTTACCACAGAGCAACGGGAAATTGTAACTGCCATTTTATTGTCTGGTACTACATTAGAATCATATGATAAAAACAAGACCTTTGAACTTCATTTTGAGCTCAATAAAAAACTTGAGTTCAGTGATGTTTTGAAAACAAATTTATATGATATATTTTTTGAATGGTTAAAACCACTGGATCAATTGAATATTCAAGTTGAGGAGATGTCATGGCATTTTTCTACTATCAATCATCGTAGTTTTCGATTTTATGCTGACCATTTCAGACCAGGGGGGAAGATGGCAGTTCCACGGCTTATACACTTTTGGTTATCTCCTCGTACTTTAGCATACTGGTACATGTATGGAGGACAGAAGAGTGCATCTGGAGATATTGTCTTTTATGGAATGAGCTACAGGGTTGAAGAGAGTGAAATTATTGCAAAGGCCTTAAAAGCAAAGTCAATAAATTGTATTATAAAGAGGTGCAGAAAGCGCTTTAAAATAATATGTCAAGGTAAGGATGCAATGTGTCTTTGGAAGTTGATAGAGCCATACATATTGGATGGGTTGAAAGAGGTTTTAAAACCCGAAGATAGATTTGCTGAAGTTGGAGCTGGAACAGAAGGTATTGATTTTGAATCAGAGGATGAGTATAACAAGGACAGTTCTAGTTCAAATAGTGATACTGAAGTTCAGAAAGGAATTGAAGAAACTCAAATATACTCCAAAATGTACATATAGGAAGTGGAAAGAGAATTAACCTTGTTGGCTGTAGAAGTTAGCAACCGGATTGCATTCCTAAAATCAACAAGGTGCAGGAAAACTTTTCAAAGAGAGAGCAGTAAACCATGACATGAGTAAACATGCCATTTTATCCCTTTTACAATCATTTTATTGTAACAGGAACCAGTTGTGATAAGTGCAGTCATCAGAAAATATGGACAATTATATGTGACCTAAAATTTTGATATAAGCTACCTTCAATGCTGCTTCCACAATTGGGTATATCTGTTTCTACTGTGATTGTTTTTTCCCTTTCCATCCTGGTGCTAGATCTGGTGGCATCATTTCAGTATATCTCTAAACAGTGACAATTTTTCAACAATTTGTGATTGTTGTATAAGGATCTCATTTTACCATGCTTCCACACCCATGGTAACTATTGAGTGTTGATTGGTGTACCCATTTAAGCAATGAATGCAACCTAACAATAAGTCAGGAATCAAATATGGTACCCAATATGTTAAGGTTGCTAGAAAGCCTACTGCAGTTTGTGTTGGTTACAGCAACTGTCTCAAAGTGTATCCTTAAGATAACGTGGAGATTTCTCATCCTTATGTTGGAAATATTCCATCATAGTGAGGTTTAGTTAATAGATAATAATGTGGAGTATGCCACTTAAATATGTTTTTAGGGCACCTTCACTATAGTTTATATTAGAATGTTAATTAAGTTGATAGGATATTAATAGGTTGTATGTTACATCTGTGTAAGTTAGCTGGTTTTAGGTAGTTATGTGAACTAACTCTCCTATGTTGGTATAAGAACACCTTTTTGGTTGATCAATAGAATATTGAAACTTAACAATTTTGATGCCTTCTTTTTTATGTCAATAATGTAAACCAAAAATAGGCAGGGAGGTTTTTGTACGTCTGTTGAAGTGTACTTTTTGCCAAGACTGCAACAATAGGGTTATAAAGGTTGAATGGTTTTCTTTGTAATAAGAAAACCAATAGTTTTTGTTCAAACCAAAAGATAGTGTACAAAATTGCAGAAACTAGGCTATGCTAAACTGAATCAGATAAATTAAACTAAGATCACTAGAATCACTGCCGATTTTCAGATTATAAGAAATGATATTTGTTTTATCTCCTGATAGATCAGTGAAAGACATTGTAAAACAAAGAATTTGGGTGCCAGAAAACTGTTGGAGTTTCAATTCACACCTTGGAATGCAAATTAGAAACGGACAATTATGCACAAATTAATTGCTCTTTGAATTAGGAGGGGAAGCTCCTTCTTTGCTGATGTTGCTTAAAGAAAGTAAACTAAAACTAATTTGCTAATCTTTTTGTTCAGCTAAGAGGACAAGGTTATAAAACTCTACCGCCGTAGCTGAGATTTTCTCTTTTTAAATTTCAACTACGACTAAGCCTACTCTAATGACACTTTTAACAACTCAAGTAAACTCAAAGCTTGAGAGTTAAAAGTAAACAAGGAATTGATTCTTTGACACAAATATTTAAACAAACTTTCTTCCAACGCACATCTATTGTACTTTCAATGCAAGCTGAAATAAAGATTAAAGAAGTTTAACACATAAAATGGAAACTTGAGACAGTAGATCAAAGTAGCAAAGTAGGCCTAAGATTTCATTTTCTCAAATTTCAAGTAACAAATATTACACTTTTGGGATAGCAAGATTGTAGCAATAATAGGCATACAGTTTAGCGATCAACCAGAATACATTGACACAAAACACATTGACTGAACAATAACTTACAACTAATAGGCAGGCATGCAAGCTTGCTCTTACACAAAGTGAAATGACACTAAACAACAACTTGCAAGCAAAATAAGCTCAGCAATTTGCTATCACAATAACCATTAAAGAAAAATGGGCAAAGATGCCCTTATTTATACACAAGCAGAGGAATAGGGAACCCTAAAATTTCCTTGTTTTTATAACTAAGACTTGCCAACATGCAAGCTTTATTTCTAAAACTAAAACAAGATAACTATCAAACAACCTATGAAAGCATAAAACATGGAAAGTGCCAACTATTATAATTTGTTTTCTTTTATCTTTCAAAGAATGGATAAGAATGAGTAAAAAATAGAAAGAAAGCTCGAAGAAAGCTTCAAGATGGCTACTGCTTTAAATCTCAACCACATCTACCAAAAAGATGGAAATTGTATCTCTATCAGGAGCATCAATACTATCTATAACAAAATTTTGCTTTTAGGATCTCTTTGCCTTCTACAATTGAACTTAGGGAATCTTTCACATCTTCAACCGCTTTATCGAATCTTGCTGACATCAGTGGCTCTACAACTAGAGTGATGACCTTTTATAAATATATCCTCTTGCTTCTTTTGCAACTTTTATGCTTTTGACACTTATCTTGTATTTTCAATGGAAGAGTATTGTACAACATTTTTTAAATACTTGTCCATTTGCTCATAACATTTCTCAACATTGTCCGACATGAGGCTGCAAACAACCTAAAATGACCAAGATGTCTGACTGCAACATTGTCTGTGTCTTCCAAAGCACACAAATTGAAAACTAGTTTGATATGATGCAAGTTAGTTTTAGAAGTTTTGATGAAATCATGATACAACACTGCCTTGGCTTTGAATTCAGTGGGAGAGTACCCCATGCTGAAAAACTTGAAGTTTAACTGTAAACTCGACTATGCTCGGACAAGTTTTGCACAAAAGCTAAAAATAACTTGTTAATTTTTCTTCTTCAAACAGGTAGATTTTTCGAAAATATTTTAGATATGGGTTTTGTGTAGAATTTCTTTGCAAGAAGACCCAAATCGTTTGTTTTTTAAAATTGTTGATGGCTGGTTGAAAAAGTTGAAACCCTAATTTTTTGAATTTTTTCTAAAAAAAAAGTTGAGAGCTAAGTTTTGTGCAGAATCACGTTTTGTATGAACACAGTTGATCAGATTTTGAAAATACTAAAGATTTCTTGGACATTCGAGAGAAAAAACATGAAGTTAAAATTTTTTTCCAAAGTTGTTGAGAATTATGCACCAAGCTAACCCAAATTGTTGAAAATTGAAAAAGATGACCTCTTTCTTTTGAAAATTGATGCCTTGAAAAAATAAAGCATGAAAAAGGAAGCCTCTATGTGAGTTGATCAGGAAAATATGAAGAACTCTGAAAAATCACCAAGTTTTAGCCTTCGAATCTTGAAATGAAGAAAAATTTATGTTTCTCCTCTTTTGCTCTTGGACGCCACCTGCAAAAAATTGAGAATAATGAATGCAAAGGTATTCTTAAATAGGTTTTGAGGAAGAAAAACACTTTTGTTCTCCAACTTTAAAACTTTTTGAAGCCAATCCTAAGCAAGTTCATCGAATGTGGTCACTTTTTGACTAATGCATGATGAAAACTAAAAAAAATCTAAGGCATTGACCCTTGGGCGCCTTTCTTGGCTAGAAGCGCTTTTCCCTTGCAAACTTTAGCCAATTTTTTGACAATTTCCACTTTTTGCTTGATTTTGTCCTCCGTTCGATCCTCAATCGTGGGAGCTTGGTGAATCCTGTGAGCTGGTGGACGATCTCATTGTGGAGCCTGATTGAATCTAAAGAGATTGTTTGGAGACTGCTCATGCTAAAAACTGAATCTAGGCCCTCAAAATGTTGGGCACCCCTAGCTAGTTGGGGCTCCCAACTCCTCCAAAGTTAGCCACCTTTTTGATGTTTTTCAATTTCTGTGTTTTCTCTAATCTTCAGATGAATTCTCGTTTATGAATGATTAGGAAGTCCGGTGAACTGATGGCTAGACTTGTTGGATAGCTCGAAGAATTCTTGGGGGAGGGGTCTTTTGGAAGTAACATCTTTTGAAAACTGAGTTTTGGAGGTCAAAAGCTTGGGCACCCCTGGCTAGTTGGGGCGCCCAACTCCTCTAGAGTTAGATTTTTTCTAAGATTTTCAACTTTGCTTTTGACTTTCCTTATTTTGCATGATTTTACCCCTTCGATCAGTCTGTGATATCTGAAGATTGAAAAATATGATGGACTTGCCACTGATTTCGTTGAAGAGCTTGCTGGAATTTGAAGAAATGTTCTTGGAGATTACAAACCCTAATTGCCACTTTTAGCCTCTCAAAAGCCTAGGCACCCCTAGCTAACTGGGGCGCCCAACATCTCCAGACAACACCATTTTTACTTTATTTTCAACCTTCAAACTTTGATCTTCCATTCTCTGTCTTCCATTTGATTTGCAATTGTTGGTGACAGACAAATCTGACGATCAGGCTGAGATATACATTGGATAGCTGGCAGGATTCTGAAGACAATGAGTACATTTGAAAACCCTCTGCATTAGGTCCTTCAAAACCCTAGGCACCCCTAGCTACCTGGGGTGCTTAGAGTTCTTAGACTTAGTTTATTTTCTAATATTTCATGATTTGCATTCTTGCCCTTTGATGAAACTTCTCTGTTTGATCTGAGATTCTGACTGACTTACTGATCTGATGACCGTGTTGATGGATTCACTACGGAGTCTATTGAATTTTGAGCAATATTGTCTAGGAGCACAAACCCTAACTCCATCCACTAGTGCCTTAAAAGATTGGGTGCCCCTGGCTACCTAGGGCACCTTTACTGTGCAATGTTAGAATTTTATTTGCAATTTTCAACTTTCCCCTCGTTCCTTGTGCTCACTATTTTTTTGATTGTCGGAAACTAAAAAATTTCTAAGGAATGAGTGTCTAGGCACCTTGATTGGACTAGGGCGCTTGGACTCTCCAGTGTTAGCCAAAATTTTGCAATTTTCAAGATTTTACACCTTCCCTTCTTCGTTCTTCGTTCCTCGATCGTCTTCTGTCGCTTCTTGATCTATACAGTGTTTGAGACTCTAGATCTGACACCTGACAGTTGAGCAACCTCCATTAATGACCTTGGAGCTCCTAAAAAAGCAAAATAGACCCACCAGGGAAAAACCGTTATTTTGATGATTCTGAATGGACCAACCTGATGAGGAAGTATTTTAAGCCAATCAAAATCAGTTTGAACCCTAGAAGCCAAACTTTTTTATTTTTAGTAAATTTTGCTAGCATCCATTTGAGAAGAAACCCAAAAAACCTAAAAAAATTCTATTTTTAGAAAGTTTCTAAAAATAGAAAATTTCATAAAATTTAGGGCTGAAAAACCGAGATCTAGCTTTTGTAGACTAGGTCGCTCTAAGCAGACCCATATCGTCAGATTTTGAAATTTTGAGTTTTGACCCTCATGCAAGACATGCAAATTCCTAATTTTGACCTTTTTTGACAATTTTAACAAGACTTTTGACCATTTCTTCAAAATGCCTAAGTGTAGCAAAAATTTTAATTTGGGATACAACAGAACCCTAACCCTAATTGAACACCAATTGAACCCTAACCCTAATTCCAACCTTATGCCTAATATTAACTTGTAATTCCTAACCCTAATCCTAATCCTAACTGTAATAGAAATACAACTCTAACTCTAACCCTAATTGAACACAAACCCTAACCTCAACCTTAACCCAAATATTTATCTTAGAACCCTAACCCTAGTGTAATTCAACCCTAATTGAACCCTAACCCTAACCCTAACCTTAACCTTAACCCTAACATTGATTCCAAGCTTTATTTTAGAATCCTAACCCTAACCGCAACCTTCACCCTAATGTTAACCCTAAGATTTATCCTAAAACCATAAATGAACCTATAGTGAGGAAAAAGTATCCCCTTTTCACACTTAATTTGGGAAATAATTAATAATAAATGAGCTTAATTATGCCTTAATTTAGTGTTGGAATATGTCTTTCATATTCACATTAAGTCTAAGGCCCTTTTAAATAAAATGGACTTAATTGTGCCTGATTTTTTATGTTGTAAGGTGTACCTTTACACTTTCACATTACTCTAGGGCTTTATTAATTGATTGAGGTTAATTTCTCTTAATTGACCCCTTTAATTCAAATCCAAGCCTAATTAAATGCAAATTTTGAGGGATAAAACCCGACATTCATAAATGCCATTACACAACACTTAACTTTGGAAGATGTGTCTTAGGTAAGTGACCTAGGACCCTATTTTTACATAATGTTTAACATTGACCGATGTGTGTCCTAGGACCCATTCACCCTATGGCGAATCGGTCTTCACCTAGACCTAGGACCCCCCTTTGAAATATGTTTTTGGCAGTATTTTAATGATTTCAAATTTATAATTCAATGTCAGCTTGTGATATTTGAATTTCGGGATTATAAATAATACTCGGGATTAGGTTGTCTTTTAAGTGAATAACTTGTCTATGCAAAGTTAATTTGTAGACTAGAAAAGTTCATTTGTTAAACCTAGGATGGGAATATCCATTGAAGGGGTAACTAGTGCTTAGGCTTATTGGTCAAGATACCACAATGTTTTGGGGAAAAGGGGGAATAGGTTATTTATGAGGTTAGGGATTACCTATGAAAGGAGATTACCTAAGCATTGTATATGAACGATCATAATCCAAACCGAGTTATAGAAGTGTATGTGAATAGGGAGACTGTCACTCGAAGTACTGGGTGAGAATACTTTGGCCAAAGTAGTGTAAGTAGCCACTATTTACACTGTTAGTTCACTGTGTTCCTTTTATGCATTCTAGTTCAGGATTTTCATACTCGTAGGGGAAATGACCGTATGATTAGGTTTTGGTGTGTAGGACACAACACTAAGCTTAGATAGGCTATTGTATGGGGTTTACCCAAATCTCTTCGTCAAAGGGTAGGGTCATCTTGTCATATGTGACAGATGTGCGAGGGACCACATTTGAGTCTGTGGTTGGTGGAAAAGTGCTTGAGTGATGCTTCTCCTCATCAGATAATAGCCAAGGTTTGCGAATGTTTGCACCAGCATTGGGGATAGTTGGAGTGTGTGCACCAAAGAGCGAGGACATCCAAAAGATATGCACCATTGCAGTGGAATCAAGACCAGATTGAATATCTATTGCTAGATGAAGCTCAGAAGAGCTATGTATGTATCATGTACCCATTTATATGGAAGGATGTAATCTTGAATGATAAACTAAGTTTATTCAATATGAAATCTATGTTATGGAAAGATTTTTGAAATTACAATGGAATGCAATGGAAGTTTGGTAATAGTGTTATTTCAAATGTACATGTAATTTACACTATGGAAAAAAAAAAAATTATTGCTATGTTATGACATCATGGTTTTTTCACTTGAAGTGAAAACATTCAGAATTTTCTGAGTAGAACACCCGGGTTGTTATAGGTTCAAATAAGGTTTGGTGAGTTGTTACATAGAGTTGTTCATTCATCATTCCTTTTTTCATGTTTCATTTCATTTTAAGGTTTAATTACCAAAATGGGGTTTGACCAAGGCAGACCCCCATTCACCTAACAAACAACATTTTTCTCTCTTTGATGTGTAATCGCAGATTTTAGGTTGAAGATCCTTTGAAGAGCAAAATTGAAGAAAGTTGCAAAGTTGTCAAAGTTGCAAGAGAAGTTGTCAAATCACATAATCTCTAGAGTCTAACTAATGTGTTTGTAAACTTGGTAAAATCTACTCAATTCAGAGGGTCAACTGGTTGAATAGTCCACTACACATTGTTAAGACTACATTAAATCATCAACCAAGGTGTGTAAGCTTATGATGGTATTGCACTATATGTGCCTTCACAGACTTGTGTTTACCTAAATTATCTTATGTAAACTTGTTCAGACTATTCTACTTTGTTGAAACCTTATAGAATTGGAAAAAAAAAGTAAAATTAGTTATAGATCCTAGTGGCTATGGGTACCTGTAGCATAGGTTGTAGGTGACTGCTAATAACAAATAAATACAAAATTAATCTAAAACTTATTCAGAATAATAAATCAACCAAATCTAACATCTGGAATGCTAAGATCCACTATTTAGATGATTGTTCATGAACAACAACTAATGTAATCAAACATGAGAACTATTCTATTTTTATCGCAATGTATTTATGAAACAATAAAAACGCTATTAACATAAATGCATAAATGAATAAGTAAATGAAGTGAAAGGCAGTACCTTGAGTGGCCAGCTTAGGGGTTTGTCTCACTTAACTAAGAACCAAATCTAACTTAGAATCTTATGCATCCATGTAACACACAACTCCATTCATTGCATATCACCAGATATCCAAACATAATCCTTCTTTAGATTGTATTAAATAATGGAATTTTAACATGTTTCTGGATAACCTAAAACTGCAAAATGACTGACTACTTGATAACTTGTAACAACCAACTTTGCTACAAACTCATCCCCTGACTTTATACAAAAACGGGGAGAGACTTATTCAAACTACTAACTAACTGCAACCATTAATTCCACTCCTAGATACGAGGATATGAAATTAAGATTGGCTTATTCATTCTAACTAAAAAGGAAGAAAAGACTTATTCAACAAAGAACCTAAATGAAACAGCTTGCATGTGAAACACATAGGCAAACGTTTAGAGTTCTAGAACAAGTATCCTCTTCAGTATTTATTTCTCCATGATGGTTCACATCCAGCTCCATAGCTTCCTTCTCTTTAGGAAATTTGAACTTCAATGGTCCCCTGTTTCACTGCTTCAGTTCTTGCTACAAATACTATGTTCTTGTTATCTTGTGCTAAGCTGCAGAAAGATTAATCCATACAACATGCATATACAGCTAACCTTCATAATTAAATCACAAAAGTATATTCATGTGGATACATTCTCATTTTTAAATCATGCAATTGCTACAAATATTATCACCATATTTCATATCCACAAACTTGGTTCAAGGTTGTAAAGTATGTATGAAAGGATATCATAACATGGAAGTATTTTTCTAAAAGGTACTTTAGAAACATATAAAAAGTGTCTTGAAAGTATATGAAAAGCAATAAAAAGATACTAATAACCAACCCCATCATTCCCCCCAACTTATCATTTTTCTTGTCCTCAAGCAAAATATCAAACTAAATCACCTAGGGAAGAAAATTGTAATATAAGGTAATCTATCTAAGATCCATGACTGTGTCGAATCCTTGCTCTTGTTTAAGATAGAAACCATTATAGCAAGCAAGTCTATTCATTTTAACCGATTTTGCATTCTTGTACTAATCATCCCTTTCCCCTATCCAATGTGGTACTGTATAGAGCAGAATAGGAAGGTGATAGGTAAGTGTAGGCCATTCCACTCCTCTTATCCTTGAGACTTTAATGTTCTTGCATAACCTCTCAAACATATTCATTAAATTGTGGAAAGAGTGAGGCTCCTTCCTCTGCAATTATGGAGTTAGAATTTTCCATCTATTTTCCACATGTCTTAGGAAGTTTTGAAGAATAGTCACTGCTAATTGTTGAATTCTTCTGTAATCCCTAAGTCTCAAGTCTATAATTATCTTTCCTGGTCCCTTATGAGAAAGGAGTGTTAACCATTGAGTAATGACTCTTTCGGGATTCATTGCTTCTCTTTTGAGTTGCAGTGCTACTGTTTTCTCCTATTCTTCATATTTCTCCATTAATTCCCCTCGGAGTTGTTCATTTCTGAAATAAGATGTGAGGGTTCTTACTTGCAAATCCCCAACATAGATTAAGGGATTCCATTCAGTGTCCATCATGACATTGTTATGCAGATAATACTCACATAACTGATCTTGCTCTTCTAAACTGATTGTGTTGAAGAAACTAAGAAAATTGTCTCTTATTCAAAGAAAAGGGTTGGTCATTAATAAACTTATTGAACTAAAAAATGAGAAAATTTTCCTTCAAGAATAATGCATATAATCGAGGTGGAGGTCTGCATTCAACAATTTGAATAGCTCTATTGACCACTTCTATCAATTTCTCCTTCAATCTTCTCAATCCCAAATTCTTGGTTTCTAATGATGCATTCAAGATTTGTTTTTCTTTTTCCTAGTTTTCTTTTTCTTGACTAAATTGGATGGTAATTTTCAGCAACTCAAAGCCTAAAGACAAATTAGTATGGTAGGTTGGTGTTTTTGCAACAGGGGGTTGTAGATCTAATGCTACATTTTCCTCAGTCCCCATTTTACCTTCGGCCATCTATGCTAATAGGTCCAATTTAGCTCCATGGTCATGGGTCTGTATTTTCTCTTCCAGCTCCTGGATTCTTGTTTCCTTTTCTTTGTATTTTTGTTCATATCCTTTCACTTCTTCCTCCAAATGTTTTATCCTACCAAGAGCTTCTTGGAGCCCCTTCCTTATGTTTCTATCTTCTAGAAATTCCTTCTCTTCTTCAAATTTTAAATTATCACAATCGTCCCCAATATCAAAAACTTCTCTAATAGGGTCACTTAGAACTGCTCTCTTGGTTTTCTTAGCAATAAAAACATCCGTTGAGTCAGAATCAGAGGAGGAAGATACATACCTTATTTTTTCTCACAGGCATACACATTGTCAGGAACATCCATTTCGCTATCCGAGTATGTTTCTATCATCATTGCATCCTGATCTTGTTGTTCTTCATTTCTTTCTTCCCGCTTATGCTCTTCCATGCTTCTCTTTTCAACATTATGCCTTCTCAACCTACCTGAGCATCGAGGGGTACTAGTTTCCTGTGTAACTTTACTCTCCTTCCCTCTTTTATTCCCCCTTTTCCCTTTTGCATCCTTTTCCCTTACAACATTCTCCTACTTGTCAACTCCTTTTCTCTTTTTTTAGTCTTTTGAGGACACTGATGTAGTACTTCTCTAAGCTCTAGGGTTTTTAGAGGATGAGGGTTCCTCTGTTAGCGCAACTGACATATCATGTTTCCTAGTCCTACTTTGGTTGCGGGTAGGCAACACAAATGGTGTGACAGGGGAATTTTCTCTCTCTAGTTCATCTTGCTCAAGGTCAACTTTTGGTTCAGGCTCAGGTAGAGGTTCATCTTCTGCTTCAAGTGCCTCAAGCAACTCAGTGATTTTTGCAATCTTTAAAATCATCCCAATTAGCCTGTGTATGTTGAATTCTCAAACTTCTCTTGACCAGTAGGGTTATCAAGCAATGATGAGACAATGTAGTGTCTTTTTGTTTCCTTTGATATTCAAATGCCATTCTCTTCAACATGTTATACAAAAAATTTGGTATATTGACTAATTTGTCATGTCGTAAATGGTTCAATAGCTTAAAATGCAGTGTATAAAACATTGTGGCGGCCATCACAAGTAAGGTATTTAATAATATAAGCAGCACATTTTCCCCAAAAGAATGGAAGGGAAAGCCTCTTAGTACCTTGTGATGTCAAGTCCAAATTTTCTCCCTGTTCACAGAATTCCTCCCTTGTCACGACTGCATCAACATGAGTTGGGTATTCAAAGCCTGTTCAAGGCAATCCTGTGATGAGCAATTGCCATTTTTGAGCCATCCACCACCAACCCTTTTACTATTGCTTCATCATATTTCAACGTGGCTACAAAATCTCTTACCATTTCATTATCATACTCTGTCAGCTTCAAGAAATAATCCAACCATCCTACTTTGGTGAATAGAGGTAAAACCATAGTATCCTCCAATATCTCTTTATGTGCAAATGGTTTTCTACATATAACATCTCCTTCGATTGTCCTATTGTTCTACGACCTTGTAGAATTTAGATTCTACTCAAGACTCGACTTCACCACCTTTAAAAACCCTTCCAATTTCATTGTAATTTCACTGCTCCTCCAAATACCTTCCCTAATACCCAATACTGCAACTTACAATCCCTTTTTTCCTTTAGCTCAATCAAGTGCAAACTAGCTTATTTTAGGGTAGAAATCACATTATCGGAATTAACAGAGAGGTATTTTATGTTTAGGAGTTTTAGAAAGATGGTCATAAAATGATATCTGACAAACTTAGGTGGTGAAAATCAAGAATAATCATGACTATAATATCCCTCCCCCCAACTTTAATTGAAGTGACCTCACTTCATGCATGACAAAAAAGGGGCAATGGGATAATAATGAAGAGTAGTGGTGATATATTTTTCGCATGCATAACTTAAATCAAGAATAATAATGAATACACAAAGAAATCTAGTTTAATTATGAGAAGTTACTTGTCGTACGTGTGTAATGGAAATTATCGCTTGGAACAAGTTGGAACCGGATAAACATGTACTTTGGTGTTCAATTGATTTGATCGGTATTAAATGCATGAGAGTGGATGAAAATTTGGTGGTGGTGATGTGAGTGGGACTGGCTACGGGTGCTTTATTGAGAAATGAATGAGGCATGTGATATGAGTGAAATGCACGAGAAAACAATTCAATTTTGCCAACGTAGTGTAGGTTTAGGTACAACAAGTGTTGTTGCGGCTACTTCAATCACAGGGCCCGTCTGTATTTGATAGATGAATGTGTCAGGTCCCTACAAAATAGGTCCCGATAAATGGATAACAAGTCCCTCTGGAGTAGAGTATGTACATCATGAAGAATGTGTTGTGTGTGCATGTGTTTTAAAGCATGGGAAATTATGCCTAGGTGATTTCAGGGGTTGAGTTATGTAACTCAACCTTTGGATCACCAGACGTGCTTGGTATGTCCCTTAGTACTGATGTAGGACTTTGTGAATTAGTTTCCATTTCAGGTTCACTATGAGCACCATATTGGTGGATCAGTGAAAAGATGAAGTCATCATGTTGCATTGGTTTCTTATATAGCTTCAGTCTGTGAACATTAACAAGAAGTGAGAACCGGGCTGCATCAATGGTATGCAACTATATTGCTCCATTAGGTAAACCTTTTTAATTTCATAAGGGCCCAACCACTTAGACTATAATTCCCTTGAAATATTTATACCTTAAGTCATATAGCAAAGCCCAATCTCCTTCAGTGAATTATTTTGTCTTTGTGTAGTGATCATGCCATTTCATTCGTCGTTGTTGCATTATCTCTATATGATGGACTGCTTCCATGCGTATCTCATCTAACCCATTCAAAGAATGCAACCTAAGTCTACTGCTATCCTTAGTGTTTTGTATTCAAATTCAATAGGAAATATTGCTTTTGTTCCATAAACCAGTTCATAAGGGGTAAAACATGTAGTTGTCTTCCATGTGGTTCTATATGCCCAAATAACTTTTGGTAATCTAGATACCCAATCTCTTCTATGAAGCTGCACTATTTTTGTCAATATATTTTCAATCTCTTTGTTGGTGACCTCTACTTGACCATTAGCTTGAGGATGATATGGGGTAGATTTATTGTGTCTGATTTGATACTCTTCTACCAATTTGGCAATTAGGTCTGATGTGAACTGTGGTCCTTGATTGGTCACTATCTCTTTAGGTACACCATACCTAGTGAAGATCTCCTCATATAATAATTTTGCTACATTTCCATGTCTAGCAAATTGCAATGCTTTAACTTCTACCCATTTGGTTAAGTAGTCAGTGCATACCAATATGCATTCTTTGTTATTTGAAGTAGGAGAGATAGGCCCAATAAAATCTAGCCCCCATTTATCAAACGAAGCCAGTGCCAGCTAGGGTTGTAAAGGAATTTCATCACTTTGTGTGGGTCTTCCCATTCTCTGGCAATGGTCATAGCTTCTAGTATACTTAACAGAGTCTTTATGTTGGGTTGGCTAGTAATATCATGTTGTCAAGATCTCCAAGTCTATCCTCTTGGCTGCAAAATTTCTACCACAAGGTTCACCATGGCATGCTTTCAATATATCAAACACTTCATCCTCCTTGATACATCTTCTCATAATGTTATTTGGGCTAGTTTAAAATAAAATTCCAAAAATCCAAGAATAAGGGTGTAAAGAAGGGGGATTTGCTACTCACAAGTTCTCTTAATTTAGAGAACCTCACGGGGCGAACTTCCCTAAACTACCTCAAGGAACAATGCAAAATTCTATAATAAGAAAGAACACGTCATGAAGATTTACCAGAAGACTAACAAGCTCCCGGCCAAAGGACGTCAGTGCGAGATGCAGACAACAGGGTGACGCACTGGTGTCTCGTACGGACCAGAAAGTGAATTTATCACAAAAAATGACAAAGTGACTACTAGCAATCAGATCGCTAAGAACTTACAGAATGCGGGAAAATCATAGAATGTAACAAGACTGAAATAAAGTGAAGTACAAATGATAAATTAAGAGAATAAGAGATAGAAGAAGCTCACAAAAACCCAAGTAATGGAGCCTCCAGGAAATGAGTGTCTTCAATACCTGCATGCATAATATCTGGAGAAAGTATTGGGGCTGTATAGGGGTTTTCCTCAGTCAAACCCCTGTTTTGGTGTTCCCACCTCCAGAGACAGCTAGATAGAAAGAGAGAGTGAGAGAAGTAAGCAAATGCGATGTGATAAAAGCAAACCCTGCTCGAGGAGGAGAACCCGTATCACAAAATGTAGGTAATAAAAGCAATCCCTACTCAAGGAGGAGAACTCGTATCACAAAGTAAGGATACAATAGATAGGGGATATGGAATCCTAGGATGCTCGCAAGCATGAAGTGAAGGAGATAGAGCTGCAAGGCTTAAGGAAGCCAAATGGAGAGAGCAAGGAAAAAAGGGAGAGGGTTGTGAGAGCCAAGAGAGCTACAAAGGGTGATGCAAAAGCTTTAGAGTCTTGTAAGAATGTGAAATCTTGGAGTTGCTATAACAAATAAGGGAGATGTGCAAGCAAGAGAGTAAAGAGGGAAAAGAGGGAAGCCAAGATGGAGTGAAGCTAGAAGTTAGAGAGATAAATGAATTGAAAGAATAGCATTTAATGAGGGAAAAGAAGCTTCTCTAGCCATTACAAGGTGTCTCGGGCCGTTACCACTGACAAAAAGTGAGGACAAGTGGCGAACATGCACGGAAACAATCATTTGAACGTTGAAATGTCATACGACGCTAGCGTGATGCACGGACGTCCGCATGGTGTGCTAGTATCTGGACACATCATGCTACAAAATGAAACAAACGAGAGAAGTACAAGGTTTGGCACAAAGCTGACGTGTGAAGGTAACTGCTGAAAAGGGGTGTTGAGCATCCTAAGAAGGGAAAAAGGCTATTGTAGAGGCTAAAATGAGCCTACACAAGATGCTAGGGGAGTGGACACTAAAATAGATACAAAAATGTATGTGAAATTGTAAGGGGTATAATTTTACGCCATTACATTTTTCCCCCACTTTAGCGGGCATATGAATCTACACTAATATGCACGCTAAAGGAAATCTACTAAAGATAAATAACATCATGATGCCAAAAGGATACTATAGATGAAGCAAATAACTCTTCAAACCATGAAAGCATGCCCCCAAGTTGAAGACTTGCAAAAAAAGTGCATTAGACAAGAAAAACCTACACCAGACAACAATGTTAGAACATAAAAAAACTAAAGGATTTGAGTTAGCAAAGTGAAAGAGACCTCGATGTAAAAGGTTGTCTCAGTACTATGCATTGTCCCCAAACAATAACACAGAGAAGAAATCTAAAATGAAGAGAGGAAGGGCATGTACTCAGGATGCAGAAGATGCAAATATTTGATCTGGTATATACAAAAGAGAAGTGAAAAGGCTCAAGAGAGAGCGAGGAGGAATGAAAATTCCAAGAGAGATGGCTCCATAGGTCCTCAGACCCAAGGAGAGTTTGAACAAAGCACACCGAAGGTCCGCAAGCCAACGATGGACATATCCCACAAGATGAAAGCATCTCACAGGCCTACAAACCTGCAAGGAGGCAACCCCCAAGATCTCTCACATGAAGGAAGCCTCGTGAAGTATGTGCCTTATAGGCCCACAGACCTGCAAGAAGGTATCCCCCAAGATCTCTCACATGAAGGAAACCCAAATGAAAGTGCCTTATAGGCCCACAGACCTGCAAGGAGGCATCCCCCAAGATCTCTCACATGGAGGAAACCCAGAAAAGGGGACTCTGCAGAGTTGGAAAGTGGCTTCATAGGCGCACCTGTGAAGCAACATGTTAATTCGTAGATAAAACATGCCAAGAAACAAGAAGTAGCCATGAAGGAGAACAAGCAGTCGCACAGATAGTCAACAGGTTAAAAGGATTTCAAAGGGATCCCTCCAGAACCCTTCAAAAGAAGAGGGGTCCACTCAAGGGACACACTATTTGAAAAGCGAGGTCTAGTCTGGCTGCCCCCAAGCTAGACACAAATGATTTCATTTGAGAGAAAAGCTTTCAAAGAGGTCCATCGGGAACCCTTCAAAAGAAAAGGAGGTGCACTCAAGGGACACTTCATTTGAAAGACATAAAGAAGAGAGGGGGTCCTTAAAAGGACACACATCTCCAGAACAAGTTATCACTGCCCCCAACATACAGGGGAGGAGAACCATGCAAACATACAGCATAGAGGTAAACCTTGATATCACTTGTCATTTGAAAAGGAGGCAGGTGCATCAAAAAATAAATGAGTGATGTCACCTGAATCATGAATTTGTTGTATTTTGTCCTTCAAGGCCTTACATTCGCTAGTGGAATGATCAAGCACTCGATGGTATGCACAGAAATAATGTTTTTCTTTATCATGTTCATGAGATTTCTTATGTGTAGGAGAAGGAAGCGTAATCAAGTGGGCTTTTAGAAGCCTCAACAAGATACGCTCTTTCTCAAACAAGGAATGATGAGCAAGAAGCAAACCTTTCTCTTGTGAAGAAGAGTTTGATTTCCCAGAAGAGGAAGGCACGAAGATAGAAGACAAGGGTGGATGAATCTTTTCAACAAAATGAGGTTGAGAAGAATTCATGTCACTCAACCATGGCTTTCGTTTAGATTGTTCATTCGAGCAACCAAGCCCCAAATTACGTTTATGGGGTGTGAATTCTATAAGGACCTAAATGCCTTGTTCGTTATGCCCACAACCTTTATGCCTATAGCCATATTTAGAGGCAAGCCTAAAGCCAGGGCCATAATGTGTTTGAAAATCTTGAGAAAGAGGAGGATCTTCATAGAGAGCATTGTTCTGCCAATAGGGATCATACTCCTCTACAGGATCACCATCATCCTTGTTGATAGGAATACCAACATTATCCTCTTTAGCAAAAGCGTAATCATCTTCCTCAAAAGGAGGATCAACACTAAGAATGTTACAATTTACATTCGCATTACTCTGCGATGCAAAAGAATGATCGTCTTCGATGGCGGGTTTGGATGATGCTATCAAAAGGTTTAAGTGGATCAGGTTGACTTTATATTCCCTAA
This sequence comes from Sequoia sempervirens, assembly GCA_007258455.2. Lineage (NCBI taxonomy): Eukaryota > Viridiplantae > Streptophyta > Pinopsida > Cupressales > Cupressaceae > Sequoia > Sequoia sempervirens. The sequence continues at coordinate 199,781,410 of VDFB02105785.1, forward strand.
TGAAGGAATTTGTAAAGTCTAAGGAACCCCAATCATCACCAAAACATGCATTCTCTTGAGAAGAGGTAGAAGGAGCAAACTTAGGATTTTTGTTTTAGAAGGATCTTCTTCAAGGACATCTATCTCAAGAGTATCCTTTGTAGTAGGTACTGCTCGAGTAAACATTGACACATTGGAAGACACTAAAGGAATAAGAGTAGGCACAACCGAAACCTGAACGACAGCTACCATTTCACATAAGTGCATAGCCTCAGGGTCAACCTTGACTGTGACTACTTTACTATTGCAAATGAACTTAATAGATTTATGCAAGGTAGATGGGACTGCAACCATAACATGAATCCATGGTCTACCAAGAAGAAGGTTATAAGGTAACTTTTTTGACATAACATTTACAAGGGTGGGTACAGTAATGGGTCCCAACCTCAAAGGAAAGACTATCATGCCTAGGGCTTGTCGACCAACATTATTGAACCCATGAACAACAATAGAAGAAGCATTAAGAGAAGATGAATCAATATTAATCTTAGGTAATAAATAAATGCTACATACATTGAGTGTCGAACCGGCATCAATGAGAGTACGTCTAATACCGATATTATTAATGTTAACTATAATCATTAGAGGATCTGCTTGCTTCTGTACTTCCAAAGGTGGGAGCTCTTACGGATAGAATGTGATATTCGACGAACCCGCATGAATATGAGCTATCAAAGCATCAACATCTGTTGGCCTAACAGAAGAAGGCAAGAGGATCTTTTGCAAGGCTTCTTGAAGCATACCTTGATAAGCCGAAGTAGACTGAAGCAAGTCCCATAGTGAGATCTTGGTTGGAGTAATGTGGAGTTTCTCGACAAGATTGTAATCACCAGGTGCTTTAGTTGTAGGTTTAGGAGCTTGAAGAAGGTTTGGTTGTTTATTCATTCTTTTGTCATAAGTATGGGATACCACTCTATAAAAGCGAGCCTTAGAATGATTAGGAGAAAAGCCATCAAATGGAACACCATCAATAGAACAAATCCTTTTAGAAGGACTAGTGGAGTCACGTAAATGATTGGTCTCTTAGGCCTTTGAAAGGCATCAATGGCATAGATTACATTTACAGAATCATTACAACTAGTAGAATAATTATTTGAAGAAGCATTCTCAACATTGATCCTGGGAGGATCAAATGTGGAAGGAGATTCATCATTTGCTAATGCATCATCTCTAGAGGAGAGCGCATCAAAACAAATATGAGATTCATCATTCGCCAATGCAATGTCTCCAGAAGAGAGTGCAATGGAATGAATAGAAAGTAGAGTAACATTAAGAAAGGTATCAATGATTTTATCTTCTTGCAACAAGATATCCTCCAAAGCAAGAGGACTCTCATGAGAAGGATCAGAGATACAAAGTGGCATGGGCAAAGCCAAGTCATTATCACATGCATGAAATGGAATATCATTAACATTTTGAAAAAAATTAGATATTGAACTAATAAAAGAAGATATTAAATTCATTTTAAAAATAGTAAGTTAAATATGATAATAATGAATAAACAAGTTGGTTGATGACAAAACTAAGAAAAACCAAAAATCCAGATTTTTGGATTTTTTCAGTATTTTCTGGGTTCTAGTAATTTGCATTTTCGGAGGTCTTTGGAGCAAAATTTAGGGTTGGAACTTGTGTCGGTCCCTAAAATTTAGTTTTCAAAGGCACAATATTTTAGGGATTGAACTAGTCCTCTTGAAGACCTTTCCAACAATGTAAACGGTTCTTAATTCCGAGCACCAAGTCAAAAGTTATGACCCCACCAAGTAGGGGTAAAAAATTCCCAATTTTTGAAAAAAAAGTCCTTTCTTCACGTCGGGTTCACCAAAAATGTGAGGGGGACCAACCACGTCAAGGCCCCAAGTCATGGAGAGCCAAGAGTGGAAGGATTCCCTAACTTACCTCACTCTAAAGGGGTGTTTGAAATGAGGGACGAGAATGATGAGGACTATAAAGTCCTTAGATCACTCTGCAGACCTAAAATTTAGTTTGGGCTAGGTGAGTTGGCTTATTGGAGTTAGTTATGTGCCTCAGATAGCTCTTTGTCCAAGGACGACAACACATTTTTGGGACGTCAACATAGCGTGTTGGCGTTCATATAGCCAAAAAACAATGAACATAGAGAATCTGTCAAAAAGAAATACTAGCAGCCTAGCTAGTACAATCTAGATGGTAAAAATAGAAATGAGAAAGTATGCAAAGTAGATACTGAAATGATAAAGTAAATAGAATAGAACTAAGGTGACGAAGACAATCTCACAAAAGTGTATGTTCGCTAGCTAGCTCCAAATGCATGTCCACCTACACACAAGAAAGAGGAGAAATTTGTTGGGTCTGTATAGGGGTATGCCTCAGTCAAACCTCCATTTTGATGTTTTCACCTCCATGAACAACCAAATATCAATGATAGAGAAATGTATGATAAAGAAGTAAAGAAAGGAAGTACACGAATAACACTACAAAACAATATATAGCTACTAAACCAAATTGTAAAGGAGAGGAGTGAAAATGTTACCACCTCCACCAAGAGCTCACTAGCCAATGATGGAGAAAGAGATCTTGAAAAATCACCACAACCTCAACTACGATGAAGGGAGGTGTTGTGAAACCTCAAGCCCCTACTGCAATGGCCTGCTTCACACTTGCTTGACAGAGTTAGAGTGTTGTTGCTGAAATGGAGTGTTGGAGTGCTGTTGAGAGTGAAATGAAAGTTGAGAATGCTTAAGAATGCAAGAAGTGATGGGAAAAAAGATGAGTTGAATGCTTAGAGGATGCAAAAGAAGATGGATTGAATGAAGAATGGAATAATTTGAAAGATAAGGGGGAGAATCTTCCATTTTCGGGGTCAGTTGGTCAAAGAGGAACATTACAAACCATTCCCAATGGGAAGTGTAACGCCTCTTCCAGCTTCAGATGTAGGAATCCATCAGGGACGTAAGTGCACCGCGCGGACATATGCGTGTCGCACGGGCATCACCGACAAATATTCTTCTACCAACACAATAGACAAATGCCAAGTGGAAGGAAATTAGCCAGCTGATGTGGAATTTCACCTTCGGATTTGGTTTTCTAAGGTGAGGATGTGTAAAAGGGGAATTTGTGTAAAGGGTGCAAATTCGCTCCTATACAAAGGGAAGCATTTGTGAACTAACTATCATTTCTCTCTTGGGGAAAAGTATCCTAGAATCTTCCTTGTTACCAAATAGTTAGCTATATCAAAAAACCATGGAGTGTGTACATTTAGAGCAAATAGATGCTCATCAGGAAAAGAATCATCAATGACCCCTTTTGATGACTGGGTAGGCAATCTAGAGAGAAAATCAGCAACCACATTTTCCTTTCCTAGCTTGTTAACTATTGTTATGTCAAATTCTTGCAGTAAAAATAACCACTAGACAAGTCTTCCATCTACTACTAGTTTATTCATCAAGTACCTAATGGTTGTATAGTGTTTGAACTTGTTAATGGCAAAGACAACTGCAAGCATTTCTTTTTTTGTCATAGTATAGTTTAAGTCTACTCCTTGTAGGTTTTTGCTAATATAGTATATTGCATACTCCTTATTCCCATTCTTCCGTCCTAAGACTACTCCAATAGAAAAATAGTATGCATCAATATGTATGTGATGGTGTATAAGAGCGAATTTGCATTCCCTATACAAATCCCATTTTTTCCTTTATCCACCTTAGAAAACCAAGTTTGAAGGCTTAATTCCACCTAAGCCCGCTATTGGCATCCCACTTAGTGCCTGTTTTTAGCATTGGTGAAAATGTTTCTATCAAGGACGCCTGCGCGGTGCGCAGACGTCTATGCAGCGCACTTACGTCCCTGGCATATTCCTGTGGCTAAACCTGCAAAGGCATTACTCTTCCCATTGGCAGTGAAATTGTAATGCCTCCTTTGGCTGACCGACCCAAATATGGCAGTTTTCTTCCATTCCTTCTTCAAATCCACCCCTTCAACATTCAATCCAACTTCTTCTGAGCTATTGCACACTTCAAGCTTCCATACTCACACTTTTTCATTCACTTTCTCACTCACTTCAAGCATCCAAGCATTCCATTGCAACAAAACCTTACTCCACTTCAATAGAGCACGTTTGGGACCACGCCATTGCAATAGAGGCTCAAGTACTCTCGTTTCTCCCCCAAGTAGCCTTGAGTGCTCTTGGTGGAGGTGGTAAGCTTCCCTCTCCTCTCCTCCATCACTTGGTTGAGTAGCATAATATTGCTTTGTAGTGTTTGCATTCTCTTTACTATACTATTTCGTTATCTCAATTCCCCGGTTGTCCATGAAGGTGGAAACACCTAAATAGGGGTCCGACTAAGCCAGGCCTCTATACAACCACCCAACATTTTCCCTTTTTATGTGTGTAGGTGGATGTGCTCTCAGAAGATCAGCTAGTGAATGAATTCCTTGGTGATATCCTCCTTGCTCTCTTTACTCTTGCTTATCCACTTTGTAATATTAGAGAGTACTTCATTCATTTACTTGTGTCATTTTGGCCCTTTAGTTAGTCAGCTGGATCGTTAGCCCGTTTTGATAGGTTTGACCTTGTCTTTGTTTTTGTCTAGTCGTACGAATGCCAACGTACTTTAGAGTCGCTAGTGTGCCGCACTTACGTCCTCGGGCAGAGAGCTTCCTGAGGCACAGTGTTGAACCTAAAAATTGGCTCGCCTAGCCCCACTTTGAAACTCTGGATTGTAGAGTGGTTGCGGGACTTTATAGTCCTCGTCATTCTCATCCTCATACCCTAAACATTGCACTTAGCTGAGGTAAGTTAGGGCAGCCTCTCGCATCTTGACCCTCTGTGACCTGGGGTTTTACACACGGTGGTCCCCCTCTCTTACATTTTTGTGTGAACCTAACGTGAACCAACATTTTTTCATCTATTGGTGTTGAATCTTCCCTCATGTACTTTGTGATTGTTGTGCTCTTGAGCGTTGTGAAGGTTTATGAGCATCACAACCCAATCCACAACTTCTAGATATATCATTAGGAGAAGTGTATGGCACCTCCCGATGGATAGGACGAAGGTCTCGCTTGGTCTCTCTACAAGCCTTTTCTCCGGTCTTGCCATTAGTTTGGTTGTGCAAGAGCATTTATCAAGGAATGAGATGGGACTCATTGATGAAACTGATCACATTCCTACTCCTCCTACGTCTCCTACACCATCATCGGTGGATGAACATGAGGTCGTTTAGATCCCTGCAGAATATGTGTCCGCCCTTGCTAAAGGATTGGGCGACCTTGAAAACCACTTGGAAAGAAATTTGAAGATGGCTAGAGCCACTCGGGTTGTTAGTGAATTAAGACATATGATGGGTAAAGATTGAATAGGCATAGAGCTTCTAAGTAGTCTCCTCGGTCTTGCCGAAGCATGCACTCCTTCAAGCAACCCTAGCTTTGCACAAGGAGTCACCTTCGAAGAGCGAAGAGGGCTAGTTAGAGGTATCAATGCCTCCCACTACTGTCTACATGGCCGATGTGGTCCCTTCTATCAATATCCCTTATGTCCCTGAGCAACTTGAAACTATCAAAGTAAATAAGATCCCTTTGGGCTTTAGCATTACCCCTTTTTTCACCTTTGGCGGTGGAGGTTTTGGCAGACTGAGTGGTGGAGGCTTTGGTAGTAGTGGTGGATTCAACAGCAGAGGTGGTGCTGGCAGAGGCGGCTCTGGTGGTGGTCATGGCAGTGGTTCCAGCAGAGGCCCTACTGGCGGCAGTGGCTCTGGTAGAAGTCATACCAGTGGTGGTTCTGGAGGTGGGCTTGGCGGTGGTTCTAGGGGAGGTTCCTCTGGCCCTCTATCTTCTAACGACCCTATTTTGAACACTCTACTTCAGAATATGGGTAAGAAGAAGAGCCAGTTAGTGAGCCTTTCCCAAGCCTCTTCCTAGCCTATCTTCTAGCCTTTCTTCCGACATAGCCCATTGTTAGTTGCCATCTTGAACACTCCTTTCCCTCAAGGAATGGAAATCCCTAAATTTGAGAAGTTTGGTGGTAAGGGAGATCCGCGGACACATGTGTCTGCCTTTAACACCCTTTGCACTGACTTCTTTCATCATGATGCATTGATGGCTAAACTAGTCCCCCGATCTCTCAAGGACACAACACTTGAATGGTATTGTTCCTTGCCTGACAATTCCATTTTATCATTTGACCAACTTGTGAATTAGTTCCTTAGATAATTCCAAGCGAACATCAGGCCGAAGATGACCTTTTTGGATCTCGTCTAATGTAAACAAGGAGATAATGAAAAGATCATTGATTTCATAGCACGTTATCAAGCGCTCCTTTCGCAAATCTCGTATCATTTGCCCGATTTTGACATACAGAAGGTGTTCATAGGGAACTTACAAAGGCCTTGGCAAGAGAAGTTCACCCTCATGAAATACCCTTCTTTCACGCACTTGTGTGCGGCCCTACGAGAATACCAGCAAATGGTTGCTCAATTCGAGGGATCCTCCTTGCACTCCCATTATCAGGGAAAATCCATCGTATCAATCTCGGGGAAAGGTAAAGCCATTGCGAATTTAGTAGCCACTGTGGATGAGAATGGCCTCAAACGTAACCGGAAGTTCATGAAGTTGTCAGAATCTTATACTTCTATCTTAGAGAAGCTATTGAAGGATAAGACCGTAACTTTACCGACCCCTAAGCCTATTAAAGAACCCTACCCTAATTGGTATGATGGGAGCACTTACTACCAGTACCATCGTGTTAATGATACCGAATGATGTATGCGGCTGTGTCATGAGATACAAGACCGCATCGAGGACGGTACCATTTGTCTCAATGGAAATAAACAGAACACTAACAAATCAGTGGCGAAGGCTACTAGTGAATTGCAGATATACACGAACCCGTTTCCATCACACTCTGCTAACATGATTATTGATCCCACTGATTTTGTTACCCAACCTAAGGCCTATGTTAATATGGTCAAGGTGACTTCCACTGTTCCACCTACACCCGATTCGCCAAATGTTACATTTACATCATAGGATTTACCTTAAACAACAAACCTTTGCCCCTCTACATTCCCACTCGTGTCAATGGTAACACTATAATAGGAGTCTTGATTGACACAGCATGTCATATGAATGTTATTACTGAAGAAACATTGATATTAAATTCACTACAAAAGGAAAAATATGAAGAAACGAAATCTACCATCTGTACACACACTGGTTTGAGTCTTAAACCTTATGGCTCGATCACTTTTTCTGTCCTAGTTGGACCTAGGGATGTCGACACAATATTCAATGTTATCCTAGAGTCAGATCTGCTCAGAGTGAAGCTGGTCATTCCTTGGTTAACTTTCATGAATGGGGTCGCCTCCGTTATCCACAAATGTTTAAAGTTTTCCCAAGAGGGTGTCGTACATGTAGTGCATGACACCGGATATCAACCCTTGGTGTCTCATGGTGGATATTCATTAGATCACTTATGGCCCTCCCCAGTCGGTCCACTTCCTCTAAGAATGGACCTACTTTACAAGAACTACGTGAAGTATAAAACTAGGGGCAAAGGGGAGCTAGAGCTGACCCTTCCCATGACAGAACAATTGGTTGCCTCCTCTTCCCAAGAAGAGAAGAAGAAGCTCGCACCGACTACTATCCCTTCCCCGAAAGAGAAGGAGAAGTCCACACCGACTCCCTCTCCCTTCCCCGAAACAGAAAGACAAAAAGGGAGGAAAAAGAAATAGCCAGCAAACTATTCACAAACAAAGAGCGAATTACCTACACAAAGAGCAACAGATTATTTACAAGCAGAAACATAGAAAGTATTTACAAAAAAATAAATTATTTACAAACAGGAGACAAATAAACTATTTACATAAAGAACAACGAATTATCTACATGCAAAACAGAAATTAACGAACTTTATGACTCAAAATAGTGCTTGAGAAATTGTCCATTAACAAGCAATGGGACAGGTTCTCTAGTTAGAGTACTCAGTGTGAAAGCATTTTCCCCCAGGATCTCAGCAATCTGATAAGGACCTAGCCAGAGTTTGTCAAATTTCTGGTGGCTGCTCTTCTTTTCACTAGCCTTATCCCACATCAATACAAGGTCAGATATCCTAAAAGCTTTGATTTTGGCTCTTTTATCAAACCAACATTTGACAATGGCCTAGTGCTTAAAGAATTGTTGCAAGGCGACATCTCTCTCTTCCTCTAATTTCAACAGAGCAGCTAGTCTGACTTCTATCCTATTGTCACTAGAGTAGAATTTTTGCATGAACTCAAGGATAGGTATTTGCAGATGGATAGGAAAGACAGGCTCTTGGCCATATACCAGCTTGAATGGTGAGGTGGTTAAAGCAGCCTTAATCCTAGTCCTATCTGCCCATAATGTGAATCTCAACTAGGTATGCCAGTCTCTAGGGTTATGCTCTAACAGTTTCTTAATTACCCCTAAGAGATTCTTATTGGTTGACTCTGCAACTCCATTTCCTTGTGGGTAATAATTTGAAGAATATTTCAAAACAACTTTGTGATCATATGCCCAGGAAATAAACTCAGCAGAAGAAAAGGCAGAGCCATTGTCACATACCAGAGCGAAGGGTATCCCAAACCTTGTAGTGATGCACTCGATGAGGAACTTGATCACTACCTCCGTGGTGTTGTTCTTGCAGGGTATAGCCTCTCTCCATCTTGTGCAATAATCAGTAGCAGTCAAGATAAAATTGTGTCCTGCAAAAGAATTTGGGTTAATCACCCCAATAAAATCTAGTGCCCACTGGGCAAATGCCCTTACCTCGTAGACGGGCTGCAAAGGCATGGCTAAATGGCATTCCCTTGGTGCAAAAGTCTAACAAATGTGACATGTTCTCACATGCTGATGGGAATCTTTGAATACACAAGGCCAGTAATAACCAGAACGGAGGATCTGATGTTCCAGAGAATCTGTAGACCCATGACCAGTGCCATGTTTCCCATGAAACTCAGAGATCACATGTTTAGCCTCTTGATGATCGAGGCATCTCAGGTATACTCCAAAATTCTTCCTGTATAGCAACCCTCATTTGAGCATGTAATGAGAACTCTTGAGTCTTAGGGCTCTCCTTTGAGTTGCATTCATTCCCTCTGGACACCGATTATGGAGCATCAAGCAAATGGTATCAACATACCAAGGGTCATTAGAGAAAGACTGGGTCATGTATTGTTGACATATGATGTTGTCGCCAGCGTTCGCCATGGACTTGGACAAACCCGTGCCCCTGACTAGTCTCATAGGGTGTATCTCTAGATCAAATTCTTGTAGGATGGCCATCCATTTGCCTCTCCTTTCTCCCAGCTCGCTCTGCATGAGTAGGGACTTCACAGCCGCATCAGGAACTACAACAACGATTTGGCTCTAGAGAATGTAATGTCAGAACTTCTTGACAGCTCAAACCAACGCAAAAGCTTGCTTCTCCAAAGGTGGGTATTTGATTTCCGCGTTTTTGAATGGGGAGCTCATGAAAGCAATCGGTCTCTCCTCTGCCTCTTATTTTCGTTGAGTTAAAACAGTTGCGCATGAATGCTCAGAGGAAAAAGAGTAAATGTGGAATGGCTTGAGGTAGTCGGGGCTGGTAAGGACCGGCACTTCTGAGATGGATTGTTTGACTTGTGAAAACGCAGTCTTTGCTTCATCAGTCCACTCCACCTTGGCGTCTTTTTTCATCATTTCGTTCAGGGGTTTCACGATTTCAGCAAAGCCCATGATGAACTTTCTCACAAAGTTGATTTTCCCGAAGAAAGACCTCATTTCTTTCTTGCTTCCTAGCTTGGTGATCTTCAAAATGGACTCGAATCGATCTGGATCGATTGAAATCCCTCTTTCAGAAATTATGTGTCCCAGTAGTTTGCCTTCTAAAACTCTGAACACGCACTTTCTAGGATTCAGGGAGATGCCATATTGGATACACCTCTAAAGAACTTTTGCTAAATCAGCAGATGGGTTCAGTCGGTCCTTGGAGAACACTATCAGGTCGTCCATATAGACAATGATGTACTTATCGATTAATTCCTTGAACGCTATGTCCATGGCATGCTGGAAAGTTGCTCCAGCATTTATCAGACCGAACGACATCCTCCTATACGCGAATGTTCCCCACTTTGTAGTGAAGGCGGTCTTCATTCTGTCTTCACAGTCGACCATTACCTGATTATATCCAGAGTAACCGTCCAGGAATGATATCATTTGAGATCCATTGATAGTCTATAGAAATTCATCCAGAGAAGGGAGTGGGTAATTATCCTTTTCTGAGGCTCTATTCAAATTTCTAAAGTCGACACACCACCTGATCTCCCTGTTTTTCTTACGAACTGGGACTAAGTTAACCACCCAGGTTGAATGACGTACCAGGAAAATTATCCTTGCCGAGAGTAATTTCTGAACTTCTTTGTAAATTAATGGTTCAATCAGGGCATTGACAGGGTGTTGCTTCTGTCGAAAGGGTTTAGCTTCAGGCTTCAAGGGAATAGTGTGAGTCATAACAAAGGCATCAAATGTCTTTAAGTCTTCATATCCCCAAGCAATTGCAGAAATATCTTTCTTAAGTGCTACCAATATGTCTTTTCTGGTTGCTTCAGGGTAGGCTTTTCCTATGTAGACATTCCTTTTAGGACCAAAATCAGCTAAGTTAACTATTTCATATTCACCTCCTTTATCTTCAGCTGATATCTTCTCTCGAGCCCTTAGATCTGAGTCAAAAATTCTCTCCAAGGCCACCATTCCCTTGGGAATGTTATTATTCTTTAAGTTAAGAACTCCTTCTATATCACATTCCTCAAGGCTCCAATCCCCTTGATATCTGTTGGATTCATCAATAATTTTCCCTTCAAAAACATCTGAGCTTGCCAAGAAAGCCAGAATATGTCAATCATCATCAAAGACCTGAAATTTCATGATGTTGTCAGGAACTAGAGGGATGGAAACTAACTCCACAGAGAATTTCTTGAGGTTGGAGCCTTGCATAGGTTCCAGGGTGCTTGTAGCAACGGCCAATGAATCAGCTACCTGGTTTTCTTCTCTAGGGATTAAGCTAATCTCAAAGGCATCAAAGTCTTCGATCAGGTTCCAAACCCTGTTTCTATATGTTGCCAGCCTTTTGTTGTGACATGTATATTGGTTGCGCACTTGCCTGATAACTATTTCTGAATCTCCCTTGACCGTCAAGGCTGTGACCCTCTTCTTATGTGCAAACATCAATCCCCGTGCCAGAGCTTCATACTCTGCTACGTTGTTAGTGCATCCAAATTGCAACCTGTAAGAAGCAAAGAAGTTTTTCCCTTTAGGGCTGGTTAGTACAATTCCAACACCATTGCCTGTCTTAGACTTGGATCCATCAAATGTGAGGGTCCATAGCTGATCATGAGCTAGGGTTGGTTCTTTTGAGGTCATGGTGGGCACTTGGGTTGAATGAGCTAGGGGTGGGATTGTTTGATCTTTTGCATCAAATGTGAAGGGGAGGTGTTGAACAAGTTCCTCATATGTAATTTCTAATCCTTGCTTAGTTATATCATCCTACCTGTGGCTATCCTTTAGACAGTCCCTTGTGCTTTTGGTTAACTGCTTAGGTTCCGGCATATTTGTGAGTGCAGTAATGTCGAGCAAGCCTTGGGGTTGTTCCACATGAGTATGTTGGTTAAGACATGTGACTAAGGCCAGTTCAATTTGGGAAGGAATCTCTTTTGGGAGTATCCTACCCCTGGTTAGCATTGTTGCTTCTTTAGCTTCAAATGAGAAGTGGTCTGCAATGGTCTCAGGGCAACTTGTACTAGCTTCCTCAGCTTGGGAAACATTATTTAAAATATCAATGCAAGGTGGACAAGTCAATTCAGAATGACTTTGATAGTGTACCCTGCACCAATTAGGGAGCAGGAGACTTTGCAGATCTACACCTTCTCCCAAGACCAGCTGATCTTGTTGCAGTTTTCTAACTAATGCCTGTTGATTTTCATCAATTATAAGATCAGGGAGCTTTTGTATGGGCAGTTCTTTAGGATCAAGAACATAAAAGGTTAAAGCTTCTTCTCTTTTATAAACACCTATCCCAATTTCGAAGTAGGCTACCTCATTGGGGAAATCATATTCCATGATGATATGCTTGAGGCGGGGCTCACTTTCAATCCTAATCTGAGTTGAGACCCCTCTCCATGGTAGCCACATATGTGAAAAGTCAAGGGAAAGATATCCCCCTAGACTTTTCATCAAATCTCTGCTCAGTAACATACTATAAGTCTCTTGGATGTCTACCACTTGGACATCTATATTGGTTTGAATCCTAGGGTTTGATCCTACTTGGACATGTACATTTTTCAACTCCCCAACTACGTTAACTTCTGTTTTGTCAAGTTGGATGACCTTCTTGTTAGTTTGGACAGGGTCCAACCCCAATTTTTTACATATAGAATATGGCATGACATGGCATGACATTGCTTGAAGCCCTTGAATCCAACAAACAGTTATGTAGATTCTTCCCACAAATTATTAAACTCAGGAGAAATGGTGGGGTACCTACCCTATTTATGTACAAGGCTGCATTCATGTTTGCAGCAGGTGCAACCTTGCTTTTTCCTTTTGATTTATTAGCTAGTTCTAAAGCTTTCAACACTATTTCCCTTTGAGTAGGGCACCACTTTAAGATGACAACGAAGTTTTCTATCTCTGCATCTCAGAAACAACATCAAATTCTATATTATAACTTGAATCACTTATGAAAATGGCAGAGGAATTACCCTTATTATGGAAGTCAAGCGGGCCTTTTGGTGGAGGAGGATTATTATCAGCACCTTGATTTGGAGGCACCATGTGATTAGGGGGTGTTGATGTAGTGAATGGACCTTTATTTTGATTTCGCAAGAAATGTCCTCCTTTGGCCTGAAAGGCTTGGGCATCATATGAATCTTCCTCTGGTTCATTCTCTTCTTGCCTTGGGAATGAGGGCTCTTCTTCAAAGAGGTCATAAGCCATTGCAGTATCCATTGAGTCACCTCCTTTGTTTGAATTCCCCTGGAATGTGTGAGCATCTTCATGTGTCATCTTGAAAACTTTCTCCATCTGAGGGTAGTTTATCTCAGAATGGGTTGCAGTATCATGCAACCTACACCAATTGGTCATGAAGTTGAGGTCATCCATGTTTGTCGTATGTGTTCTTTCCTCATTTGCTTGATAGTTATGAGAAACTCCCCCATTATTGGGCCCTGTATTCCATTGTTTGTTGTTATTTGACCTTTGATTATACCCTCTGTTTTGGTTTTGGTACCCCTGATTAGAGGAGTTCTGGCCTTGATAACCCCTTTGGTTGTAATTGTTATGATTCTGATAGCTACCCTGATTGTTTTGGGAAGGGTTCAATCGAAGCTGAGCCATGTCATTGGTGACTTGGGACAACATTTTCTTCAAGGTTTCTACCTCATTTGTAAGCTGGATTGTCTTCTCACTCTCCACATTCTTAGCAGCAGGTGGCTGACCACCATGATTTGGTGTTCCAATTTGGTTCTGATGACTATGGGAACTTTGAGGAAGCTGTGATTGTTGAAAGAGATTAGTTCCAGCAGCAAAGAATGGGACAGGAGGCTGAGTTTGCAATTCAGATATAGGACCATAGTGGGAGGGAGACATTCCTGGGACAGTATTGAATAGAGGAGTTGGGCTATGCATCTGATATCCTATCGAAGGGAAACCTCCTCCTAGGCCTCCTTGTTGAGAATTGATTTGTTGCTGCAGCTTGATAGCTAGATGATAGACTTTGGATAGAGAGTCAATATCAGCTGGTTGATAAGTCCTTTGCAAGAACAAGCCAAGCAAGGTGTCTATAACTCTAAAGTAAGCTTGAATGGCACTGTTCTCAGTCACTAGATAGGGATCTTGCAATCTCCTATACATTCGCTGGAATCTGGTATTGAACAGGGGCAAGGATTCACATGGTTCCTTTCTAATAGTGGCAAACTGGTGGTATAAAAGAGCTGGATCCACATACACCCTGAACTAATTGATAAAGGCATTTTTCAAATGTGTCCAGGTCAGAATGGAACCTTGAGGAAGATTAAGGTACCAATTGTACACCATGTCCCCTAAGGAGTAAGGGAACAACCTGTAGACTACGTCGTGGTGAGCTATCTAAGCTATGGTACAAGCATCCTTGAAAGCTTGTATGTGCTCTTCAACACTCCTTGACTTGCCATGAATATACTTGGGGTAGAATTTCTCAGGGTTCTTGGGCATATTGTGAAAACCTCTAGGGATAGTCCCCAATGGAGAGGGATTATTTTGAAAGAATGCCATTGGTGGGGGTGGTGGTTGAGCCAGCTGTTGTATGGGTTGAACTAGTTGTTGAATAGGTCAAACCAGCTGTGATGACAACTGAGATGGATGGGATGGTGGATTGATGGGTACCCACTGGGGTATTGGTGAAAAGCTTGGTGGAGTGAGAGGAGCTAATAAGGGTGGTATGATGGTGGCCCCAGTTTTGCAAACGTCTGTGTGTCTTGTTGGGGTCTTGAGTTCTATCAATGGTGATGGATTTTCAGTTGATCAAAGAACTATGTGGGGCTTCTCTGATGAGAAAGACCGAGCTTTATCCAGTTTTCCCTTCTAGGCCCTCCTTCTAGCACCAGTTCCTGTTGACGGTCCTTTTGGCTCAGCAACATGCAAACAAAATATCGCTACTTTGTTTCTCCTAAAAGAGAAAGATGATCACCTGGATATCTTAGCCCCCAAAGTCTATGAAGTTGGTTCTCAACTGTGCTAATGTTGCTCAGTTGGTCAATATAACAGTAATGTTCAAGGGGCCTGCTGGTGTTGAGCTTATGGATTGTTCTAAGATCATGCATGAAATAAAACCTAATTTAACTGGGTTTTTTAAGAAACAACAAAAGATAGATCAAGGTTTTAGGACAGAAAAGAACAATAATTCATCCAATTTTAACCATATTTGTTAGCTTCAAGGAATTTGTTAACTAAAACTGCAAAACAAAGTAAACTTGTGATTGACACACAACCGCTTTCATTCACAGTGCTAATTCAAATAACAAATTTTAAGTTACCATTTAAATAAGACACAAAATAACATTTCACTCCTTGAAGACTTCACAAATCAAATGATCAACTTAAGACAAATATCATTCAGCAACACAATATGTAGTAGATTAAACTCTGATTGCTTCTACTGTTAGTGAAACAGATAAGCAATATTTACAAGGCTGGCACAATCACCAGTGTACAGAGAATCTGTGATTCTAGATTGTTTCCAACTACACTAAGAGAACTTGGAAAATACATTACAACCAATACTGAACTTTACTACTAGACCAGAATACAAAAGAAGCTCTCATCACTAAGAATCAAGATGCAACTCTATCTCCTGTTGTTAACCGACTAACTCCTAAATTTTCTTCTGACTATCTATTCTAACACTGTATCTTCTATTTTCTCCCTTGGTTCTCTCTACCTCTGACTGTCTCTTAAAAGTTCTAACCTTTACAAAGAGGCCAGAATGGCCTACATATATAGAATGTACCAAAAGAATGCATTGTCCCCCTGTATTAGGGTTTACAAAATATTTGCTTCCAGGAGAGTTAGCTCTCAGATCTTTCTGAGAAGAGTTAATGCTATATTCAATGTGAAGCCTTGTTGTCCAGGTCAGTGATGGCTTGACCTCAAGAGAATCCTTTAGATCTTTTTGTAGTTGCAACATTTACTCTATGTCTTTGTGTCCACCTTGAACTCTGTTAGGGTCGCCTTGAATGCTCCAGGGCACTTTACCATTAATACTGATCAACCTCTGCCGGTGGTTACTACAGTTGTCCCTGTGAGTCACATATCCTTTCTTCCTTCGGCTTCCCTCATGTTCCAAACTTCTGTTGCAGGTTGACCATCCTCTGGAACATCATCGGACCTCCTTGTAGATTTGAACATTACATCCGATCCAATCCATCACCTCCCTGATCTCAGAACGGATCCACCTTGCTTGCACTCTGTTGGTCTTCTTACACAGGGATGGTCAATTGGTCAATAGGTCATCTTCTTCTGATTGGAGGAACAAAGGCCACGTAGGATTCCTTGGCAGTCAAAAGTGGTTCGTATTGAATTTCATGTCGGTGAGACACTCATCGTGTCTCCCCAATGCGATTATCGCTTTTATCAACCATCAGCATGACACTAGACAGTTGGCAAGAAATTTCGGCGAGCTGTAGAAGTTATACCAAGCTCGCGAAAACCATCGGCAAGACAGTCGCTAGTCGACGGTACATCATATCGAACCTCAGGATCCGTTGGCGAGCTCATCCTTCATGTCAGGGAGACTATCGCTTGTCGCTGTGTCCTCATGGCGAAGTCTTCTTTTTCTCCCCGAGCTCACCTGATTCCGTCGCCAAGACATTCCTGGGTCACCGAGACTTCTTAGAGAGCTCAAATTGCTACGCCGATACCGCTTTACTTTGGCGGGCTCCTTCATGTCGGCGAGACTTTTTTTTTTCGCTCAGACCTCACACCAAGGTCCTTTCTTTCGCCGAGTGCTAACTTTCTTTGGGCTCCCCTTACCTTTTTGGCGAGACATCCGCTAATCGGCCAGACCTTCCATCGAAATCATTTTCTGAGCTCAATTTCTTTTAGTGGGACCCCACTTTATGTCGGCATGACCCTCGCTTGTTGTCATGACCTCATAGCGAAGCCCCCTCATTTGTTTGAAGTATCCCCGATTTCCTCCTGTTGACCTTCTTGCGCCAGCCTCTTTTTGTTTCGGCATGACCTTTGCTCTTCGGTGAGACACTATACCGAAAGGGAAATCCTTTGGTGAAAACCCCAACTGTCGGGGAGATATCTCCCCGAAACAAATCTATCTTGCCGAACTCAAATTTCATATTGGCGAGCCACTCGAGCCTCGGCCAGACCTCTTGCCGAAGGAAAAATTATCACCGGGTTCAAACCATTGGTGGGACCTTTCTCTATCGATGAGACTCTATACCAACCGAAACTCCCTTTTCCCAAATTCTGCTGTCACCAAGACCCTTCATGTGATCATACCGATATGCCCCCTTTTGTGCCTTGTCGGCGTGACCAAATGTATTCACTGAGACCTCCCTCTAAAGGAAAGTCCTTCGTTGAAGGGCGCACCTTTTATCGGCGGTCGGTGAGACTTAAGGCACTCGGGGAGACCCTCCACCGAAGACATAACTCTTACCGAAGTGTCATCCCAACCCTTGCTAGTCGGTAGGACATAAAGAAGTCGCCGAGACTTCACCCCGAATTCAAAATCTCCCGCCGATATGTATTCTCTCTGTCGCCGGTCGGTGAGACACAAGGATCTCGCTGAGACCCTTCACCGAAGAAAAAATCCTATGCCGATGGGAAGCTCCGCATGAACTCGGATCGCCATGACCTCCCCGAGGTCTTGCCAATGGGAAACACATACGCTTATCGACAGAATGCACTGGTAGTCGGCAAGACATCTGCAAGGTCTTGCCGACTTTCTTCTTAGAGGAAATTTATGATCAATTGGAGTGACGAATGCTTTCCAACTGAGTTCCCTTGGCAAATATCATCAAGTGTAGGATTTAATCCTGCAAAACAAATGTTTCCATTAGTCCCCAAAGCATATGAAATATATTAAAATAAATTATCTTGTTTCTTATGATTATTCCATTGAATACTTGGCAAGAAGGAAACCAATTCAAGTTGAGACAAAACCAAGATTTAAATCAAGTAGAATAGAAGACAAGCTCAGGCAGAAAACATAAGTACCCCCAAGAGGAAAGCAAGTAACCAAAAGCAAAAGAAACCAAAAAGAGAAGGGGGACCCATTTTCTCTAAATCAAAATGGGGTGGTTATGCAAGGCATAACAGGACGTTACAAAGCATTCCCGCTAGGTACTGTAACACCTCTGCCAACTTTAGACATAGGAATTTGTTAGGGATGTAAGCGCACCGCACGGATGTCTGCATGCCACTCGCGCGTCTCTAGAAAATATTCTTCTACCGACGTAAAATATAAATGCCAAGTGGAACGAAGGTAGTTGCTTGCTGATGTAGAATTTTTCCTTCAGATTTGGCTTTCTAAGGTGAGGAAGTGTAAAAGGGGAATTTGTGTAAGGGGTGCAAATTCATGCCTATACATTTTTCCCCCACTTTAGTGAGCATGAATAATGATGAGTGCTTCGGTAAATTAGATAGGAAAGGTAGTAGGGTTAGAAGTGTATACCTGAACCATCGAGGAAGCAAACTGCGATTTGGAAAACTCGAGAGTGCAGGACAAGTAAAGGACTTCATAGCCCCGTAGAACTATGAAGTTGTAGAATGAAAGCACCTTACAGGCTCGTGAACCTACAAGGAGGCGACCCCCAAGATATCTCACATGAAGGAAGCCCAAAGAAGAAAGTGCCTCACAGGCCCACAGACCTACAAGGAAGGTGTCCTCCAAGATCTCTCACATGAAGGAAACCGAGAAAAGTGACTTACAAACCCACAGACCTACAAGGAAGGTGTCCTCCAATATCTCTCACATGAAGGAAACCAAGAAAATAACCTTACAAACCCATGGACCTACAAGGAAGGTTTCCTCTAAGATCTCTCACATGAAGGATACCCAAAGAAATCACCTTATAGATCTGAAAACTTGTAGGGAAGGTGTCCTCCAAGATCTCTCACATGAAGGAAACCAAAAGAAAGCACCCTACAGACCCACAGACCTACAGGGGAGCAACCCCCAAGATCTCTCGCATGGAGGAAGCTTAGAAGAAGTTCCCTACAGACCCATAGACATGTAGGGAGGTATCCCCTAAGATCTCTCACATGGAGGAAACCAAAGGAAGGGGACTCCACAGAGTCAAAAAGCAGCTTCGTAGGCGCACCTGCAAAGCAACATGTTTACCCGTAGATAGAACATGTTCAAAAGCAGCCACGCGGGCAAGTAAGCCAACAGTCATGGAGAAAGTTAATAGATTGGAAATATTTCAAAGGGATCCCTTGGGAACCCGACGTGAAAAGAGGGGTCCACTCAAGGGACATGTTGTTTCTAAAGTACAGAAGAGATGTTGTTTCTCAAATTGATTCATCATCAAGGAATCCTTTCAAAAGATGTTCACTTCATCAAGGAATTTGAAAGGAAGAAAATTCCCCCTCGTGAGGGGAAGGTCGAAGTTGCTTCCACCTCAAAGAAAAGGTCTCAATTTATTTCATTACGAACCCCTAATGAATGAAACATGTTCCATTAGGGTTTCCAGTCGAGAATGTGATTCTTTGAAAAGAAGTTTGTGAAGATTCTCGAGAAAATATTCGTTAACAACGAATGCATTTTATGAAAATTGGAGTATCATAGAAATGGCGTTGTCACACATGAAAGGGACAACTCAAGAAAAGAAGACAGAAGGATAAAAGGAAAGCTAAAAGAGACAAAGACATCACGAACAAAGGGCACAGGGGTAGCTTGATATTTTTGGGTTAAAACTTGCTCATAAATATATATATATATAGTATAATAATAATATATTAAATGAACTATCATCAACCCCCTACTATATTAGACCATGTGAATAATGCATGAGAAGACAAAGTAAAAAAAAAATTGGGTCAACATGGAAGGGAAGCCTAAATACCCCCAACACTTTGCATCATCCGCAATTTTGTCGAAAATCAATCGCAAACATGGAAGAATGATGATACACATAGAAGAAGGTTTACGACACAAAAACCATTCTTTTATCCAAGCACCAACAAGGGTGACAAGGGTCATCCAGGAACACATAGCACGACCATGGGTGAACACATAACAACACACACATCTAATCTAAAGATAAAGAAGGGGCCTCCCCCTAACACTAATCAACCAAGAGGTCATCCGCTTCCCACTCTAGATCATCATAGGGGGAAGTAGGATGAGCTTGTATTGGTGGAATGTTAAGAGGAGGAGCATTTGACCCTCCTGCAACAAGGGCTAAGGAAGAAGGCCCTATAAGGTCTCCTTCACTCGGATCTTGTGGAGCTATGGTCAACGATTTCACGAAGAAAACTGACAAGGCCGAAACCTCATCTAGAGAGTTAAACATGCACTTCACTGGAGTGCCATGTTGTACCTCAACATATGGGGAAAGTTGTGCCCAAGATTCACTACTAGGCTCACCAAGTGATTCAGGAGCAATGACAAACTCAGGGGAAGTCAAGATTCGTTATGTTACTAAAATAGAACAAGTTAGTGCAGGACCACCTTTCGGAGAAGGTGAGCTCCTCTTACATCCTCCATTGTTGGAAGGATAACTCTCCTCCTTCGACTCCATCAAGGGATGTGAACTCCCCACAGATGAGGCGAGAGGTGCAGAGGAAGAGGAGGAAGAGAAAATCACAGTAGATACCACCGAAGTGTTTGGAATATCTACAGGTTTTGCGAAAGGTGGGATATCCAGAGGGGACATCAAAAAAGGCAGCTCCACCGAAGGAGCGATGAACACCTACACCTTTTTAGGGTCAGGCACATTAGTACTCATATTAGAAGTTGAAAGTGATGTGAGCTAGATTGAACAAAAGTAGAGGGGAGGAGAGAGGAGGACGAGGCAGGAGGCCCTGATATAGGGGTAGTCGTCTCCTCTTCCTTCCTTTGCAAGGCAGCCTGCTCAACCGTGAGATCCTTTCACCGACACTTGCACTGGTGTGAGGCAATTTCTATGACTCTTCGAGCTAGAGACTAGAGGTTGCAAAGGAACAGAAGGCTCCTGCTCAGCCATGGAAGTGTCCACAACTATTTCCAATAGAGGGACAGGGTCCTGAACAAGAGCAGGAGGAGTGGGTTGAGAAGTAGTGGGGGGAGTCAATTCTAGTGCCTCGACAACGAGCCTCTTCTTGTTTACCACCTTGGAAGCAGGGATGGTAGGAGGCCGCGAAGGTCGAGACATAGAAGATTCCCCATGGGAACCATTTCCTCTGCACTACAAATAGTACCAAGGTCCAGGTGGTTTAGTAGGGAGGTCCAATATCCTGATCTTAGGTTTACGCCAGGGTGGTATCGTCAGACTTAACCGATAAAAACCAAGCATATTCATCCAAAACTCTTCTCTAGAAAGAAGAGGAGGAGAGCCATCCCAAGAAGAGGGGAGATTCTCTTTCCCTTTTTGAGAAGGGGAGGTAGCGAGGTGTTGTACTGTAGGAAGGGTTGGTTTCAACTCTCCCTTTCCCCCAGCCTTATACTTCACATAATTTTTGTAAAGTAGGTTTGTTCTTGGAGGAAGAAGACCAACTGGGGAGGGCCAAAAGTGATCCAATGAATATTCCCCACAGGACACTAGAGGCTGGTATCCAGCGTCATGCACTATGTGCACAACACCTTCATGGAAGAATTTAAGAATTTATGAATAATGGAGGTGATTCCATTCATGGAAGCTAGCCAAGGTATGCCTAGCTTCAACCTGAAAAAATATGACTCCAAAATGACATCGAAAATCATGTCAACAACTCTAGGTCCAACTAAGAGAGACAAAGTTATCGATCCATATGACTTTAGACAAAGACCATCATGTGTACGAATGGTAAATTTCATTTCTTCGTACTCGTCTTTATGTAATGAATTCAACAATAGTGTTTCTTTTGTAATGACATTCACACAGCTCACGAGATCCACTAGGACTCCTGTCACAACATTGTCATTGAGGCGAGCGGGAATGTAAAGAGGAGAAGGTTTGTTGTTCACAAGCACATCCTACAAAGTGAATGTCACATCCAGAAAACTGGTCGCAGGCTTCTTAGTAGGAGTAACCATGACCATGTTGACATAGGCCTCAGGTTGAGTGATAGAATTGGAGGGATCGACAATCATGTTGGCAGAATGTGACGGAAACGAGTTCACGGTGTACATCTGCAATTCACTGTTCACTTTTTCCATCAATTTATTCATATTTTGTTTGCTTCCATCGAGACGAATAGTACCGTCCTCAGTCTGATCCTGTATCTCATGATGCAAGCACATACAATGTTTGGATTCACGTCTGTTGATTCAACGGTATTGATAGTAGGTATTTGCATCATACCAATTAGGATAAGGCTCCTTAAGAGGCTTAGGGTTCTCCAAGGTTATGATCTTGTCTTTTAGCAACTTTTGCAAGATGGAAGAGTAAGATTCTACTAACTTTGTGAACTTTTGGTTGTGTCTGAGGCCATTATTAGTTGTAGCAGCCACTACATTTGCAACAACCTTGCCTTTCCCAAAGATTGATATGATGGATTTTCCCTCAGAATGGGAGCGCGAGGAAGATCCCCTGAACTAAACTACCATTTTTTGATACTCTCGTAATGCTACACACAAATGTGCAAAAGAGGGCACTTCATAAGGACAAACTTCTATTACCAAGGCCTTTGTAAGTTCCCTATGAATACCTTCTACACATTAGAATCAGGCAGCCAATAAAAGATTTGTGAAAAGAGCGCTTGGTATCGCACTATAAAATTAGTGATCTTTCAATTATCACCTTGTTTGCATAAGATGAGATCCAAAAAGGTCATCTTCGATCCGATGTTAGCTTGGAATTGTCATAGGAATTGGTTTACAAGTTGATCAAATGAGAAAATGGAATTATCGGGTAAGGAACACTACCATTCGAGTGATGTATCCTTAAGATATCTAGGGAATAGCTTCACCATCAAGGCATCATGGTGGAAGAAATCTATACATAGGGAATTAAAGGCAGACACGTGTTTGTGGGTCACCTTTTTTTCCATATTTTTCAAATTTAGGAATCTCCATTCCTTGAGGAAAGGGAGTGTTGAGAATTGCTACTAATAACAGGCTATGTCAGAAAAAGGGTTGAAAGATAGGCTGGGCAACGGCCTAGGAGAGACTCGTCAGCTAGCTTTGCATATTACCCATATTCTAAAGAAGAGTATTCAGAATAGGGTTGTTAGAAGACACGAGGCCAGAGGGACCTCCTCTAGAACCACCATCGAAGCCACTTTCAGAACCACCAATGTGACCACCGCTAGAACCACTATTGGTGCCACCGCCACCAATAGGGCCTCCGCCGGAGCCACCTCTGCTTCTGAATCCACCACTATGACCTTCATCGGAATCACCTCTGCCTATGCCACTACCACCCCCAAATCCATCACCACTACCAAATCCCCCACCGCTCATCCCGCCAAAACCTCCACCACTAGAGGTGACAAGAGGGGTGAAGTTGAAGCCCAAAGGGACCCTATTCGCTTTGATAGTTTCAAATTTTTTGGAGGCAGAAGGGATGTTGATCAAAGGGACCGCTTTAGCCATGCAAAAAAAAATGGGAGGCATTGACACTCCTAACTATCTCTCATGTTCTTCGAAAGTGGTCCCTTGTATAACATTAGCATTATTCGAAAGGGCACATGCTTCGGTCATACTAGAGAGGATAGCCAATATTTCTATGCATGTTCAGTATTTTCCCACCATATGCTTTAATTCATTGATAACCTGAGCGGCCCTAGCCAACTTTGGGTTTCTTTCCAAGTGGTTCTCAAAGTCACCCAACCCTTCGCTAAAGGCAGAGACATTTTGAAGGAATATGAACAGCCTCATGCTCATCTACCGACGATGGTGTGGGAGATGCAGGAGGAGTGGGGACATGGTCGATCTCGTCAAAAAATCCTACCTCACCCCTTGATAACTGCTCCTGAGTTAAAAGACCCATCATAGGTCCAAAGGAAAGGCCCATAGAGAAACTAGAGATGACCTTCATATTATCCATCGGAAGGTGTCGTACACTTCTCCTAACAATGTACCCAAAGGTCGTGGACTAGGTTGTGATGCTCATAAACCTTCACAACACTTAGGGGAAAAACAATCACAAGGCACAAGGGGAAAAGCCTCAACACCAATGAATGAAAAGATGCAGGTTCATGTCAGGTTCACCAAAAATGTAAGAGAGGGGGACCAACCACGTCAAGGCCCCAAGTCATGGAGAGCCAAGAGCGGAAGGCTCCCCTAACCTACCTCACTCTAAAGGAATGTTTCAAATGAGGGACAAGAATGATGAGGACTATAAGGCCCTACAACCACTCTTCAAAACCAAACTCCAAATTGGGGCTAGGCGAGCCAATTTTTGGGTTCAACACTATACCTTAGGTAGCTCTCTGCCTGAGGACAGAAGCGTGGTTTCGGGATGATAGCACGGCGCTGGCATCTCTTAGGTGTGCTGATGTTCATACAACTAGGGGACCAAAACACAATATGAACCGCCAGAAAACAAGCTAACGGCCTAGCTAGTCACTTCTAGGGGAACAAAATAGAACTATGAAGTAGGAAAGATACAAACGAATATGATAAAGTAAGTACATGAAGGCTAAGGTGACAAAGATAATCTCACAAATATGCTCATTCGCCAGCTAGCTCCAAATGCATGTCCACCTACACACAAGAAAGAGAGAAATTGTTGGGGCCTATATAGGGGTCCTCCACGAACAACCAATATAGCAAAGATGGAGAAATGTATGATAAAGAAGTAAAGAAAGAAAGTACATAAATAACACTACAAAACAATATGAAGCTACTCAACCAAATCGTAAAGAAGAGGAGTGAAAACGTTACCACCTCCACCAAGAGCTCACTAGCCAATGATGGATAAAGAAGGCTTGAACAATCACCACAACCTCAACTATGATGAAGGGAGGTATTGCAAAACCTCAATCCCACGTTGCAATGTCTTGTTCCACACTTGTTCTACGGATTTGATGGAGTGTTGTTGTTGCTGCTATGAAGTGCTAAACTGATGTTGAGAGTGGAGAATGCCAAGAGAATGAAGTTGAATGCTTGAAGATTGCAAAAAGGGATTGAATTTCTTGAAGAATGAGTCTTTTTGAAGGTGAGGTGAGGAGAATAAGGCATTTTCGAGTCGATTAGTCGAAGAGGGACATTACAAAGAATTCCCAATAGGAAGTGTAACGCCTCTTCCAACCTCAGACGCAGGAATCCATCAGGGATGTAAGTGTGTTGTGTGGACGTCTATGCACCATGTGCGCATCTCCGGACAATATTCTTCTACCGACGCAAAAGATGAATGCCAAGTGGAACGAAGGAAGCTTACTGATGTGGAATTTCACCTTCAAATTTGGTTTTCTAAGGTGAGGAAGTGTAAAAGGGGAATTTGTGTAAGGGGTGCAAATTCATGCCTATACAGTAGCATACCAAGAATTTGCAAGGTAGTAGCTGACCAAAAACCCATAGGGCCATAACTTTGCCATTTTTTCTCAATCTTTAGCAAATTTAGATTGTGGATACCCATTACACTCTTCTATGAGGTGATTCTCTCAATTTAGCAAAATTTTCTCTAAAAATTCCTTAAACCACAACAAAAATACCAACATAAACAAAATCAAGATTAATTTGAACCTAAACATTTTTTGGTTGATGCAAGATTTCCCTTGCACCCTAGATGCTCCTACATTAGACGTTTGGGGTGAGAATTTTTTGAGCCATGGAGTTGAATACTAGAACTACCCTTCCCAATTGTAAACAAGGTGTGGAAAACTCCATCACTATAGCAATTCCCTTGTAACACTTGTTCCTTCTCCTCTTCCAACATTTGGCTCAAACAACTCCCATCATCCACTTAATTTGTTCTGCATTCCTCTTCCCTCTCTTGGACCTATGTCTATCATAGCCCGACCTCTTCCTCTAAGTTCTCCTCCACTTGCATTCACCTTTTCTTCCTCTTCACACTCTTTTACATCCTCCTCTTCTTTTATTTTTACCATCTCATCTACATTTAACTTGGCATCATCATCAATAAAATGAAAAGGATTAACTATTACATTTTCTTTCACTTTTTCCTTCTTTGTCACTACAACATGTTCTTTATCATTTGTTGCATCTCCTCTTCTCTCATTCCTTGTGGAAACCTCTCCATCTTTACTCAACTATATTATCATCTTCCTCATCTCCAAGTTACTTTATTCTTTGTTGCACCATGTTCTCCAACATATTCATGTCCTCCAAAGGACACTCAATAGCTTCTACACCATCAGTCTCCTCTTCACCACTCTTTGCTACAACATCTTCTCCACTCACATCTTCAGCCATCAACACCTTCATGCCTTCACTAAGACTTGTTGCAATTGCAACATATTTATCCTTTTGCATAGGGATTTCTTCTTCATCTTCCTCTACATATACAAGTCCTCTTCTTCATGCTTCCCTGCACACACAAGTTCACCACACAATTATCTGTCAAAAAATAATGGGACTCACTTTACCCACCTTTTCCTCCTCTCTTTTCTTTCCAAATTTATTCTACCTTCTCTCAATACTTGTAGTGTATTTTACATCTTGTTTATCTCAACTTTGAATCTTCTCTCTCTCCACACAAGGAATGAAATTCCTAAGGATTTTGCCAAAGAAAACCCATACTCTTCTTCATTTCCATCTTTGGCCACATACAATTTGCAACTTCTACAATCTATAGACACCCACTTACATGTATAACATCAACACATAAAATTTAGAACTTATGCTCTTTATGGTTACATGTTCTTGTCACACCTACAATAAAATCCTCACGCACATGCCTATCCTCTACCCAACAAAGATTCTAGAAGATGGACCTCTTAAAACTCCCTATACCCACTTTCACACTATGGAGGAATTCATACAACTTTTATCCAACTTTATCTCTTTAGAGGACAACCAAAATGATCACACCCTTATCTAAATTTATAGGAATCCTTCATACCTATAATAAAACTCACACAAAACCCTAATGGATTCTTACAGTTTTAATGTCCTCGTCAAGCCTCTACAATTACATGACTCCTATTCAAACCTACAAAATTATTCAAGGCCATTATGACATTCCTCAAAACCTTGCAACACACTCAACACATATCTCAAACCCTCACAATGCACTCAACACATCCCCCAAAACTACCCTTTATCTGATACCATCTTATGTAGATCAAGATGGTATTACAACCTCAAACTCAACACATCTAATCAAACTCTATCTCTCTCAAATATTAAACCCTTCTTCTCACACAAATCCCTAGGTTGTAAACCATACTCTAATACCATTTGAAGCAGTTGTGACTACGGGGCCTTATCAGGAAACCCAATCACACAACCTAAACCCTCTTGGCACACATGGATTCAAACAACATGCTTTATTTTCATATCAAAATTTCATTACATAGGGTTTCAAAATCTTACAAATATACATCACCATTAATCAATTAAAACTTTAGTCGTCTCCCTTCTACTCCTGCCCAAAAATCCCATAAAAAAAATGCATTTCCCTTATATCTACTCGTGGCTAGGAAGTAGAATTGGATCAAATCCTTGCCATTACAACAATCAATTTGTTGCAGAAATGTTGAGTGTAGTAGTATGATGCAAGTTTGCAAAGACAATAAAAAGTAGAAAGTTCGTAGGGACAACAAGTTGAAAATCCATAGAATTAGAAAGAAGATGAAATTCTGCAAATGCAAATGACCAAAAACAATTGTAAACCAACAAAAAATAGAAGTTTCACAAACTAGTTCACTATTGGGTTTTCGTAAATAGTTGGATCATTTTAAAAACCTCACACTCCATAGATGTTGTCCTTCATGTGAAAGTTGGTTATCAAACTGAACCTTTTGATCAATGCACTTGTTTGGTTTAGTAGCATTTTCATGAAAATTCACTTGGCCACAAAATACCCACAAAATTTAGTTAGATGTGAAGTTCCTAAAAGGTCAAATAAGCAAGTTCCCACAACCACCATAAGATGTGAAATTTTCACTAATTCAGTTGGCCATGAGTTTCGTGTAAATATGGATAATTTCATTTGAACCAAACACAAGAGGAGAAACCTATCTAGTTCAACATTGAAGTCCCACAAGTAGTTGCAGTTGAGAAATTTTCAAAGCTAGTAGCTAACCAAAAACCTGCAAGGTCATAACTTTTCCAATTTTTGTCCAATATTCACCAAATTTGAATTGTAGATACCCATTGCACTCTTCTATAAGGTGATGCTCTCAATTTTCCAAAATTTCCTTTGAAAATCCCTAAAACCACAACCAAAAAACCAATGGAAACAAAAAAAATAACCCAAACCTAACTAAAACCTTGAGAGATATGGGCTACCATAAAAAACTCAGCTACAAGTTTTCCAATGCATGAAGAGATGGTGAAATTACCCTGGGTAGGCTTCAGTTTAAGGTGGATGTGAAGTTGATTGTGGAAGCGACAGGTTTTTCTTACAAAGGACGAAGGTTACAAAGGTTAGCAATGGTAAGTATCAGGGCTATTTTGAGAAGTTTTTTGAAGGAAAAGAAAAATGAGAAAGATTTCAAAATGGGTACTCTAGGGTTAAGCTATCACCTCCATATCATAATGTGTGATTTATTGTAATGAAATATTTTACTCTCGAAGGCTACTACCAATCTGTCCATAGATACAACTTTCCCATTCTCAACCACATTAAACATCAGGAAAAAAGTAATCTTCCTTTCTTCTTGTTTTCCTCTCTAATCCAGAGTCTTACTCATGGAGCCAATCTGCCTTTACATCAGGGCCTCATAAGAGCCATTTGAAAATTTGTGCTTTCCGGGACTCCTCAGAAAAATCTTGTTCTTAAAATGATTGAAGACCCAAAACCTCAAAGCTCAGGTGAAAATTGAGCTTCTTGAAGACCGTCCCCTCCCCACACCTAAAAAATCTAGCAAGAAATCCCAAAGCCCTAAGAAATCTGGTAAGAAATCCCAAAGCCCTAACACTACTTTGTGGAAGGAGTTACTTAGGGTCATGCTAAAGAAAATAAAGGATATTTCGATGGAGATGGGGACTAAAAAAAGGAGGAGATTGATTTTGTGTGAACTTGGGGAAGAGGTGGACACAATTACTATTCTTGATGATAATGAGGTGGAAGGCTTAAACCCTGGTGGAAGGAGGTCAAAAATATTGGCTATGGCGGCATCGAAAGGAAAAGAGAGTAAGAAAAACACACAGAGCCCTGAGGAAAAAAGTACCCAAAGTCCACCGGAGAGTGTTGAAAAGAAAGAAGAGGAAAGTGATTCCTCAACTGAAGAAATTCATGACAGTCTGGGTGGAGACTCAGCTAAGGAGGAGGAATTGGATGCAAAAAGTGAGGAAGGTAATGGCGATGAGGAAAAGGAGGAGGATTCACAACATGAGATAGCTCAGGAGGAGGAGGAAGCAAATGTAATGGAAATTCAAGAGAGGGACGAAAATACCAGTAAAGAGGAAGATAAGGTTGAGGATGATGGGAATGGGAGAATTAAATGACTGGAGGAGAGGATGCAAATTCTGGAAAAGAGGATACATGAGAAGGCAGGGGACAACAAACTTCAAGCCCTTGAAAATATGGTGAACGGAATAATTGAGGAAAGACTGAAGGTTCTAGAGAAAGGTATGGAAGGAAAAGGAAATGTAAACATAATTCAAATCCTTGAGGAACCGGTTAAGAATGTGTGTATGGTGGTCGATGTTGTTATGAAGAAGGTTGTTATGGCTATTGTATCTAGTATGGGAAAAATCAAAAAATAGCAAAAGAAAAAAGCAGCGGGTGATGGTGAGGACTTGGCTGGCAAGATGGAGCTAAAGGCAATAGTGAACGATACTGTTGAAAATCTGATGAAAGTATGGAGGCTAATTGAGGATGCACAGATTGGGTGCTTCACTGTGTTGTTTTTCTTTTTGTTTATGATGATTATCTCTACTATTTTTTATAGGGCTGTTGTTACTGGTTATGGCCGTGGGTGCCAGAACTTAAACTTCTATAATGTTGTTTATATTTTAAGTAGGAACACTATGATAGATGTTTATAAGTATTGTAGATGGATTGGGAAGGATTCTACTGATGCTAGATTAAGGTTTTTCTATTTGTATGATAGTGCTGCTATGTTTGATCGTATGGGAATTGGTTAAGCATTTTGTTTGTGGGAGGGGGAAGTTTAGTGTGCTTCCTATTTTTGTTGTTTCTTACCACTTGTTGTTCTTATCATGATGTACTAATTGTTCGGGTCAGGGCCCTTTCCCCTGCTTAATCAATCAAAAACATTTTTTGGTTGATGCAATATTTCCCTGGCACCCTAGATGAAGAGGAGATGTTTATTGTGAGGGAATGCTCACAATCCCCTAGTTATTTTTGATATTATACCAATTTTATCCCTTCCTTTGACTCAAAAGATGAAGAGGAATTAATAAAAAAATTATAGCAACAAGTTGATGAGTTGCAAGAAGCTCTAAATATTTGAAGATTTGGAGAAGCAACTTCTAGCATACAAGAAACAAGGGACTATTATAGACAAGCTAGCCTAGATGGATGTCAAAGAAATTGACAAGGGAAAGAGGGAGCTTGAATAGCAAGCAAGTCCTCTTTCAATTCCCCCACAAATAACATGGCCATCCCTTGAAATTTTGTTATGGGAAAAGATAAAAGAAATGTAGGTAATGAAAAGAACTTGCATAAAGGAAAAATATTATATGAAGAATAATTTTGAAAAATAAATCAAAGAAAAGGATGGAGAATTAAACATATCAAAAAGGAAAATTGACTAAATGGTTGGACTTACAACTCAAATTGTAAGATGTAGACCGCCAGCTAGAATTTATGCCTTGTTCCTCCAAGAGTAATTTTTGAACCTTCAATTTATGCAAACCTATTATGATCTTCCTTGTTCTTTGACTACACCTAGGGAATTTTTCTCCACTTATCAATAATCCACCTTTGAACTATAGTTCCAACTCTATGAATTTTACCTACATGAAATTTTTATACCATCTAAAACAAATTGGAACCCACTGCTATATGTGGGGGATGTAAAAATAAAATATTTTTCATCCTTCATCAAGAATGAAAGGAACAAAGGTCTCCAAATGCAACAATATAATGAACGGGAGAAGTCAATTTTCCTTAAGATCAGAGGTGAAGCAAAGGATCCAAATGGGTTAGTAGAGGAATAGATTACATTAGTGGAAAAACCTAAGGTGGAGGAAAATATCTTGGAGAATAGAAAAATAGATTACGCAATGTTCGAGATATTGGCTATTTAAACTAGCAAGGAAGCATTGGAATTTTACAAAATCAAATGGAATGAGTTAACATTAGAGCTATAGAGAAAGGTACCCATTTATTTTTATAATGGAAACAATTAACAAGACACATAAATACATCAAAATACCATGCAAACATGGAATTACTTGGTTTCCACTTGTATTTAAACCCCCACTTCTTTGATTCCATATACCACATTAGAAAGGAAGCAAAAAAATTAGAGTAGAGGATGAAAGTGCAAGGTGGATGCATCTAGAAGCACAAAAAAGGTTTTATCTAAAACAATTAGAAGGGAATATTGAACTAGAAGACTTCATAGTAGTGGCACACATGTACAACCAAAGGCAATAGTTTTGCTTGAGGACAAGAAAAACACTAGGCAAGGGGTAGTGATGGGTTCCACATTTGCTCATGTTTATTATGCTTATTTCTTATTTTATAGAACATTTCTCTTGAAATTTCCATCTAATACCTAAAACTTCATATTAGTATTTGAAGTAAAAGTACTAAAATTGATATAATGTGTTGATAAATTATTGTGTTTGGATAAAAAATTCAAAATATGGTAGTTTTTTATATTTTTATGGAAATATTAGCACAAAAGTATTTTTAAAAATATAATTCTTCATACAACAAAGGACAAAAAAAAACACATAGCCAAGGCTCTTGTGAGCCTATATCCACAAGAATGAATACTCACAATTGAAGAGCAATCATCTACAACTAAAAGAACGAGTATCCATAGCTAAAGGTGCACATCTAGCAATCAATGAAACAAGTGCTTGCAACTAGTGATCTTGACCATTAGAAATTCATCAACAACAATAATTTCTTCCACATAAAAGAAAAAAGAATCTCCAAAAAACAAAAAAAATATGAGAACCATAACAATTATTTAGCAAGAATTGCATAAGTTACACCATTTGTCTCCACACTTCCATTAAATTTGTTTCTTCTATTTATGGTTGGAAGTTTGTATTAGTATTACACTTCTTAAAAGGTTAACCACACTTAGTTTCCTCTTTATGTTATTATTAGAATAAAGAAATCATATTCCTATATTTTAGGAACAGGTTGACAAATGTTACAGCTTAGATTGTTAAGATTCCAATTAGTTTTGGATAGTTAGATTTGATCTATATATATATATTCTAAAGACTTTGTGTATCGGATATACAAATATATTTACCAGTACTTTGTATTATTTTATGAATAAGTAATTTAACTTCTTTCGTCATTTTAGTTGATCTTGTGTGAATGAATAATAAGGAGATTTGATTAATATTTTATGAGTAGAAGAGTATAGTTAACCCAAAGCAAGAGCCCACTTGAGGTAAAGCTATAACTCCATTGCTAGTATTAATAGTTGACAATTTTAGTAATCTTAGTTAAATTTATTCCATATAGATAATTGGTTATTGATGGTAGAGTATTTGTTACCTATAGCATTGTGATTTGTTTCTATTAGAGAAACCTATAGCATTAGAAACAACTCCTAGAAATTATTATAAATTTTTTGTTTGATTAAATTCATAGCATAAATTAATTTTGAATGCTAAGTTTATTTTCCTATACACAACTACTTAGGACAATCCTCAAAAACCCTTAAGTCATACGTACATTACCAATACCATCCAAGAAAATATGTCCCTAGTTTGACATTGTAAATGTAGCACATAATAACTAGTAAGTCACTAGATAAGGGATGTTATGATCCGTTGAGTTGAGTGCATGTTTTTACTGCAGCATATTTACTAGTCAATGATGGTGTTAGGCATCTCTATTCTACACCACATTGATGCTCAACTTTGACTAGAACACAAATATTAAAAGCCTAATCAAATCATAAAACTATGATCAACACAACAATAATGAACCTTTGTAGGTCTCAAACACCAAGCATTCATAAAATATAATACATAGGATAGAAAACCCTTCATTCAAGAATTGCATCCCCTTCTAGCACTAAGCCAAGAAAATCCTCTAAAAAATCAAGCGAAAAATATTGCAACTACCAAATTTATCCAAGTGACAACAAAAAAAGAAATAGATAAATAATTACAACAAAATTGATATAAATAATTGTGCCTAAGCACTTACTAATGCACCATCATACCCTCCATTATGTTAGACCATCAATGTAGCTATAGAAAACACATCTAAATGACACAATGTGCACCTTCATGTTATTCACTAACATGGAATCAATGTTTAAAACACCTCATCAAACACTCAAATGTCATAGCACTAGAAGACATGGCCACAAGACCAAGGAAAAACAAGAACAAGATAATCGAGAAAAAACATAGTCGGTGGATTAAATTAATACCCAACTAATTACTAGCTATTATCAAGGCACAATCCATACAAGTATTTCAACACAATTCATTCTCGAGGTCACAAAGACAAAGTAACACTCAATCATATATTGAGATTCAAATACGTATCACTAATCACCAAATATACATGACAGTCAAACCAACTAACAAGCTCACTCACACAAGAGATCCATATGGACACCATGTAATTCATAACTTTCTAAACACTTCACAAAGTATCTACTTACATTCAACAAGGAATAAGTAATTTCAAACTTAACATAGTTCTAATTAACAAAACATCAAGAATTAGTATGTTTTATGCAATCTACTTCTTTATACATTCCGTTAAAGGTCCATCATTAATATGATAGAGAAGAACATTTACATGATACATGACTAGCAATTAAAACTTTCTAGCATAGCCACCATAATAATAATAAAAATTCCAATGAGGAAGATTGTCAATTCCAATAGTAAAGTATAAAAATAAGCTCAATCTCAATAATAAATCAAGCATGACCAAGGGTCACAAGATAAAAAGAGAAAAAATTGGTGACTAGACTACTCATAATAATTAATAACTGAATGCCAGCCCTTATATATAATTAGAGAATTCCTCAATAACTAAAATAAGTGTCAAATTTAAATGGTGCATATTACATGCACTACATGACTAATTCTGGCCACATTCAATGGAGTAAAAATTTACACTACACCTTGAAATGCAACATCCATGGTGAGTTAGAGAATATTCTCAAACAAACCAAGCGAGTGAATCTTCAAACACTCTAATCATGTCACACAACATGAGATTGCAATTTTCACTTAATCATCATAAGCATAATCCAAGTTTTCAAGCAAGTACAAATTCATCACAACACAATCACATCATTATGCAAGAAGATAATTACAAGGTTTCTATGGCATCACCCAATGCATCTACAATAATTTTCCTTTCTACACATGAATGGCACTTCATTAAGCATAACATTCAAGGGAATTACAATTACAATGTAATGACCCACATAGTCACAAAATAACAATCTTTTAACAATCCAAGGAAAAGCTAAGACAAAATCAAGCTCATAGGCCAAGGTAAATATTTTAACATAACAAGAATTTCTACCTTATATTATAATATAATAACATTGAAAAGCTTCACAGGAACTATAATGCAATTGGGGGCTTTAATCCACACCAAACCAATGCTCTTACAATGCATGATTCCTTTTGCAATCCAACATGCACACTGTTCAAGAGGGGGGAAACCACAATTTTAGAGTAAACATATGTAGGATTTACTAATTCATTCATTATTTCCACCAAATATTATCACAATTACCAAGCACATGACCTAGTTACACCTTTTTTCTCTATATTTTCAATTGGTGCACTACAATAGCATTTTTATGTTCCTATAAGAATCCTAAGAAAAAATACATTCTAAGGACCTATGTCATTTACCCAAATAATTTATTTTAAACAATTCAACATTTATTTCATGCACTTGCACTCAAACAAAGACCAATGAAAGATGCCCCTCAGGAAAGCATCTCAAATCACCACACAAAAGGGAAATATTTTTTTTTATTACAACAAGGTAGGTAAGAAAGATATACTACTATTGCAACATTACATACACACAATGAGGGCACATGATGCAATATTCCTTTAAACAAGCATTACCACGTCACTATGTTCTTCCATGAATGGGCAGGTGCATGAAGATGGGTAGCCAATTTGTGGCCAATTTACTTTTTCATCATAAAATAGTGAAAATGCAAGTGTGTTATTGTAAAATGTGCTTGCATTATGGCTTGGTAATGACCGAGCCTAGGATCGGTCATTACCAAACCATAACACGAGCGCATTATAATGCGCTCGCGTTATGGTTTAAATTTCAAAAAATACACGCATTTTGAGTTCAAAAAATGTGCATTTTTTGTTCAATCAAAAAAACATTTCCAAAACTTTTTTCTTCTCTTTTTCTTATCTCTTCTTCTCGTATCTTTCAGGGAAACTATATACATGAAATAAAAATTTAAGTATAATTTGACATTTACATATGAACATTTACTTTCTTATACTTTAAGTTATATTTCATGTATATAGTTTCAAGATGTTTGAGAGTGGTTTCGGATCTCTAGGAGTTATAATGCAAATTCTAGTTTTTGGAAGATCTCAAAAAATTTAGACACTCAAATTTCAATAATCAGCAAGTTGTATCATCTTTCTCTCTCTATCTCACTCATTTTTAATCCCTTATGATCTAGACCTCTCTCTCACACTCTCTCCTTCCCTCTATAATTCTAACTATCTAACCAAGCTCTCTCCCCCTCCATCCCTCCCTCCTTTCATCCTTCCCTCCTTCCCTCTCTAATTTTCTTTATCTCCCCCTCTCTCTCTCTTCCTTCCTCCCACCCACCTTCCCTCTCTACCTCTCTCTCTCCCTCCCTCCTCTCTCTCTCTATTCCTTCATCCCAACCACCTTCCCTCTCTACTTCTCTCTATCTAACCTATCCCTCTCTTCCTATCTCTCACCCTCCCACCTCTCTCAATCTATCCACCTTCCTCCTTCCCTCTCTCTCTCTCTCTCTCTCTCTCTCTCTCTCTCTCTCTCTCTCAGTCTCTCCCTCCTCACCCCTCTCCCTCTCAAGTCTCTCTCTCTCACTCACTCCTTCTATCTCTATCCCTCTACCCTTATCTCTCTCCCCTCCCTCACTCTCTCTCTCTCTCAAGTATCTCCCTCCTACCCCCTCTCCCTCTCTCAAGTCTCTCTCTCTCACTCACTCAATCCTTATATCTCTCTCGCCTCTACCCTTAACCCTATACCCTCTACCCTCTACCCCCTATCTCTCTCCCACTCCCTCCCTCTCTCTCTCTTCAAGTCTCTCCCTCCTACCCCCTCTACCCTAGCTTGCTAATTTGGTGAAATTGGAAATGTAGTGGCTTGTTTGAAAAAATGGGTCCAAGAAATGGGGTCTCCTGATGATGTAAATCACCGGTAGACCCCATTTCTCATACCCATTTTTTTAAAAAGGCCAAGTTAGGTTGTCAATTACACCTGATTCAGCAAGCTAGTGGGCCCTCTATCTCTCTCCCACTCATCCCTCTCTCTTTGTCTCTCTCTCTCTCAAGTCTCTTCCTCCCACTCTCTCTCCCTCTCTCAGGTCTCTCTCACTCACTCACTCCCTCTACCCTTAACCCTAAACCCCTAACCCTTAAACCCTAAACCCTTAAACCTTAAACCCTTAAACCCTCTACTCTTAACCCTCTACCCTATATCTCTATCAAGTCTATCCCTCCTACCCCCGCTCCCCATTTCTTGGACCCATTTTTTCAAACAAGGCAAGTTAGGTTGCCAATTTCACCAAATTGGCAAGCTAGTGGGCCCACTGACTTGCCAATTTGGTGAAATTGGCAATGTAGTGGCCTATTTGAAAAAATGGATCCAAAAAATGGGGTCTCCTAGTGATTTACATCACCAGGAGACCCTATTTCTCAGACCCATTTTTTTAAACAGGCCAATTTAGATTGTCAATTTCACCAAATTGGCAAGCTAGTGGGTCCTCTACCCTCCACCCTTAACCCTCTATCTCTCTCCCACTCACTCCCTCTCTCTTTCTATCTCTCTCTCTCAAGTCTCTACCTCCCACTCCCTCTACCCTTAACACTTAAACCCTTTACTCTTAACCCTCTATCTTTATCAATTCTCTCCCTCCTACCCCCTCTCCCACTCTCAAGTCTCTCTCTCACTCACTCACTCCTATCTCTCTCCCCTCTATTCTTAACTGTCTACCTCTACTCTTAACCCTCTACCCTAGCTTGCCAATTCAATGAAATTGGAATGAAGTGGCCTATTTGAAAAAATGGGTCCGAGAAATTGAGTCTCCCGATGATTTACATCAGCAGGAGACCCCATTCCTTGGACCCACTTTTTCAAGCAGGCAAGTTAGGTTTCCAATATCATCGAATTGCCAAGCTAGTGGGCCCACTGACTTGCCAATTCAATAAAATTGACAATGTAGTGGCCTGCTTGAAAAAATGGGTCCAAGAAATGGGGTCTCCTGGTGATGTAAATCACTGGGAGACCCCATTGCTTAGACCCATTTTTTCAAACAGGCCAAGTTAGGTTTCCAATGTCACCGAATTGGAAAGCTAGTGGGCCCTCTACCCTCTACTCTTAACCCTCTACCCTCTATCTCTCTCCCACTCCCTCTCTCTCTCTCTCTCTCAAGTCTCTACCTCCCACCCCCCCTCTCGGTCTCTCTCTCTCTCACTCACTCCTCTATCTCTCTCCCTCTACCCTCTAACCCTAAACCCTTAACCCTTAAACCCTAAACCCTAAACCCTTAAACCTGAAACCCTTAGACCCTACCCTCTACTCTCTATCTCTCTAATTCTCTCCCTCCTACCCCCTCTCCCTCTCTCAAGTCTCTCTCTCACTCACTCACTCCTATCTCTCTCCCCTCTACCCTTAACCCTTAAACCCTTAAACCCTCTACCCTCTATCTCTCTCCCACTCCCTCCCTCTCTCTCTTTCTCTCAAGTCTATCTATCTCACTCATTCACTCCTTCTATCTCTCTCCCCTCTCCCCTTAACCCTTAAACCCTTAAACCCTCTACCCTAGCTTGCCAATTCGGTGAAATTGGGAATGTAGTGGCCTATTTGAAAAAATGGGTCCAAGAAATGGGGTCTCTCGGTGATTTACATCACCGAGAGACCCCATTTATTTGACCCATTTTTTCAAACAAGCAATTTAGGTTGTCAATTTCACCGAATTTCCAAGCTAGTGGGCCCACTGGCTTGCCAATTCAGTGAAATGGGCAATGTAGTGGCATGTTTGAAAAAATGTGTCCAAGAAATGCGATCTCCCAATGATCCATTTTTTCAAACAAGGCAAGTTAGGTTGCCAATTTCACCGAATTGGCAAGCTAGTGGGCCCACTGGTTTTCCAATTTGGTAAAATTGGCAATGTAGTGGCTTGTTTGAAAAAATGGGTCCAAGAAATGGGGTCTCTCGATGATTTACATCACCGGGAGACCTCATTTCTTGAACCCATTTTTTTAAACAGGCCAAGTGATGGAGAGGCAGTGGGAGGGAGATAGAGAGAGATAGATAGAGGGAGCGAGAGAGAGTGGTATGGATTGATTAAGACATACGTAGAAAGAGGGAGAGGGTAGATAGAGACAATTAGAGAGGGGAGGGGAGAGGGAGGGAGAGAGAAGTGAGATGTATAGATAGAGATAAAGGGATTAGGGTGGAGGACCTATAGGGTTGATGGTTTAGGGTATTGGGTTGAGGGATTAGGGTTGAGGGTTGAGGGTGTTGGGTCTCTACCCTCAACCCTAATCCCTCAACCCTTAAACCCAAGAAAAATATCTACCCTAAGAGGGAGTGGGAGAGAGAGGGAGTGATGGAGAGGTAGTGGGAGGGAGATAGAGAGAGATAGATAGAGGGAGCGAGAGAGAGTGGTAGAGATTGATTGAGCAAGAGGTACATAGAAAGAGGGAGAGGGTAGATAGAGAAAATTAGAGAGGGTAGGAGAGAGGGAGGGAGAAGAGGTGAGATGTATATATAGAGAGAAAGGGATAGGGGTTGAGGGTATAGGGTTAAGGGATTAGGGTGGAGGACCTATAGGGTTGATGATTTAGGGTATTAGGTTGAGGGATTAGGGTTGAGGGTAGAGGGTATTGGATTGAGGATAGAGGGTAGAAGGTTTAAGGGTTTAGGGTTAAAGGGTTTAGGGTTGAGGGTAGAGGTTTTTGGGTATAGGTTTGAAGGTATATGGTTGAACGATTAGGTTGAGGGTCCAATGTATAGGGTAGATGGAATAGAGGTTGAGGGTTGAGGGTTTAAGGGTTGAGAGTTGAGGGATTAAGGGTTGAGGGTTGAGAATTGAGGGTTGAGAGTTTAATGTATAGGGTAGAGGGTAGAGGGTAGAGGGTAGAGGGTTTAAGGGTTGAGGGTTAAGGGTTTAAGGTTGAGGGTAGAGGATTCAAGGTATAGGGTTGAGGGATTAGGGTTGAGGGTCCAATGTATAAGGTAGAGGATATAGGGGTTGAGGGATTAGGGTTAAAGGGTTGAGGGTTGAGGGTTGAGGGTAGAGGGTTGAGGGTTTAAGGGTTGAGGGATTAAGGGTTTATGGTTGAGGGTTTAGGGTTGAGGGTAGAGGGTTTAGGGTATAGGTTTGAGGGTATATGGTTGAAGGATTAGGGTTGAGGGTCCAATGTATATGGTAGATGGTATAGGGGTTGAGGGTTAAGGGTTTAAGGGTTGAGGGTTGAGGTATTAAGGGATTATGGTTGAGAATTGAGGGTTGAGGGTTTAATGCATAGTGTAGAGGGTTTAAGGTTTTATGGTTTAAGGGTTGAGGATTGAGGGTTTAAGGTTGAGGGTAGAGGGTTGCGGGTATATGGTTGAGGTTCCATTGTATAGGGTTGAGGGTTGAGAATTAAACCATAAACCATACACCCTCAAACCCCATCCCTATACCCTATACCCTAAACCCTAAACATTATCCTTGAACCCTTAACCCTACAATTAAATTATAAACCCTACATTAAACCTTGAACCCTAAACCCAATACCCTATACCCTATACCCAATATCCTAAACCCTAATCCCTATACACTTAACCCTACACCCCCAAACTTGAACACTATGCTTCAACCCTCAACCCTATACCTTCAACCCTAAACCCTACACCTTCAACCCTCATCCCTATACCCTAAACCTCAAACTTATAACCTAAGCTTTGAACATCATCCCTCAACCCTATACTTAAACCCTAAAACCTAAATTCAACCTTGCACACTAAACCCTAAACCCCAAACCTCAATCCTAAACCCAATACCCTCAACCCTATACCCAATCTTCTAAACCCTAATCCCTATACCCTATACACTTAACCCTATACCCTCAACCTTGAACACTATCCCTCAACCCTCAACCCTATACCTTAAACACTAAACCCTACACCCTCAACCCTCATCTATATACCCTACATCCTCAACCTTATACCCTAAACCCTAAACATTATCCCTCAACCCTATACTTAAACGATAAACCCTACACTCGCAAGCCTTAACTCTATACCTTATACCCTTAACCCTACACCCTAAACACTAATCCCTTTACCCTATATACTTAACCTCATACCCTCAACCCTGAACATTATACCTCAACCCTCAACCCTCAAACTTATACATAAATCCTAAACCCTAAACCATCGACCCTAAACCTAATATCCTCAACCCAATACCCTCAACTATATGCCCAATATCCTAAACCATAATCCATATACCCTATACACTTAACCTTATACCCTCAACCATATTTAATGTATAGGGTAGAGGGTAGAAGGTAGAGGGTTTAAGGGTTTAGGGTTTAAGGGTTGAGGGTTTAAGGTTGAGGGTAGAGGATTGAGGGTATAGGGTTGAGGGTCCAATGTATTGAGTAGAGGGATTAGGGTTTAAGGGTAGAGGGTAGAGGGTTTAATGGTTGAAGGATTAAGGGTTAAGGGTTGAGGTTTTAGGGTTGATGGTAGAGGGTTTAGGGTTTAGGGTATAGGGTATAGGTTTGAGGGTATATGGTTGAAGGATTAGGGTTGAGGTTCCAATGTATAAGGTAGAGGGTATAGGGGTTGAGTTTTAATGGTTTAATGGTTTAGTGTTGAGGGATTAAGGGATGAGGGTTGAGAATTGAGGGTTGAGGGTTTAATGTATATGGTAGAGGGTTTAAGAGTTTATGGTTTAAGGGTTGAGGGTTGAGGGTTTAAGGTTGTGGGTAGACGGTTGAGGGTATAGGGCTGAGGGATTAGGGTTGAGGGTCCATTGTATAGGGTTGAGGGTTGAGAATTAAACCATAAAGCCTACACCCTCAAACCTCATCCCTATACCCTATACCCTAAACCCTAAACATTATCCCTAAACCCTTAACCCTATAATTAAATGCTAAACCCTACATTAAACCTTGTACCCTAAACCTTGAACTCTAGACCATCAACCCTAAACCCAATACCCTCAACCCTATACCCAATATCCTAAACCCTAATCCCTATACCCTATACACTTAACCCTACACCCCCAACCTTGAACACTATACCTTAACCCTCAACCCAATACCTTAAACTCTAAACCCTAAACCTTAAACCCTCATCCCTATACCCTATACCCTCAACCTTATAACATAAGCTTTGAACATCATCCCTCAACCCTGTACTTAAACCTAAACCCTACATTCAACCTTGTACACTAAACCCTAAACCCCAAACCTCAATCCTAAATCGAATACCCTCAACCCTATACCCAATATTTTAAACCCTAACCCTATACCCTATACACTTATCCCTATACCCACAACCTTGAACACTATCCCTCAACCCTCAACCCTATACCTTAAACCCTAAAACCTACACCCTCAACCCTCATCTCTATACCCTACACCCTCAACCTTATACCCTAAACCCTAAACATTATCCCTTGAAACCCTATACTTAAACAGTAAACCCTACACTCTCAAGACTTAACCCTATACCTTATACCCTTAACCCTACACCTTAAACCCTAATCCCTTTACCCTATACACTTAACCTCATACCCTCAACCCTAAACATCATACCTCAACCCTCAACCCTCAAACTTATACATAAATCCTAAAACCTAAACCATCAACCCTAAACCTAATATCCTCAACCCAATACCCTCAACTATATACCCAATATCCTAAACCATAATCCATATACCCTATACACTTAACCTTATACCCTCAACCTTATACCTTAAACCCTAAACCCTAAACCCTCATCCCTCATCCCTATACCCTATACTCTCAACTTTATACCTAATATCCTAAACCCTAATCCCTATTCCCTATACACTTAACCCTATAACCTCAACCCTGTACCTTAAACACTAAACCTTACACCCCCAACCCTCATAGGGGGAGAGAGAAAGAGGGGGAGGGAGGGATTGGGGAGAGAGAGAGAGAGAGGTTGGGAGGGAAAGAGGAGATAAAGATAAGTAGAGAGGGAAGGAGAGGTAGAGATACATGAGAGAAAAAGAGTAGAGAAGGAAGGACAGATGGAGGGAGAGAGAGGGAGGTGAGATAGAGAGTAGTAAAGAGAGTGTGGTAGGGAGTGATAGAGGGATATGTGAGTAGAGAGGGATAGGTGAGATAGAGAGAAGTAGAGAGAGATAGAGATAGAGGGAAGGAGGGAGGGTGGGTGAGAGAGGGGAGGAAGGGAGAGGTAAAGAGGGATAGGTGGGATAAAGACAAGTAGAGAGAGAATGGTGACATATAGAGGAGAGAGTTGCAGAGAGGGAAAGAGAGAATGGTGAGATAGAGAGGAGAGATTGAGAGAGAAAGAGGGTGAAGGAGGAGTGAGAGAGATAAAGAGAGAGAGAGGTAGAGGGAGGGAGAGGAGAGATAGAGAGTAGATAGGGGAAAAGGTAGGGAGGGAGACATCTAGTGACAGAGAGAGAGGGCTAGGGGAGATAAAGATAATTAGAGAAAGGAGAGGTAGAGAGAGAATAAGGAGAGGGAGAGAAGCGAGATAGAGAGGTGTAGAGAGAGTGGTAGGGAGTGATGGATGGAGAGGTAGGTAGAGAGGGATTAGGGAGATAGAGAGTAGAGAGGGGAGGAGAGGGAGATGTATAGAGTGAGAGAGGGAGGTGAGAGAGAGGTGAGATAGAGAGCAATAGAGAGAGTGTGGTAGGGAGTGATGGAGGGATATGTGGGTAGAGAGGGATAGGTGAGATAGAGAGAAGTAGAGAGAGATAGACATAGAGGGAAGGAGGGAGGATGGGTGAGAGAGGAGAGGAAGGGAGAGGTAAAGAGGGATAGGTTAGATAAAGATACGTAGAGAGATAATGGTGACATACAGAGAAGTAGAGAGTTATAAAGAGGGAAAGAGAGAATAGTGAGATAGAGAGGAGAGAGTGAGAGAGAAAGAGGGTGAGGGAGGAGTGAGAGAGAGAGGGGGGGGAGGAGAGATAGAGAGTAGATAGCGGAAAAGGTAGGGAAGGAGACATCTAGTGAGAGAGAGAGAGGGCTAGGGGAGATAAAGATAATTAGAGAGGGAAGGAGAGGTAGAGAGAGAAGTAGAGAGGGAATGAGGGAGGGAGGGAGAGAAGCGAGATAGAGAGGTGTAGAGAGAGTGTTAGGGAGTGATGGATGGAGAGGTAGGTAGAGAGGGATTAGGGAGATAGAGAGTAGAGAGGAAGGAGAGGGAGAGGTATGGATGGAGAAAGTGGGAGGTGATATAGAGAGTGGTAGGTTGTGATAGATGGAGAGCTAGGTAGAGAGGGAGAGGGGAGATATAGATAAGTAAAGAGGGAGGGAGAGAGCGAGGGAGATGTAGTGAGGGAGAGAGGTGAGATAGAGAGAAATAGAGAGTGGTGGAAGGAGAGGTAGGTAGAGAGAAGGAGAGAGGAGATAAAGATAAGTAGAGAGGGAAGGAGAGGTAGAGAAAGAGGAGAGATAGAGAGAAGTAGAGAGGAAATGAGGGAGGGAGGGAGGCAGGGAGAGAAAGGTGAGGTAGAGAGGTATAGAGAGAGTGGTAAGGTTTGATGGATGCAAAGGTAGGTAGAGAGAGGGATTGGGAGATAGAGAGTAGATAGGGAAGAAGAGAGGGAGAGAGAAGTATGGAGGGAGAGAAAGGGAGGTGAGAGAGAGGTGAGGTAGAGAGAAATAGAGAGAGTGTAGGGAGTGATGGAGGGAGAGGTAGGTAGAGAGAGAGAGAGAGCAAAAGAGAGAGAGAGAGAGAGAGGATGGAGGGAGGGAGATAGAGATAAGTAGGAGGGAAGAGGGAGGGAGGGAGGGAGAAGTGAGGTAGAGAGAATTAGAGGGAAAAGGAGAGAGACAGAGACAGAGACAAAGACAGAGACAGAGAGACAAAGAGAGACAGAGAGATATTTCTTGAGATCAAGGGAGAGAGAGTCAGATAAAGGGATGGAGATAGTAAGAGAGAGGTCTAGAGTGTAAGGGATAAAAATGAGTGAGATAGAGAGAAATAATACAGCTTGCTGATTACTAAAATTTGACCTCTTGATTACTAAAATTTGACTAAGTCTTAAATTTGTGAGATCTTCCAAAAACTAGAATTTGCATTATAACTCCTAGAGATCCGAAACCACTCTCAAACATCCTAAAACTATATACATGAAATATAACTTAAAGTATAAGAAAAATAAATATTTTTCATGTATATAGTTTCCCTAAAAGATAACAAGAAGAAAGAGACAAGAAAAAGAGAAGAAAAAAAATTCAATGTAGACCAAAACGTGAGCATGTTATAACGCGCTCGTGTTTTATCAATGCATTCGCAAAACACAAAAGCCATGTCAAAACTGAGATATAA
Organism: Sequoia sempervirens; assembly: GCA_007258455.2. Lineage (NCBI taxonomy): Eukaryota > Viridiplantae > Streptophyta > Pinopsida > Cupressales > Cupressaceae > Sequoia > Sequoia sempervirens. The sequence continues at coordinate 199,826,118 of VDFB02105785.1, forward strand.
CGCGAGCGTGTTATAACGTGTGCACCTTATATCTTGCTTTGGGAATTCCAAAGCCTTGGGATTGGTATTTTCCTTGGAATACCAACCCAAACGCTTGGAGGGCATTCCCAATGACCAAAGACATGTTATTGCAAATTCTATAATATTTCACATAATCGGGTTAGTGCTCACCATCAAGATTGCACGTGGTTCAATGTTGAACAAATCCAACACCTAGGTAATGTTAGGTTCTCTTTTAGCTATCCAACGATGTAATTTTTTTCACTTTTTGACAATATTAAGCCTTTCACCCATAACTTTTTTTGTTTGTATGTCTCTTTTTTGGAAAAAAGAAGTGTTTGGTGTTTTTTCCATTATAAATTAACCATTCATCGAAATTTCAAATAAATTACATTTTTAGAAACTAGACTCCATTCTACAAATTTTTAAAAAATAAATAAATTAGTTTCCAAAATTTGTAGGGGTAGCACGGCCAAAAATTTATTTTTCAGGAAGTGTCCATTTCAAAAATTAGTAAAAAATTAAATATTCATTAAAAAATTATTAGAAAAATCGTGCATCAACTACATAATGTTAGCTAACTTCTGACCATAGCGATTTTAAAAATACAAAAAAGTTCACCATACAAGGGTTGTACAAGAGTTGCTATGTTATGTTTTTCTGACAAAAACAACACCAATTTGTGTACGTCCCTCATTTGAACCCCTTAATCTCAACCATTTTTAAAATAAATTAGTAGTTTAGAAAGTAGACTCGGAGCACTTCATTTTTGTTCCATCTCAAAACTTTGAGTGTAACTATCCTCAACATCACATCCAATGTCAGTATTTCTTGATTTCAGAAAAAAAAAAAAAATGGCCACTTAAGTCCCATTTTTGGGAACCATATTTGTGCACTTACCCAAATCATGCATTAGAACAAAATATTATTTCTTTCACAATCAAATGCATCACTCACATGAGAGTGCAGAATGCTTAATCAACATCCAAGAAAAATGACTATCCCAAGTGGATATACAAGCACAATTAAGACCCCACAAGGGTCACTAAACATTTTCATAGATCAAGGAGTTATAACAACAAGAAGGCCATTCACAAACAAAATTAACTTATTGTCTTACTACAAGGTCTAACTAACTGATGTAGGAGCATCTATGGTAATTGGCAATCCTGTATCAAACAAAAAAGAGGTTAATTTTGGTTGATCATTTTTTGATTTTTGAATAAATTAATTTTTTCTTTAATTTCATGATGAGAGGACAAATGATATACTTTTGAATAATTAAAATAGTCTAAAAAAATTCCCCTTTGCACATTGAATTTGGCTAGTGGGCGAAAAAGCAAGAAAAACAGTTTTAAAAAAAACATTTATTTTCAAAATATTTAAATGGAAATATGAGGCATTGGGAATTGAATAAGGAGCTTTAAAATAATTAACGTTGATCCCTAAAAATTAAGGATTGGAGAAGTGGGCACCCAAGATGATTTGTCCTTCTTTCCCTTTCAAAAGTCAAAAAGAGGAGGGAAGAAAATTGAAAAAGCCTATCTTTGTGAGGTTGTTGTGAGTGGATTTTAATAAGCTTAATTATATTTTTAAGTATGATTTTTGTAGCTACAGGAATAGGCATGCCATATTGGAGAAGGAAAAATAAATCAAATTAAATTAATTCCTTGACAAAGTGGTGGAGAATCAGAATTTTATGAAACAATGAAAGATTTTTGGGAAAGAATTTTTGAGAGGGGAAGAGAAGAGGGTGTAGCTTTCTCTAGAGGAGATTTTTGGTGTGTTTATGGCAAGTTTGGACTAATTCATAACAGTCCTTGAAGGTTTTCAAATGACAAAGATGAAGATTCAGAAGTTATAGGTGGTGTTTTAGTGTTGGGAGATGGATTTTGCTTGCAAAATCTCATATAACTGAGCATATTAATGTTTTTAAATGTTTTCCCTTGAATATTTGATGCTTGTAAGAAGCTTAGCTGCTTCATATCAGTCCATTGATGACTGAAAAACTTTTGTAATCAGATTATTATTAATGGAGAAAATCAATGTTTTTCCTATGCAAACAAATTTTTGGGTTTAAGTTAACAATTTCTCTATTTTGTATGAGTTTGTGTGAAGAATTAGAGAGGTATTTGTGAGTTTAAATTCCTCATTTCATCAATGGTATCAAAGTAGGAGTTCTTGAGTGTGCAAGCAAAAGCGCCAATATGAGGCAGTTTGCACCAGGACTTGTCGTGGTGTGTGTGATTTGCATGTAGATAGATCGTCGGACATGAGACAGCCTATACCAGAGAGGATGGGATGGGTCATGAGGAGGCCTGTAAGAATTTTGTTTTGGAAACATTATTGGGAAGAAGTATAAAATATGAAGTACCGTGAAGAGTTTGAAAAGCTCCAAGCTAAAGTAGATGTTTTGGAGAAGATGATTAAGGAGAAAGTGGGAATACAAGAAGAGAGATATGGGAAGAAGAATGTTCTATTGAAAGAGGACAGTGAAAAGAATAGAAGCATAAAGGAAGGATGGAGAAAGAAAGAAGAGAAAATGGTCACTGCAGATCATAAATTTAATTGTAATTTTAAAGATTTTGTGTTATCTAAAAATGTTTTGTTTGCAGGATTTAGCAAGGACAAAGAAAATGGTGAAAAGAAGAAGGATATTGCAGCAGAAAAAGAGGTATCATTTAATTATGTTAGTGAAATTTTACATGAAAAAGAGGTAGATGAATATTTGGATGATGTTGTAGCAATTTAGAGAATGGATTTTGATAGTCCTAGATTTGAAAAAGGGAATGATGAAGAAGAAGATAGTCTCTTGTTGAAAGAGGAGATAAGAAAAATAGAAAAATTATTTCAGGAAGAAATTATAGAAGATGATGAAAAGAAAGAGGTTGCAGCTGATACATGCCTCTTTGAAGGAGAAAAAGTTGCAGCAATGAGCAAGGGGAAGAAAATAGACGTAATTGTTGATTTATCGAATTTTTTCAATGTTGCTAATTAAGCTATTTTTTGTGAGGATGAAATGGTAAAAGGAAGTGAAGAAAGAGAGATGGTAAGGTGCAGCAATAATAAGTTACAAGATAAAATACAACAAGGTATGATGAATTTTTTTGACATAGAAGAAGAGGGTGAAGGAGAACTAGGTGAGAAAAATATACAAATAGAATTCATTGATTTTCATAAATTTGTTAATGTTGATTTGAGTGCAGGTGTTGAGAATGATAAAGTGGGATGGAAAGATAAACCATGGTATAGCAAGGTGAAGAAGAAATAGGTGGATAATGAAGAAAGATGGATGAAGAACCAACACATGATCTATAAATGTTTATGAGTTCAACTTATGAAACATTTCAAATTACCATGGGTGTCTAATGCAGGAGCATCTATGGTAATTGGTAATCCTGTATCAAACAAAAAAGAGGCTAATTTTGGTTGATCATTTTTGGATTTTTGAATAAATTAATTTTGGATTTAATTTCATGATGAGAGGATAAATGATATACTTTTGAATAATTAAAATAGTCTAAAAAAATCTCCTTTGCACATTGAAGTTGGCTAGTGGGCGAAAACACAAGAAAAGCAATAAAAAAAACATTTAATTGCAAAATATTTAAATGGAAATATGAGGCATTGGGAATTGAATAAGTTGTTTTAAAATAATTAATGTTGATCCCTAAAAAGTAGGGATTGGAGGTGGGCACCCAAGATGATTTTTGCTTCTTGCATTTTCAAGAGTCAAAAAGAGGAGGGAAAGAAAACTGAAAAGCCTATCTTTGTTAGGCTATTGTGAGTGGGTTTTAATAAGTTTTAATTATCTTTTGAAGTCTGGTTTTTGCAGCTACAGGAATAGGCATGCCATATTGGAGAAGGAAAAATAAAGCAAATGAAATTAATTCTTTGACAGTGTTTATGGCAGGTTTGGGTTGATTCATAATAGTCCTTGAAGGTTTTCAAATGGAAAAGATGAAGATTCAAAAGTTACAAGTGGTATTTTAGTGTTGGGAGATGAATTTTGCTTTCAAAAGCTCATATAACTAAGCATATTAATGTTTTTAAATGTTTGTCATTAAATATTTGATGCTTGTAAGAAGCTTATTTGTTGCATATCAGTCCATTGATGACTGAAAAAATTTTGTAATCAGATTATTATTAATGGAGAAAATCAATGTTTTTCCCGTGCAAACAAATTTCTAGGTTTAAGTTAACAATTTCTCTATTTTATATGAGTTTGTTTGAAGAATTAAAGAGGTATTTGTGAGTTTAAATTCCTCTCTTCATCACTAACCCTCCAAAAAATCATTCCTCCAACATAACATGCAAGGAGACAAGTTGGGAAACACACAATACTCACAACCCACACAAACATGTTAAGGCTCTACACATGCTTGTATGAAACAAGAAAAATATAGGAGAATGATCACTTTGAATCTCAATAGAATCTTGACCAAGATTTAAGTATCCACCACGTTGAGTGTGGTAAGGCCTAGGAGGCATCCTTCCTCCACAAATAAGTTGCATGGGTTAGCACATTCCTATCCATGTATAGTGCCATTATAAGGCATACAAGGAAAAAATCATGAAATTGCCACACAACAATAAGCACATGAGAAATTACACAACATGCACACATAAATCATATGATAAAGCACATGAACCAAATATCCTAGTGTTGGAACATGTGCTCTTATACCAAATATAATTCCCCAAACTGCATACCCTAGATTAGCCAAGTGAACATTTTTTGAAATAACAACATAAGAATGATTCTAACAATTAAAATATGGAATTAACATGTTACAGTGTGCACTAATTTGCATGCAAGGTGTCATATCAAGTATAACAAACATGAAAACATCACGATTTCTCCTAGCAAGGTGGCACAAGTGAAACACTTACCAATCATGTGAAGTTGCCATAATGTTCCTACAAGAGCATGGAGCTTCACCATGATGCTAACTAGGTCCATAATCATGTTCTCTCACAAACATAACACAAGGGTAGGATAAGAGAATCGTCTACCTTGAATCCACTCCCTAAACGCAAAGAATGATGCTCACAACACCAAAGGAAACCTAGAAGCAATAGGTATGACAAATAGGAGATACCATGCCTTGTCTAGTTAAAATAATTGTTAGTCTCCTAAACATGAAGTAGGATGAGAGTAACAACTACATCCAATACTTCTCATGAAAATATAATTGGCACCCAACCACAAGGTAAAGACCTCAAAAGATGTTACTCTACTAGAAGGTACAAACCCTCAACCAAAAAAAATGACAACTAGTCATTTTCATGCAAAAGCATCCTTCCCAATGTCAAATATGGTATAAATGCTATATTATGACACTTTTCAACAAGTTGAGGGCATGGGAAGACTCAAAAGATCAAGGGGAGAAACTTTTATATACAAATGTTTTTATAAGATAAGTTGCATTTACAGGGCGCAGTACCCTTTACACAAAGGAGCTCAAGGGACCAAAGTCAGATCAAACACCAAAAACTAACAGCATATAATCCAGTTACAGAAATAGCAGACAGACACCAAAAACTTACAAAACACTAGTAGAATTTGGCAAATAAATGACTACGTGACTAAAACTTTTAGTCACAACAACTAAAAATGACTAAATTCTACTATTTTTTTGTAACTCGGCTATAAATGAGTAAATAAATGACTAGCTTGGTCATCCACTAATATATTATTTAGTCATACAAATAAAAATGACTAAATAGTTAGTGACACAAATAAAAGTGGGTAATTAAAAAAAAAATTGAATTGAAAAATTATTGGCGGGATGCTAATCATTTCCTCTCCATTGCTACAATTGAGAAATTATTGGTGGGATGCAAATATTTCCTCCGTTGTCATTTCGTTAGTTTGAGAGTCGAGAGCCTCACAAAGGAATGTAAGCTCTAACTGATATCTTTAGTACAAAAAATCCTTCATCTTGTTCTCGTCGAATGCTCATTAATGAACGAGTTTTCCATGTATGAAGAGGATTAGGGTTTGAAGCTCGAGCCTTTTTGCAGACGTTTGATGGAGAATAGAGGACTTCTTCGGCAAGTATAACTTTAGGACACAAGGATATCAGTAATGTAGTATGGCTCAGTGTAGACTTCTTCCCGTATTTTGGTGTTTTTTGAGCTTATATTGAGAAGCCTTATAAAGATTCCAAATGTAAGGGTTTTTGTTTAAAATGTCATGTAAAATTTCTAGCATTATGCAAACTATAGTCCTTGGGTCAGCATTCGAGATCCAATAATTAGGGTTTCAATAGGCTTATTCTAGAATCCCTGGAAAACCTTCCAATATTATGTTATGAAAATGCAGCCCTATGCATAATCAAGGGTGTTTTTCATATAGACACTATTTGGCTAATGTTATTATATTTAAAACTTAAAAGCTTTTTCAGGTGACATCAGATTTTCTTTTTATAATCAGTTTTTGTCTAATTCCAGTACATTCAAAACTTTTCCATCTAAAGATATTTAATCCATAAAGATGTTCTTTGTAACAAGCCATACTTGGATGATGTTAAGCAGAGGCTCAAAGAAATTGGTGTAGGGAAGGTGCTTTCAGAAAGTGAATTGGAAGTGAAGAATGTTAGAAGTCTTCGGATGTGATACTTCTCGACTTCTTTTGAGTTGATACTTATCCTTTGTCTTACTTTATATCCCAAGTGCCCTGCACTGATGTATTATGAATATTTTTGACACTTATACTAATCTTAACTTTGTTATTGTGTACATTTCAGAAATTTGTCACTATCTTGAGCATTATTATTTTATTTTTTATTAGTACCCTGCTAGATTGATTATATTGTCTTGAATAACTAATCTGGATTTCTTCTCGTTTTGGAATGTTTTCTAAGGTTATCTATCTCAACCTATCCTTGGCTTTAATTGTGTTGGTGGAAATGTTGCATCTCTCGTCTTAAAATTCCTAAGGTAATGTTTATATTCTTGTTAAACACCAGTAAACAATAGAATTCTTAAGTGCATATGGTTTTCAGAGTCCAAGAAAATTGAAAAATAGAGCTTTGAGGAAAACTGTGTAGTTCTATTTCTAAATAATATTTGTGTTTGTTTAATTTTCTATAACATCTGAATACTACTTTTATATACTATTAACTTTAAGGCAGTTGTTTATAGGCAAGGTGGGACAATGGTGACTTATGATGGGATGCCAAAGAAGCCAATCATAGTTTCTACCTCATCATTTAACTTCAACGTAATATATCAACAGTTCTATGTCTTCTCGGAAAAATCAAAATTTCTTATCTTGCATTGACCTGCAAATGAATGATGACATGCTAGTATGATGAATTTCTGCACTCATTTATTAGTAAAAGAGAATTAAGTAGAGGTTTATATGTGACATTGGGGCTTGTCCCTTGAATGCGGATATATGTGACCATGCTTGTTCAAGTTTGGTGTTGCATTTCATAGACATGCACATTGCAAAATATAGCATTGACATGATAAAACATGTTCTATTACCTGGCATGAGCAGCATCTCTTTCATGTATGTTTGGTCAAGTTTAGTATTAGATTGGATGAATTTTCACTGTGCAAAATGTTATTGGTGACAAAGTAAAAAATTATTTCACATAACACGATTCATGTTAGTGTTAGGAACTATTGTTTGTTGTTGTATACCCAGGGGATCCATATTTATCTACTTGAGATGGATGAATGAATACATGTGTTGGTTTATATTAAAAGAAAATTTAAAAGGAATCTATTAGTGAATATAAAATAATATTACAACAGAAGTGTGACACACATGTATGTATTGACATGTACCTTTTTGAAGTAATATAATTTTAGGTTTCATCAACTTTGCTAGTATTGGTATCACGAGTATACTGATCATATCAATTCTAAGATAATTAATTTTTTATCATTTTTTAATGAATAAATGATAAGTTGAGGGGAATCAAGTTTTCTTCAAAGATTTGATGTTTCCTTGTCTTTGTGAACTGTTCACCATTATATTCCCAAGTGATGCTTCTTGCATATGAAGACCATTTCATGATTGGGGTAATGCTATAAGATTTGATATATACGAATATGAAAAATGTTGGCAGAAGACATGTATTTGCATTTGTATTCATGCATTTAATTGCTATAGAATTTTTGTTGGAGCATGTACTTCATATGGCTTCAAGGTGTAATATGTATGAGAGTTACTATAGGAGCTTACATTCTCATGATGTTTGCAGTGGGTGAAGTACTAATACATTCTAGTTAATTTATATTTAATAGATGTAGTGATTAGCTATTGCTTGTTGCTTACCCTTCATTGATTATTAATTTATTACTCTTATTTGGTTCGCATGTTAGGCTTATGTTGTCATTGTTTGCCATACACTTACATTCTGAGTAGAAAATAATTTTCTTTTATATAGTTGAAATATAGAGAATGAGTACTTGGGCTTATCCTAATAACCCCTCTTTGTCAAGCACCTTCTTGCACATCATTTTTCAGGTAATGATGTTTATTGTTTTTGATTAAAATGTAAATAGGTTTTAATGGGTTTTTAAAATTCTGCACAACAAAATGGATTTTTTTTATTGTTAATAAATCTCATTCAAAAGTGATTTCCATATGTTTTTAGTCTAATTTTATTGATTGTAATAAGTTTGATAGTAAACCTCATTGAAGAATTATTTCTATATTTTTTTTTGTCTGATTTTATTGATTGTAACATGTTTGACTATGATTGTTCCACTTAGCACTCAGACTCCTGCTATAATTTCTGTTGAGATTTTTTATTTTGTATTGGGAATGTAAGAGTTTTGTTGCTTTTTATTTACAGGTTAAAACCTGTGGGAAGAGGACTTACATGATTGAAGATAATATGGCAATGTTTGCATCAGTTGAGGGCAGTCCCTGGCTTCTCCCATTGTAAAGGAAGATGATTCTGTTGGACTTTTATGAGGTGCTTCTAAGTGATAGTGTGTAATGACTGGATCAACTGATAAGATTGTGGTGATTTGTCTTATGCAGTTATCAGAGAATATGCCTTCTCTTAAGGTTTGGTATCATTGGATTGTAATTTACTGATTTTCCTAAGTTTCTGGATCATTGAACTGTAATTTACTGATTTTCATCTTATATTGAGATGTGACAGGAGACCCATGATAGCTTCTTATGGTTTCTTGATATATAAAATTATCAGAGTGGTTTTTTAATGGGTCATAATCAAGTGAGATGTTTTATGTGTTGATATATTATTTAAATTGTATATATTAACTGACATGAATTTTCTACGGTTCATAAAATAAATGTATAATAGCTTTTGATTTTAACTTTGTATATATTTTAATGAAGCATCAAGTTTTATTAAATTCAATGTTATGTGATTTATGCAACTGATTGGTCACTAAGTCTTTTAAAGTCATTTGACTAAAAAGATTGAGCATTTGAGATTAAAGTTTTTGTTTTCATGAATTTATGCTACCTGAATACTACTTGAGATTTGAAAACTTCAAAATTGGCTAATATCAAAGTGATTTCATTATGTGAAAGGGAAGAGAGACTCTCAAAGTTAAGAGTAAATCGAAAACTTGATAGGGAGACCTCGTAGAAAGATGGAATATTACAAGAGGCAGGAGGTTAACGCATCATCGCAAGAGGTCCCTGGAGCGCGGTAGAGTATCCTGCATCACCGCAAGAGCCAAGAAGACATGGTGCAGTGTAGCTGTAACATCTCGAATTACCACGAAGGCGCAATAAATGTGCGGTATGACGGTAAATCAAATATCACATTTTTTTAGGCATTTTTTCAGATTGTTTCATTTAGCTTCACCAATATTCTCCACAAGAACATTGTCCCTCTTTAAAATGATGATGACATATTCCTTTAAGCCATAGGGGTTTCTTTGAAATGGTATCTATTCTAGTTCAGTTCCGATATTTTACCACCTGCATTTCTTTTTTTAGATCCTTGGTTTGGATATTTGTTCAGACATCAAGATTGGTAATGCCATGCTACGAGAAATTTTAGGAGGGCAAAGAAAAAGGGCTCAGTTTATTTCAGGTGGGTTCTTAAGCTTTTTTCACGCCAGTTTAAATATCTTTCAATTGAAATAGAATCTCTCAGCTTTCGTGGACTTCAACTCCGTAGGCTGTAGCTGTGAAATTAAGAAGATTGAATTGATTTGTGATTGCCGAGCTTGTCTCTGTTTTGGGTCAGTTGGATTTGGCGTAAGAAAAAAAAAGTGTTAGGGTATTTAAATTCTTATGTTTAAGTGTTGAATTTCCTGTGAAAAAATGATGAATATTGGATAATTTCGTTGGATTTTTTTTTTGGTTGGTTTTGTTGTTATTTCCTTGTTTGGGCTATATTTTTTTTGTTAGATTTATTTTGGGTTATTTTTAATATCTCTAAATTTGGTGGATTTTTTTGAACGCTATTCTAATTCTGTCAAGTGTTAGTGCTCGAAGTTCTTGATAAGTAATACGATTTCATGTTTGATTGATTTATTTACCATTGTTTTTATTAATGGTTTATTGTGTTTGCATTTGATGCCATTGCTTTGTTTGAATTTTCTTATTTGTGTGAGATTAATCCTGAATTATTCTTAATTGCTCTAAATTTCAAATGCTTAAATAAAATTGATAATATCAAAATATTCTTTGACCTTCATTTCTAATATGTATTTTTTTTGTGTTCTTTGATCTATGTTTTGGGTTGTCTTAATTTTTCTTGGGCTTATTCAAGGTGATTTTTGTTTCCTTAATATGAAATATATAGCAAAAATGGCATGAATAGATATTTTTTCATGAAGCTTTATTTATGTTGTATTTAAATGTTCTATGTTAATGTTTGACCAGTTATATCAATGATAAGATATATTTTGTTTTTTAAATTGTTTCCTTAGGGGAAAACCTTGTCCTTGTTTATTGACATACACTGAATTGGATGTCATTTATTACTTATTTTTACAAATGAACTTACTTTCATGGACATTTTATGTTGCAATCTGCCAGCAAAATTGTGAACCTTTCTTTGTGTCTTTGAATCCAACAAAATCTTCAATTACGTGGGATATAATATTTCTCTGAAAATAAACCATCCCCAAAGGCATTGTCAACTAAAGGTGAGCCATCTTTGTTCTCCCTATTTGGGTTATTTAAGGGTTTTTCCTTTTGCTTATTCAATAATTTAGGGCACCACTCCTCCCTCTTCTTATCTTGAGATTGTTTTGAGAACTACAAATCCTTCCCACAATTCCTTGCCATATTCCCAACTTAACAACTGGTAATGGGTGTGATTTTGCCTCTCAATTAGTCTTTTGGAGTTCTCATTTCATAGTTTGTTAGTGTCTCAAATTCATTATCTTTTTAACATAAAGGAGGGGTAAAAATTTTATTAAAACAAGAAGTACAAAGCAAGGGCATTACATTGCCCTGTCAAGCTCCACCAAATGATCCAACTAATGAGACAAATCTGGGGGTAACTGACCCCGGTCCACCAAATTCCAATCATGAATATGATCAGAAGCCCATTTAGCCAAACAATCAGCAACAACATTCCATTCTCTAGGAATATGAGTGAAAGTAACAAATTCATTATCATCCATAACATGTCTAGGGGAAATGATTGTATCTCCAATGAAAACTCTCTTCATGGATGATATATCAACTGGCTTGGATAGTTCCACCACATTTCAGATTGTGAAGTGTTCAAAACTTTTCCCCTCCAACCAACACTTGAGACATTTAATCTCTTTGATGACATCATTTTAATGTCAGAAGGGCAGATAATGTACCATGGGCACCATGATCATGCACTAGAGTTCTTTGAGAACTGTGGCTTCAAGTGCCCTGAACGCAAGGACACTACAGATTTTCTCCAGGAGGTAAATATATATCCATTTGCATGTTATTTTCATGATTTTGACATCATACCAGTTATCTAAATTTATTTGTATGAAACTGCAGGTTACCTCTCGAAAGGATCAAGAACAGTATTGGTACAACAGGGAAAAGCCATATGTATACTTTACAGTAGAGTAGTTTTCTTAGAGATTCAAGCAATTTCATGTTGGGCATGGGCTGTCAAAAGAACTGTTGAAACCTTATGATATATCCAAAAGCCACAAGGATGCTTTGTCTTTTAGCAAATACTCATATAGGAAATGGGAGTTGTTCAAGACATGTTTTGACCGAGAATGGCTACCTATGAAGCGAAACTCATTTTTTTATATATTCAAGGCAGCACAAGTAGGTTCTCTACTCTTGATCTTCTAGCTTATAGCCAAGGTAGCCACTTTCAAAGAGAGTGTTTTATGCCCTAGACATATGGAAATGAGTTTGAAGATGTCTCTATCGTATATCATAAGTCATTCACAATATTTCAAAATACAGTCAAAATCTCAGAACCCACATTTCATTGTGATGCAGTGCCATAAGACTTCAATTATTTATTTATAATGATTTAAGAGAAGATTTTGTAATTTTTATCACCTACTTTTAGGTTTTTTTTAAATAAAGAATATTCCATAGTTTTAAAAATCTTACAGTTTAAACATGCTTTTACATGGTAGGTTATAATATGTTGAAAATAAGAGTGAATTTGATGAAATCCACTTTATTTGGTAAGCTTGCATAGAGCCTGGATGAACAACTAATTCATTTCTAAATCAATCTTCCATTGCAGCTTCTTGTAATGGCATTTATCACAATGACTGTCTTCCTTCAGACACACATGAAAGTTGATTTGGAGCATGGAAATTATTATCTGGGGGCTCTTTTTTACTCACTCATATTTTTGATGTTTAATGGTTTTGCGGAGCTAGCCATGACATTGTCTCGGCTTCCGATATTTTTCAAACAAAGGGATCTTTTCTTGTTGATTATTTGTTTTCTCATATTGTTGCAATGTGAAAATCTTGCTGAATCAAAACAATTTCTCTTACCAGGGACCATGTTTTCTCATATTGTTGCAGTGTGAAAATCTTGCTAAATCCAACTCTAATATTTGTTTTCTCATATTGTTGCAGTGTGAAAATTAGAACATAGTCAAAAGTTCTTAGCAACTCTAATAGTTGTACCAGGGGCCATGTTTAAGAAACCAAATGCAATTGCTAACTTTTCACTATGGTGGCAGATAAATGATTCTTTTTTTAGATTCTATTCCACAACATTAAGTAGAAGTTTTGAATCTAGAAATACCCTGTTGCCTTCATTTGCTAAGCCAATTTCTCCAATTTTGCATAGCTCTCCCATGTTTGTGGATGTGATTTGTCTCCTACAGTTTTTTAATTGATTTATCGTTCTATTGTGTTTGGACTTACTTTTGTAAACTTGCAATATACAATGCACTTTTATTCTATCTGAATTGAGACTAATAGTAATTTTTTTGGTTGTATTAAGGCACATCTTCATTCATGGTGGAAAAGGCAGCACCATGTTGCTCATATCAGATGGCACATTGCATGTAAAGGAGGAAATATTCTAGTTGGGTTATTGTTGACTGCATTGAAGGAGAGAGCTTCATATATGGGATACGATCAACACTCTCTTTCTTGGATTCTACATGTTACAGCTTGCTCCAGGAATATTTCCCATGTTGTAGAAGTTTTAAGAGATGAAAGGGGCATGTGCTCGCATTGAAGGGCTCCAAGCATGTGTTTCCATCATTGCAAAAAAAAATTGAGAAGTTTCTTTCTTGTCATTTTTGTGCATTGTAACTCATATTTCCGGTCTTGTGACTGAAAATAAAAATTGTAATACTCTATTTCTAAGCTGTAACTAGAACACCTTTCTTTTATTAAGTTCAACGATTTTTCCTTCTCAATGGTTGTCTTATTGTGTGCAATTGATGATTGATGTGTACTTTTGTGTTTATGTTTAAATCCTCAAATATCAGTCAATTAAAATGACTAAATATACTACTAATTGACGTCAATTAATAATTAAATTGACTAAATATACTACTAATTGACATCAATTAATAATTAAATTGACTAAATATACTACCAATGGACAAAAATCAGTGAACAATGAATAAATATGACTAAATATATGACTTGTGAAATAAAAATGACTAAATATACTACCAAGTTGATTAAAATTAATGACTAAATACCAATGGACAGAAATCATTGAATAAAAATGACTAAATAAGTGACCAGATTACAGCAATCAATGACTAAATATATCAGTGAATAAAAAATGACTAAATAAGTGACCAAATTACAGCAATCAATGACTAAATCAATGACTAAATATGCTACCAAATCAATCAATCAAAACAACCAATAAATGACTAAAAATGGTTTAGTTATCAATCTGGTCGCGTTATAAATGATTGGCAATAAACTACTAATGGTTACGTGACCATGTTCAGTCATTTATAAGCATTCTTTAGTAGTTTTTTCAGTTATATATTATTGTTTTTGTAGTAGTGGAAACAACGAACAAACATCAAAAGGAAAGCCCACCCAACAACAACACACACCCCACCCATCACTTAGCTAAACCTTCCCACTCCTTAAAGAGGAGTTTCAACACATCATCCCCAACCAACTTGTTGCTAGAGTCCTCTTTCGTAGTCTTCTTGTCAACCTCCTCTTTCAACACCTCGGACAAACTAACAGTTGAGCGATGGATGCCCCTGATCATGAAGTGTGTCAGCCTTGTGAATTTCTTTTCCAGTTTATCAACCCGATTCAATAGATTATTGAGTTCTCCCTTATTTGTTTCCACCCTGTTAGTCACATCAACCCAAGTCAGATGATCTGAGGACTCTAGTGTGGATTCCTTTAGGATCATCTTATTTAACTCAAGGAAATGGCTTGGACCTTTCGCAAACTCCTCAGTCTCTTCAACAGTATCATGCTTGCTCTCCTCTTTGCTACCATTTTGTTTAGAACTGGTGGAAATCTCATCAACCAGCACCTCCTTTTTGTTCTTTTCCAGTCTATTAGATCTTTTGACACTAGTTTGTTCAGTCCCCATGTCAACACTAGTTGCAACCACTGTATCCCCATGGGATTCTCTGTCAATAGATTCCTCATCTTCACTGTCCATGGGCGGTTCCTCAACCTGGCAAGGGGTGCCCTTCTTACCCTTTTTTGGTTTTGGCTTGGTCTTGGTGGGCAATTTACTATGTTTCTTTGTTGGTGTGTTTTTTAGCTCATAGAGCCCTATAACAGCTTTAGACTAAGCTAAGCCCGCACCACCTTTTTTTTCTTTCTGGCCAAGGGTTTAGTTTTAGGATCTTCGAGGGGTTGAGATGCCACAAAGGGGGTCTTTCTTTTAGGCCCTACCGAAGTGGTCAGAGAGAGTTTATCAGGGGAATGGTTGGAGGTTTCTTGTTCCTCTATTCTAATGATTGAGATGGGTTTTGGTGGACAAAGGGCCAGGTGAAAGTGGAATAGGCAGAGAATGAGACCTTGGTGTAGGGGAAATGGGAGTGGTTTGTCAAGGTTTTTGGCCGCTAATTCCATAATTTCCCTCACAGAGCTTTCCAGAGAAGAAACTAAGAAGAAGGGAAAGCTTATGAGCATCCTATGTCTGAGATGGTTTAACAAAGGAAAATGATAAAAATAGTAAACTTTAAACCTCCCCTCAAGAGTAATGTAGTTCATTATAGCCATACAAACCTATTCCCATGGCTTCGACAACGAGCTTCGTTCAAACCTGATGTGCAATTTGGCTGGATTTTCATTTTCTTGGAAGAAGGCGTGGAGGCTCTCCAAATCTTGCACCTTAGTATGCTTTTTGAGTTTTTGACCTATACAAGACAGCCTTCTAGCTTTGGCTATGACCTCCTCATTGATTCCAAAAGAGATGCCATCAATAGTAACTCTTATACCATTCCATGAGCTTGCAAACTACACCGAAAGCTTCTCGCCATGCCCCTGTAAGCTCTCCATTTGAGGCACAATGCCTCCTTCCACACATATGTGCTAGAAAAGGGGGTCCCTCCGAAATTCTTTGCACGATCCAGGCTCAGTTCAAACCCTATCTCCACCCATTTTCACTCTTAGATCAAAAACTTTCACCAGGGTAAACAAAGTGAGATGTTTTTCAAATTGCCAACAGGTAAAATACACAACCCATTTATCGCCACCGCCATACCAAAACTAAAAATCTTGCCTAATTAAGGCAATCAGATTTTCACACATACCAATAGTCATTCCAAACAAGTTTAGGGCTACGAGGCCATAGTAAATCTTGCTTAAGTACATCAAGGCATAGCCAAAATCCATGATTACTTTTATTGGATCACTATTAGCCAAAGTATTGATGGTAATTTTGGCCTCACGCACGTTCCAAAAAATGTGGTTCAAAATATGGGCTTCGTACTTATGACAAGACAACTCATAAAGATCTTGAAGAAACCATCCAATCTCTGCTCTATCACCCCTAAGCACCTCCTAAATTTATGCCAACACTACTCCACATCACCATGCATATTCCATATCATTATGAGCCCAAGTGTGTAATACCAAATACACCCTTCCATTATAGAAAATTTAGATCTCATCATTAACAGTAATATTTTTTTGTTCTACAAGGATAGTTCCTTGGATGTTCACAAGGAGATCCCTCATACTTCTCCAACACTTGGATAGCACCCATGAAGAACCTAGGTTGGCCAAAGAGTTAGCCACCTAGTTGCCCTCTCGAAAAATGTGGGTCAATTTCTTTCTTTCCAATTTAGTGAGCAGGAATTTTGTATCCAACTACATGTCCTTCATACTCCAACCATGGAAATGATTGTGATTGATGGAATCAATCACAGCCTTGGAGTCTCCTTCAATGTGTAGGTTTTTTTATGCCCAGAGTGACAATAATTTTAACACCCTTAGTAACGTTGTTGCCTCTGTTGTCCTAGAGGTATGTGTTTCGATGCCCCCAGCATACCCAGCCACCAAATTGCCTTTTGGGTATCTGATAATGCCTCTTATGCTATCTAACCCAAGGTTTCCTTTCACTACACCATCAAAGTTAAGTTTGTGCTAGCCAATATCAGGAGGTTTCCAGACTATATGAAGTCTAGCCAAAGCTTTAGAGTTGTCAAATGAGTTAATCTCTAATTTCTTATTCCAAGATTTGGCCATGTTGATCTCCCATACTGAAGGAGCTATTTCTAATGGTTTCTAAATGTATAAGGAAACATTCCCAATAATTAGTCTAATACCAATGCTAAAAACATCCTTCAGGATTTTTTCCACACTTTTGAAGATCTGATTATTTCTTTCTTTCTACAAACACCAAGAAAGCATGGGAGGAACCTATAGCCACATTTCTTTAGGAAAAGGATGGTGATAAGGATTGATCCTCTTATCAACAAAAATCTTAAGGTCACCATTCATGGTTCAATGAATACTCAATCTTCCAAAGGCTGACTCCTAGACTTCAATCACAAATGGGTAGTGGAGTAACAGATGAGGAACAGACTCCTCATCGTTTTTACATAGCATGCATCTATTCGGGATTTGAAACCCCCTTTTCCTTAGGTTTTTGTGAGTGAGAATCCTATTGTGACAATACATCTACCAAAAGAAATTAATTTTTGGTGTAAGTTGTTTGTTCTATACCCATTTCCATAAACTATTCTAAATTCCTTGCACCGACAACAAACTGTAGGCAATCTTAACAAAGAGGTTGCCCTTGCTTTCCTTAGTCTAATAGAATTCATCGTCCAGGTTAGAGATGGGTACTCTAGTTAGTGAGAGAATGTCTTGCAAAGTCCTAGCCTAGTGCCTTAACTCTAGAGAAAGAGGATAGCACTCCTCCAGCATTTTCCATTTCATAGAACCATGTAGTTTGCACAAGTAATCTCTCACATTCCTGCCGAAAAATACCATAGCAGCAACCATCAAATTCTTGAGGTCAATTTGAGAGAGGAATTTCAAGCAACTAGGGATCCTCCCAAAACCTAATTTTCCTTTTGTTTCCCAACTTCCATCTCAACCCAAATTTTAGCAGCTTTTTCATCCTATAGATATTGTTCCAAATCAAGGAACCACTGGGGTGATCATCTGAGAGGCACCTAATTAGGGGACAATTGTTTAGATACTTCGCATTTAGAAACCTACACCATTCTTTCTTGTTTCTCAATTGGTCCCATCCGACCTTAGCAAGCAAAGCTTTATTAGTAGGTTGAATTTTTCTTATGCCTAGCCCCCCACCAGATTTGGGGAGACAGACTTTATCCCAGCTTATCAAAGCTAATTTCTTATTTTCCTTTGTACCAGACCAGAGGAAATTCCCTTGAATTCTTTCAAATTTCTCAACTATATATCTAGGGATTTTAAATATGGATAGAAAATATACTGAAATCCCTTGAAGAGCAGCAACTAGTAGTTGTAGCTTACCAACATGACTAAGGATGGTACCTTTCCATCCTGCTAGTTTTCTTTGAATTCTTTCTAGGATAGAGTTCCAGAAGGCAAGAGTGAATTCTTTAACCATGAGAGGGAGACCAAGGTACATAGAAGGAAGGTAAGCACTCTTATAGCCCAGAATGGCTATCACTCTGTCCTACAGAGTTTGTGTGTTGTTAAAGAAGTATATCATTCTTTTTTTGTAATTATGAATTGACTCAAACTAGAAGCATAATTGTTTAGACAATTCTTCCATTTCCTTGCTTCTACCATAGAAGCTTTCCCAAAAAAGATGGTATCATCCACAAACTGTTATTTAGTAGCTGGATCAAGGGTGGTGGTAGGTTTAACCCCCATAATAGAACCATTAGAAAGCATCCTTGAAACATTCATTCTTAGGACATAAGCAACCATTATAAATAGATATAGTGATAGGCGATCACCTTGTCTTATTCCTCTACTAGCCTTAAAGAAACCATAAGGAATCCCATTGACCAAAACAAAGTATTTCACCGTAGAAGTGCATTTCGAAATAAGGTTCACCACCTTCTGATTGAACCCAAACTTAGCTAAAACTTTGAGAAGAAAACTCCATAGGAATTTTTCATAAGCTTTGGAAATGTCAAGCTTGAAAGCCATACCCGCACAATTACTTTTGTCCATAGAGTGCATGATTTCATGAGTGGCAATTGCAGCATCCATAATGTGGCACCTCGAGACAAATCCTTTTTGGCATGGGTTAATCATTTTATCCATAAAGGGTTTCAAACAATTGACCAAAATTTTGGATA
Source organism: Sequoia sempervirens (assembly GCA_007258455.2). Taxonomy (NCBI): domain Eukaryota; kingdom Viridiplantae; phylum Streptophyta; class Pinopsida; order Cupressales; family Cupressaceae; genus Sequoia; species Sequoia sempervirens. The sequence continues at coordinate 199,845,260 of VDFB02105785.1, forward strand.
AGACCTTCTAGATGGTATTACATAGGCTGATGGGTCTAAATTTAGCCATGGTCTGGGGGTCTTCATTTTTAGGAATGAGAGCTAAAAAGGTATGGTTCAGCTGTTTTAGGAGCTTTCCCGACCTGAAATCGTCCTTGGCAGCAAGAAATAAGTCCTCTCCCACACTATCCCAATACTCCTGGAAGAAAGTCAGAGGAAATCCATCTAGTCATGAGGCCTTGAAGACACCCATATTGAATACATTCAATCTGACTTCCTCAGGAGTGACAACATGGAGAATATCATCAGTATCCAAATTAGTTAGAGAAGCAAGGATGGAGTCTAGTAACAGGTCATCAGCAACTAAGTTAGGAGCCCCCATAGCTTAGATAAGGCATGTTGGAAATATCCAGAGGGAAATAGACCAATTTGAGCCGGAGTAGTAGCTTCTACTCCCAAATCATCTTTCAACTTTTTAATTTGGTTTCTTTTTCTATGCTTTAGGGTCAAGATATGAAAGAAGTGTTGCAGTCTCCTTTCAACCATTGAATTCTAGATTTTTGCTTCCAGAATATTTCCTCTTTTTTCAAAACTTGTCATTGATCTCAACAGGATGTCTACTAGCTGGTGTTGTCATTTATTTCAATAGGATTTCTACTAACTAGTGTTGTCATTGATGTCAACTGTGTCATAAGGAAGTTTTTGCATGATGAAAATATCGAGGATATTGAGAAAATTATGGAAAAGACGAAAATGGGTTGTTACAGGTTGTGCATGTATAGTTGAGATATTAAGGAAGTGTTGAGAGTACATCAATCTATCTTTTGTTGCAGTTTATGTAGATGATTTGGAATGAAGTAATGAGTTGATATGATGTCTTGGGTACTTGATTTCCAAGTACTTTTGAGAAAATTTGATAAACAAAGAAAATAGAATTATGCCAGTGTTCATAGTGTGTTTTGGATCGTGCTCCGTGTTTCTTCTAGATTGATGATATGTCGATGTGGATTTAGTATGTTTCTTTAGGTTGTCATAGATTGCTATATTCAGAATCTTGGGTTTTGGATTGTTGGTGAAAGGAAGTTGTGTTTACCAGTATGAGAACTAGTTTTGCAGTATTGTACAGAGGTGTCGGGGAGAAATGTATTTGCTCCACATCTCTCCGCAGTTGCTTTTCAGGACTTGTGGTTTTGAAGGAGAGTTAATGGTGTTTTTATCTTGTTTGTGTCAAGAGGATTCATGGTTAGGTGTATCAGAAGTTTTAGAAGTGTGTACTTAATATTTAATGTGTTTTCATGAGTAACGGTCAACCTGGTGTATACACTACATTTGAAAATTTTCAAGTATTAATGGATGCATAGTGTGGTGTGCAAGACTTAATTTTGGGTCTTGGTTAAGTGTTTTTTTGGTCCCCTTTCATTCCTATTCACAGCGGAAATTTTTAGGTGTCAACCTAACTTGAATTTGTAAATATAATGGATAGAACTCCAACCTTGGAGAAGATGTTTAAGGTTGAGGTTGATATAAATAAGAGTAGAGTTGTTGATATTTGGATGTGAAAGAATGAAGAGAGAAACAAGATAGATGTGAGATCAATGCAAGTGATGTGTGTGATGCGAATTTGAGTAGAGCAGTGGAAATTCAAACTATTGGATTAATGAATGCAGTGAGTCAAAGGTGTTTGAAATCTTTCATGCTAGACTGTGAAAGTGTTGGAGCATTGTGATGGATTCCTTGTTGCATTGAGAAAGAATTATTTGTGTAACATTTCTCTTCTATCTTCTTATTCTTTCTATAGCAATGAGCCCTGGTTGTTTTCCTTTTTGGATAGTGTGTCATATTCTGACAGTGAGCCCTTTTGTATCATTTTTTCAATTACTTATAGTATGAGCTAATCCTCACTATAGTTTTTCCCTCATTGGTTTTTCCATGTAAATCTAGTGTTCTCTTGTGTATGGTTTTTTTATTTCATTTTATGTTATCTACATTTCATGATTAATCACATTAACAGAATAAGGGTTTATTGAATGCATGTGGATCTAACTACAATTGAGGGTTTTTGATGTTTTAATTAGATACAACTGATTCACCCCCCTCTCAATGGTCTTGTTCATTCAATAATTGGTATTAGAGAAAGGTTCCTTGGAGAAGAGCTTAACCACTTAAGGTCGATCTGGGATGGCAAACAAGGTTTCTTTGGAATGCCCTAGATTCGATGGCACAAATTATGCATTCTGGAAGACAAAAAAGGAAGGATATCTGGCAGCTCAAGTATTTGAGGTTGAAAAGGCTTATTATACTTCATATGCTCCACCTACAAATGGTCCAAGTACAACTGCAGAGATCAAGGTGCATGAGATCAATGCTAAGGCAAGATTTATTATTGTGAATAGTCTTTCAAATACTAAATTAGTAAAATTATAAGTTTGAAGACTACTAAAGAGGTTTTGGATAAGCTAGAAAGCATTTATGAAGGAGATGAAAAAGTCAAACAAGAAAAGTTGTAGAATTTGAAGGCACAATTTGAGACCTGCATATGTCTAAAGATGAAACAATCAAAATCTGCATGTAGAGAGTTGATGAGTTGGTGAGCGCAACGAGAGGTCTTGGTGCACAAATCAAAGAATCTAAAGTGGTAAAGAAAGTTCTTAGATCTCTTCCTAATTATTATAGTGAAAAGGTATTTTCTATTGAGGAAATTGAAAATCTAGATACTTATTCTAGAGATTAGATGATTGGTACACTAACTTATTTTGAAATGAGGAAGAAGGGTTTGAAAAATGGTATAGCTATAGAGATTGCTTTCAAAGATGGAGTATCAAAAAAGGTTGAAGATTCAAATAAGGAAGATCTTAATGATTTGGAAGCTAATTTTGTAAGAAGAATGAAGAAGGGCACCAATAAGTACAAAGGTAAATTACCTTTCAAATGTTTTAGTTGTGGTGATATAGGTCATTATGCTTCTAGATGTCTGAAAAGAGATATTAACAATAAGAGTAAGGAGAATAAAGGAAAGATGATTAAGAAAGCTTACTATGTTAGAGAAGATGTTGGTATTTATGATGATGAATTTGATTACATGGAGACTTTGATGACAATGAATGCTTGTTCCTCGCTATAAAAGAAGAACCTAGTTCTACTAACTCTGAAAGTTGTGTGAAGGAATGTATTCTGAAGAAGAAGGATAAGGTTGAAGGTACTTTACTTTCTGCTTTTCATTTTAAAGAGGATAAGAATTATTGGGTTGTTGGTAGTGGTTTCTCTAATCACATGACTAGAGACAAGAGTAAGTTTGTTAAATTTGAAAAATATGATGGAGGACTAGTTAAATTTGGAGATGATTCAGGAGCCAAGATTCGCGGAATAGGTTCAATCAGTTTTGATGGCAAACATAACACTAATAATGTTTAATATGTTAAGGGTTTAAGGTATAACCTTTTGAGTGTTGGAAAAATGTGTAGCAAGGTCCGATATAATCTTATGTTTAAGGATGAAACATGTGAGATCAGAAAAGGGCCCAAAATTGTGATTGTTGCGGGTAAGAGAACAGATGGAAACATTTATCAGCTTAAGGGTGTTGTGGGTTATTGCTTTATGTCACAGATTAGTGATAGTTTGTTATGGCACCGGAGGATGTGTCATATGAATTTTGATAATTTGGTGAGAATTAGTTCAGTTCATGTATTGAAAGACCTTCCAAGAATCACAAAACCTATCAATGTTGTCTGCAGGGATTGTCAATTTAGAAAGCAAGTAAGGAGTAGTTTCAAGGGAAAGGAACAATTTGCTACCGGTTGTTGGAATTAATTCATACAAATCTTTGTGGTCCTACAAGAGTGAGAAGTCTACAAGGTGACAGGTACTTTATTCTTTTGATTGATGATTATTCTAGAATGACATGGGTTACTTTTCTTAGAGAAAAATCTGATTTACTAGATAAATTCAAGGTCTATAAAGCTACGGTTGAGAATGAAATGGATCTAAAAAATAAAATGTTTGACGTCTTACGGAGGCAGTGAATTCACCTCCAATGAGTTCAACATGTTTGTGAAGTTCATGGAATAAAGAGGCATTTGTCTACCCCTAGAACTCCTTAGAAGAATGGAGTGGTTGAGAGAAAAAAATTGGACAATTCAAGAAGTTGCTAGGACTACATGATGAAAGAGGAAAATCTACCAGAAGTCTACTGGAGATAAGTAATTCATTTTGTTGTTTACATACTTAATAGATTATAAGCCAAAGCTAAGAGCACAAAGACTCCCTATGAGTTATGGTATGGAAGGATTCCTACTGCGAAGTACTTTAGAGTATTTGGAAACAAATGTTATATCAAAAAAGAAGAAGAAAACTTAGGAAATTTTGATGCAAGGTATAATGAAGGTATCTTCCTTGGATATTTTACTAAAAGAAAATCTTACAGATGTTACAACAAAAGGCTAAGAAAGATAGTTGAAAGTGAAAATGTTAAGGTTGATGAAAACTTGCAGAATTCAATTGCAGTGGATGGATGTGTCAAATGAACTTGATTGCAAAGAAGTAGGAGAAGAAAATTTTGATGAATAAGAAGTGTGGAATGAAGAGGAAGAAGCTCCTGAGAAGACCCCTAAGACCCCTAAGTATGTGCAAAAGAATCATTTTGAAGAACAAATCTTTGGAGACAAAAGGAAAGGTGTATTGACAAGAAGTAAAGTTGTTGAAGTTGAGGTAAATTTGTGTTTACTTTCTCAAGTTGAACCTAAAATAGTGAGTGAAGCATGTAAGGATGAAGGAAATGAAAGAAGAACTTATGTAAATTGAGAAAAATCAGACTTAGGAATTGGTTCCTAGACTGGCAAACAAGAATATAATTGGAACTAAGTGGGTGTTCAAAAACAAACTGAATGAGAATGGAGAAGTGGTAAGGAATAAGGTGAGACTTGTGTGTAAGGGTTACTCACAAGTGGAAGTGGAAGGACTAGACTTTGAGGAGACATTCGCTCCTATGGCTATGATGGAAGCTATTAGAATTTTTTTGGCATTTGCAACATACAAGGACTTTAAATTTTATTAGACAGAGGTGAAGTCTACTTTTCTAAATGGAGAATTAGAAGAATAATTTTACATGGAACAACCGAAAGGATTTCATTTATCAAATCAACCTGATATGGTATGTAAATTGAAGGAACTATATGGGTTGAAGCAAGCTCCCAGAGCCTGGTATGCAAGATTGGACAAATATTGATACAACAAGGATTCAGTAAAGGCATAGCAGATAGTAATATTTATTTCAAAATTGAGGAAGACAAGATCTTGATAGTGGTTGTATATGTGGATGATATTATCTTTGGTTGAAATGAATCTATGTGTAAGGAATTTGCTGAAGAGATGCAAAAAGAGTTTGAATTGTCAATGTTTGGGGAGATGAATTTCTTCCTTAGGCTACAAATTAATCAAACAGATAAAGGGATTTTCATTTCACAGTTTAAGTATGTCAAAGAGATGTTGAAGAATTTTGGAATGGATGACTCCAAACCGGTATGCACTCCTATGGTGACTAGTTGTAAATTGAGCAAAGATGATGATTCACCTAAGGTTGATCAAAGCAAATATAGATTTATGATTGGTGGACTGCTATATCTAACTGCTACTAGACTGGATATCATGCATGCAGTTTTGTCTTGTGGATGGATTTCAAGAAGATCCTAAATAAGCGCATGTTGCAGCAATAAAGAGGATATATTTAAAAGGTACTCTAGATTATGGCTTATGGTATCCTAAGGATACTGATTTCACATTAAGTGCATATACAAATGCAGATTGGGTTAGTTGTGTTGACTATGACAAGAAAAGTACAAGTGGTGGTGCATTCTTTTTTGGATGTAGATTGGTGTCATGGTTGAGTAAGAAGCAGGATTCATTTTCCTTTTCTAGTGTAGAGGCTAAGTATATTGCAACAGCATCATGTTGTACATAGGTGTTGTGGATGAGACATACATTGAAGTATATTAGAGTTGTATATGACGAGTCTATATCTATCTTTTGTGATAATACAAGTGCAATTAACATTTCAAAGAATCCAATGATGCATTCAAGGACAAAGCATATTTCTATTAGGTATCACTTTCTAAGAGAGAAGGTTATGGAGAATGAGGTGAAACTTGAGTATGTACTTACAATGGATCAGATTGCTTAAATATTTACTAAGGCTCTTTTTAAGGATACTTCCGAGTATCTTCGGGAGAGTTTGGGGGTTATTACCCCTCCTTCGTTGAACTATATGTATATGGATATGCATTAGTACAGTGGATCTATGGATCTATTCCTTGTCTAGACTGGTGTTGATGGCTACCTCTCAGGGGAGTAGGTAGTGTCATGTGTTATCATTGAGTTTCTGATTTGATTGGGTATACTCCTAAGGGGGAGTATTCAGAGCAAGTATGTTGGTTCAGTGTGAAAGGGGGAGAATAATGCAAAAAAAAATTCCTTTGCCATTGATGTCAAAGGGGGAGAAAGTATCATGTGAAAAAGTGTAAGATATCAGTGGAGAAAGTTGTGCATATTGTTAAATCATTCAAGGGGAGAAAATTTTAACATGTCAATTGTTCATGCAAGTAAATTTCCTAAGTTTTTACATTCAAGTAAATAAACTATGTTTCTTAACCATTGCTATTAAAAAAAAAAAATCTAAAAGAGAAAAAATGAACATAGATGTCATAACAAATTATAAATTTCATTTCATTTCCAATATAATATTCCACATGTTAAAATATTTCCAACGATTGTATACAAAGTAAATACATAGCTCAACTGAGCTTCAAAGCAATAGATATATAGATGGTCTAGGAATCTCCTTTCAAATCTTGGTTGCCAGCTAAGGAGGAGAAGCATCACTCAAGTGCTTTTCTGCCAACGACAGACTCAAATGCGGTCCCCCACACATCTATCATCTAATAGATGGCCCTACCCTTTGATGAAGAGATTGGTGGAGTAAAATCGTAACAACCATACTGAGCTTAGTGTTGTGCCCTACATAACTCTAACTTGTAGACACTACAATCCTAAACTAGCATTCATAAAAGGTTCACAATGAACTTACAGTGGAGCCAAAGGAAATCACACTACTTTGTCCAAAGTATTCTCACTCAATACTTTGAGTGACAGTCATCCTATTCACATACACTACTCTAGCTCGATTTGACTTTAGACCATCATAATCTATGCCTAGGGAGTTTCCTTCAATAGGTAGTCATTAACTTAAGAAATAACCTATTCCCTTTTCCCAAAACATAATGTTATCCCAACCAAAAAAACATAAGCAAAGCATGAGTTACCCCCCTTCAATGGATATTCTAATCCCAAGTATAACATATGAGCTTTCTAAGTCTACTAATTAACTTTGCATAAAATAACTTAACAAGCCATTCCCATTTCGCCAATCCTAGTATGTAATACTATAGATGATAATCAATCACTTCTTAATATGGAGTAAGTAAAAACCCTTATAAGGACTTCATATCAATAAATATTTTTGTTTCCTATAAGCAAAAATATTATAACTCTATTTCAAACAAACAAATGCAATTTCCAATTTAAATGCACAAGGCAAAGAAACTTTCAAATGAAAGATAAAACATAAAGAGAATAGAATCTCATGCCTGTTATTCTCTTATTCCAATTGACTCACTAGATCTCAAGCTTGACCTCCTCTTAAAATCAACTTAGCAACAAATCCCTCACAATTTCTCCCACTAAAGCTTCCTCACAAAAACTCTCAGCAAAATAAGAATCTCTCAATAAAAATAAAGCAAATTGGAGTAGTGTAATGATGCCTAGAAGAATTGTATCCAAATGAGGTGAGAATGCCTCATATTTATACCCAAAAACCAGCATCCTTAGGCTACAAACAAGGCTTATGCTATGACACTTCTCAGCATATTACCATCGACTCAACTCAATGATAAAAAGGTGGCAGATTTCTATCTCATTAGTCACTCAAACAGGACAGTAGATCGACCCAATGCTTTCCAACAACATTTTGACTGGTTCATAAAGCACATGCTACAATCTGATAATCGACTTATAGGTTAAAAATACTTCTAAAAGAAACACAAAATTCATAATATGGTACCAATTATTCATCACATAATCCTATTCACAAGCTTCTTGTTAAAACAGATGATTAAGTCAATCTTTAGCTAGTTGTGTTTCACATAGTCGACTTGGTCCTGGCCAAAGATTTTGACACATCTTAATGCATCAACCTCCTATATTATAGCACTATTTTAAGATCTTGACTCAGTACGCTGCCTTATATAGTGTGCAACACTTTATCATTGCATTGAAATAAACTTTACACAGTAGATTAATACTTTGTATTTCTATTGATTATTATCCTTAATGATAAATGTGGTTTAATACTTAGCATTGCACATTACATGTAGCGCTGCATTCACATTATATTGACCATGACATATATTCTATAAATCATCCATTAGCATATATATACATATATATGTATACATACATATATATACATACATATATATAAATATATATATACAAATACATATATATATATGTGTGTGTGTGTATGTATACATATATATATGTGTATATGTATATATATTCAAATATATATCATATACAATATCATTTGTATATATATATATATACATAGAACGACATACCCGTATGGACATTCCTATTTGTCAACACATACACATATATCAACATGTGTATACATGTGTATATATGCGTTCGATTATACAATCACACATGGAAACAATTGTTATCTTATTGATAGGTATATATGCATACATATATCATTTTTCTCTCGATATCACCATGCCCATGAGCAACCCGTCCATAAGCATGCATAGGTATGTCTACCTACGTGCTCTCATGTTCATGTTATCTCTCATGTATGGGTTATCATCGACATGCATATGTATACATATATATACATTCTATGTATATATATCTCATCAATCAAGTATAGTAATACGGAAAAGAACTCACATGCACCAAGCACAAAACATAATCCAAGAATGCTCCTAACAGAAATCAAGATCCTTCCTAATGCAAACACATCATACTATAGGATGACTTACCAATTCCCAAAACTATGACTTGACTCAATCATTCTACAAGTGAGTGTGTGTGTAAGCTCAATTAGGTTTCATTATAGGTTACTCGACCAAGTTCTTCTGAGTGATACTTCCCCTCGCTTCCGAAGGATTGACTCTGAACCTGCATCCAACATAACACATTTTCATGGTATTCAGTCGTTCATCAAAAATAATCATTTATACACTTCATAGTTAGAACATCAAATTCAATAAACATTCATTCCATATATCCATTCCATTATATAACATCAAATGAAATAATCATTCATTCATAATTTTTCAATGATTTAAATAAACAAAATGTAACCATATATATATTTCCCATTCATAATTCCAAATACATTCACATATGAAATAATTTACCTTATCATAGTAATAGTAAATAGGTAAACGCACAACGAGGTGTAACAAAAAGAAAGTGCATTCAAATTTTTTATGTTGTCTTTGATGGTTTTTCACATCATGTGTTTCCATCAATGACAAAGGGGGATATTTTTGCAAGTATGAAGGTGTTGTCATCGATGTCAATAGGATTTCTACTGATTGGTGTTGTCATTGATGTCAACTATGCATTAAGGAAGTTGTTGCATGATGAAAATGTCGAGGATATTGAGAAAATTGTGGAAAAGAGGAAAATAGGTTGTTGTAGGTTGTGCATGTGTAGTTGAGATATTGAGGAAGTGTTGTGAGTACATGGAGCTATCTTTTGTTTCAATTTTTGGAGATGAGTTGGGATGAAGTAATGAGTTGAGATGATGTCTCTGGTACTTGATTTCCAAGTATTTTTGAGAAAATTTGATAAACAAAGAAAATAGTATTATGCAAGTGTTTAGAGTGTCCTTTGAATCGTGCTCCATGTTTCTTCTTTATTGATGCTATTCCAATGCGAATTTAGTATGTTGCTCAATATTTTCAGAGGTTGCTATATTCAGAATCTTGGGTTTTGGATCATTGGTGAAAGGAAGATGTGTTTACCAGTATGAGAACTAGTTTGTAGTATTGTACAAGGGTGTCAATGAGAAATGTATTTCATCCTCATTTCTCCACAGTTTCTTTTCAGGACATGTGGTTTTGAAGGAGAGTTAATGGTGTTGTTCTCTTTTTTGTGTCAAGAGGATTTGTGGTTAGGTGTATTGAAAATTTTGGAAGCGTGTACTTAATGTTTAATGTGTTTTCACAAGTAAGGACCAACCTGGTGTCACACTACATTGGGAAATGTTCAAGTATTAATGGATGTGTAGCGTGGCATGTGAGACTTAATTTTGGGTCTCGGTTAAGTTTTTTTTTGGTCCCCTTTCATTCCTATCCACCACGGGAATGTTTAGGTGCCAACCTAATTTGAATTTGTAAATATAACAGATAGAATGTCGACCTTGGAGAAGATGTTTAAGGTTGAGGTTGATGTAAATAAGAGTAGATTTGTTGAGATTTGGATGTGAAAGAATGAAGAGAGAAGCAAGATAGATGTGAGATAAATGCAAGTGATGTGTGTGATGTGAATTTGAGCAGAGCAGTGCGAACTTCAAAGTATTGGATTCTTGAATGCAGTGAGCCGAAGGTGTCTAAAATCTTTCATACTAGACTACGAAAGTGTTGGAGCATTGTGGTGGATTCCTTGTTGCATTGAGAAAGTGTTCTTTGTGTAACATTTCTCTTCTATCTTCTTGTTATTTTTGTGGTTGAGAGCCTTTTTGGACAGTGTGTCCTATTCTGGCAGTGAGCCTTGTATCAGTTTTGCAATTACTTATATTGTGAGCTAATCCTCACCATGGTTTTTCCCTCATTGGGTTTTCCACGTGAATATGCATAAATGGCTTCCTACAATGGAACCATATACTACAACCTAATGTGGCATGGCAAGAATAAAATCAAATAAAAAAATTAAACAATTTGAAGGACGGAAAATACCTTTCAATAGTTGCCAAATAAAAGAGAGGAAGAAGGTTGAGAGGATAGTTCTTCCACACACCCATTGAATTCAAGAAATCCCTTTCCCAAACATTCCAATCCAATCAATATTTTCACACAAAGATATCATTCATTTCCCATTTCTTTGAAGCTATGACAGTTTGAGAGAGAGAGAGAGAGAGAGAGAGAGCATTTTCATTTTTTGTAAATGAAAAATGAAATATAATGTAAGCCTTTTTCTTTTTATCCCTTTTTAATTTTCCCTTTTCATTTTCCTTTTTATTTTTTTCCTTTTAGTAATTTTTCCTCCCACAAAATAACATGTAGCAAATAACTTAATTTTCTTAAATCATTTCTCAATTCCAAGGGTAATGAATAATTAAGTTTAACTTCTAAACAATGAAATACTTTAACTAGTTAAAATAATTTTATATAATTTTCATTGTAGTTAACTAGTGATACCCCTTTTTCTTTCTCAATTCCTTAATTTCCCAAGTGCATAAAAATCATTAAATTGTAATTATTTATCCTTCAAAATATAATGCAAGTAGGAAAATAAATCAATCACCATTGAAATCACACATCCATGTGTTTTCCACAACACATAGATCCTTAAATCACCATTGTTTTGGATCTAGATTCTAAAGGGGAAATCAGGACTCATTTTGCACTTAAATTGAGTGCAATAGAGGTTACCAAACACACTAACCCAAAGTGACATCTCATATATAACCATTGTTTGGGAAAACAACCCTATAACTACACACGCAAGTCACACGTCAAGTATACATACACCAAACATAATAGCCAAAGCATCGTACAATAACCCAATGGGGTACAATGTCATATGCAACATATAATCATCTTAGCTAGAATAACTCAATATCAATACACATCATTCAAACATTCAAATGTGAAAACAATAATCTAGAATTACAACATAATAATAACATCTATCTATGTAAAATTATAAATATCTATATAGATAAAATACAAGATGTCGATATCATTATAATAATCACATCTATAATCCAAATGTCTATAAAGATAGAAATAGAATAAAGCAATGTGATAATCAATCCATAGAAAGTATAACATGTACATTTTTAAAATATATTTAACATAATCTTAATGTCAACATGACATTTATGCGTAAGGGCTTTCATACCTTCAATGCAAATAACATGTAACAAAATACATCAAGTCCCCACAAGGAACTTGTCATAACACCATACATGCATCACAATGTAGATAATGTCAACAATTGACATCCAAAGGAACACCATCGCTAAACATGTGAGTGGTCTAAAAATATGACATAAAATGCATACCATACCTCATTTGGCAAACATACCGATCAATGCACAAATATCACAACATGATATCAAATCATCCCATCTCTTGCAAATTATTTACAACTAGCATGATACAAGACATAAAATACATAATCAACAATCATAACAATATTAGTTAAGAAAAACAATGAAGATTAAACATCAATAACTATTGAAAGCAACATACAACAATAGGACCTATGCATCTCATGATACATAATCAAAAATATTATGCCAATAATAGACATCTCAAGACATACCAAAGTGTGGGCATTACAAAAACCATAAACACGTTGATCATATTTAATAATGGCATTCATTATAGTTGGTCACATACATACCCAAAAGATTGTATATATATCTGCACGTTCCCTCAAAGAGTTTATATTAAAAACTCCAAAAAAGCCCAACCCTTAAATTAGAGAATTTTTTAATGGTGATATGTAGCCATTTGATGATTTTTTGCATTTTTGTCCCTTAAAATTTGTGATTTGTACACAATTTCTACTCAACCCTTTCACCCAAATTTTGATAGTTTTTTCTTGTCCTTGACATAAACTCACCCCAACATATATATTTTAATTATTTATAATAGACTTTTATTGTCATGATACCTCAATCAATTTGACCATGATTTATAAGGATCCGAAAGGTATAATTTGTAAGGATCCAAGAGACTATGATCCATATTGATCAAAGGAAGGATGGAATATCCCACTTGTATTTTCTTCCTTCATTAGGGATAAAACATCAGACTTTGTTTCTTTCCCTAAAAGAAGACAAGATGCTTCACATGACTCTTCATCTTGCACATGATTCCATGTCTCTTCATGCCTCACTTATGACCTTGTTGGATTTATTACATCTTAGATTGAGTTAGATAATAAATAAATGTTCAGTTATGTTAGTAATAAATATTTATAAATTAATAAATAAAATAATAATTAGTTTGTTATGAGTTATTTTTGTAGGTGAATTAGTTAATTTTATATAAGAAAATAATTTGGAAGCCTTGAATAATACATTTTTGTTGTATAATAATGCTTTAGTCTAATATATTTTTATGTGCTCGCCATTTCAATATGATATCAGAGCATCAATCATCTTTGTGAAAAACCTTGAAAATATAGATATGTGGAGATGATTACTGGAGCACCATGTAAGATGAAGATTTATTTCGTGAGAGGCAGGAGTAACTCTGTATGCATAATGTATTCTCTATTCGCATCGTGAAGAGCAATGTCCAATATCATTATAATTGTCTTTGTTGTGGATGATAGCAGATCTTCTGAGACCCTAAAAAGAACATAGGAGAAAATAATTATTGTATACAAAGGAAATGCAGTGGCGTCATAATTTCTGAGAGCAATTTTGAATCAAACCTTTCATTTTTTTATGCCGCCAATATTGATTCCCTTCTTTAGGCGATTCGCATCAATTTGATCTTAATATTTGTCAATTGTTGCAGCAAATATTTGTAAACAATTTTTCCCGCTAAAATTGCCAAATAATTTATTCGAGTTTGTCATTGCAAAGATTTGCAGGCTTGAGCAGCTCGTGGTTTGCATTTACTGAGGCGTGTGTAGAAACAGAGGCGAGGGTTTGATATGGTGTCATAAAATTTCGAAAGGTATATATTTTTGCATAAAGGCATACTACTGATTGTTGAATTATTGTTTTAGAAGGTTCTAAAAGGGGTTAAAGTGCATGATGCTTGGTGGATTATTTGAAATGGTCTTGCAAGTTTATCTCAGAAAACTTTGTTATCGATGACAGATTGTTGACATTCTAATGCCATTTTCATAGTCGCAGCTTGTAGAAGGATTACACATTAGAATTTGTAAGGAATCAAAATGTAAGTTAAACATTTCAATTTGTTGGCATAGCACAGAGCCTCTGAGCCGATAAAGATCAAGGTTGAAGCTGTTAGTAATTGATGTGAAATTTGTACGCAGTCCTATGAGGTGCAGTTTCATTCTGAGCAGTTTAAAGGAGTGTCTTCCGAAAAAAAGGAATCCAAAGTTAGTTAAAGCATTCCACCAATTGCAAGGATAACGTGAAAAGAGGTTAGTTTCATAAGATGGTGATAAATATATTTGCATTATGGTTAAGTATCCAAATGAATTTGTTTAAGGTATTAGAAGAAACATTGAGTGAAAGTTAGATCATTTATTTTTTTAATTGCACTTCAAATTTGTAAGGGGAGATGTAAGGATTTCTTTGTTAAATATGTAAGGATTTCTTTGTTAAAGTTGATTTCTTTGTTAAATATGTAAGGATTTCTTTGTTAAAGTTGAATTTATATGCTTTGGAGTGATGAGGTTAATTTGTTTTGTGAGTGGAAAATAAAGTGTTATAAAGATAATATGGTCGCATTGTGAAAGGTGCATTATCGATGGAAACGGCACCTTTAAAACTAATAATGTTTAGTTTCAGCATGTCACCAAATGTTTGGGTTGCCAAAGCTATCCATGCTTCTACTAACAAAGATTTTAGAGACTCGCATACTAGTGATGTAAGAGAATCTAATGTGACATCAAATGGATCACATTAGAGGTTGGAGGTACCGAAGGTTGGAGGATTTGTATCATCTCGAGTTAGCTTCTCATATAGAGATGATATTTTGCATGAGAAGCACCAATTTTATTTTGTGTCCCTTCATGAAGCAAGGGGGCCTTGACATTTATTGGTAGAACTTTTGGGTGCAATTAGTGTATATGCATTGAGTCAAGTTCTTTTGTACACCAGAGGAGAGATTTGGTTCACATGGAATTGGAGGAGGGATATTGACACTTTTGGAGGAAAGTGGACTCTCAAAGAAGAGTTGTTTTCTCATATCTAGGCATTGGAGGAGGGATTTTGACATAGTCAAAGGAGTTGTGGACTCTAAAAGGAGAGTTGTTCTCTCCTTATGCATACAAGATGGGTTGATGTTCCCTCGTGTGGTACAAAATATTTGCAAGTTTGACAATCAGGAGATCTATCGATGGATTTAGTTTGGTGTTTCCTAGGTGAGCAAAGAGGATTGGTGAAGGTGCTTCACTAAAAAAAATTTGAGAGGTTTGTTGTGTTCAATCCTTGCAATGTCATGTCCTTTGTTTGAATTGATATAATAAGGGGGGGAATGTTGGATTTATTATATCTTAGATTAAGTTAGCTAATAAATAAATAAAAATTATAAAGGTTAAAACAAGTTTTGAAGGGACCCGAAACCCTTTACAAACATGAACAAGGCTGCAGAAAAGACAGCCTGCAGCCAGCCAAAAACTAGCTCCAAAACAAGACTCTTCAAGATTTACATTTAGCATTTTTCTTGTGGGAGTGGAGATTCATGTCAAAAGAAGGCCTAGAGATTTTAGCTTTCTTTCCCATTACAGTAATCCAGCCTTCCTCCACTTGCGCCTCCTTGTCAAGCCAGGCCAGCTCACTATTATCCTGAAGATGAATGCATGCTGCCATAGTCTTAGAGATTTCATCATTATTCCTTTGCACAGGCAAAGACTTATCTAAAGAGCCACCAAACATGGAAGTCATGGCACTATCACCAGGACTGGTCGCCTGAGACCTAGTCACCTGTTCAATAGGGGAAGCCAAAGCAGCCCCACCATTTGAGGCAGCCGGAGGGGATGCCCCAAGACCCTGTGGTTCAAAGCAACCACCTTAGAAAAACTCCTATGTAGATCAGATTTCTTCGCAACCGTATAATGATGTTGTGAAGCACCATTCCACCAAGTAGCCTTCTTAGCTTTTTTCTCAAATCTACATTGTGCCGCAGCATGTCCTGTTTTAAAACACCTTCTGCATCAGAAGGGAATTCCTTCATAATCCAAAGATTGGATCCAAGAACCCTTTGAAGATTTGAGTAAAACCTTAGCAGGCAGTCCTTTTGAAACATCAATTTCAACTAGAATACATCAAAGGTGGAATGAAAAATATCAGAAGATTCCTCATCCACCAACAAAAAATCACCAAGGGATTCACCCACATCCTCCAGAAAGAGAGTCACTCCAGAGGTGGAGGGGAAGATTAGGCAACCGAACCCATATCAGAAATTTGTTAAAAGTTTCAACATAGGGTTGAAATCTGAATGCTAGGGCTTAATCATCAGCAAATATTTGTCCTCCCAGCTAAAAGAGTTGTCACATAATATTATATTTTTTTCCTAAGCATTATCAAACTTAGCTACAAAAAACCCCTTAGCCATGGGGAAAATATGCACTTTACCATAAATCAGAGGCTCCCACTCGGAGGTGATCCAAGAATGCAGCTAAGGGAGGCTAGGCCAAAATCCCCTAAAGCGACAAATCACCCCACGAGCAGAAAGCTCAGCAACATTATCGTTTATTTCTTCTTCTGTCTCCTCCTTAAGCTTCACAAATATGGCGTTGGTTACTGGGATAAACCCACTAGACAACAATCTGCCAAAATAAATAAATGTTATGTTAGTTATAAATATTTGAAATTTAATAAATAAAATAATAGTTAGTTTGTTGGGAGTTATTTCCAAAGGTGAGTTAGTTTTATACAAGAGAATAATGGCTTTATGAAGCCTATTTATTGAAATGTAATATCACCATATCAGTATGAAAATCATGAATTCAATTATAGATTATTGTATGATATCTTGATGTGCAATAATGGTCCAATCCAGTATCTGTGTATGCTTGTCATTTCAATAGACTTTTCATGTTCCCCAAATGACTTTTCATGTTCCTCCATATGTCCCACATGTGTCCCTTCATTTCCTAAAGCAAGAAAACCTATTAATACACATGAAGGGTGAATTAGAGCAATCGGGTAGACATTCTCTAGTGAATGTATCAAATGGAGGCATTCCAAGGTGAATCAATCATCAAGGGAGGTAGATTGGAATGTTGGAATGACTTGAAGAAGAAGAATTACAACTAAAGAGTGAAATGACAAACTTGACAATAAGGAGAGCAATGAGAAGTTGCATCTATTATCTTTGTACTTATTTGTTTTGAGAAATAACAATCAAGTTGACAAGTAATTGCCACTACCAACTGGCTTTTCCCCATCTTAGAATTTTTTAGATAAAAATATTTTGTTGTGTTGCATGCTTTCTTTGTTTTCAATTCGTATTCCAGTCTAAACAACATTCCATTCCTTTAATTAATTGCCATTTGAGCATTTCAAGTAGCATAAAATATAATTTGTTTGGTTTATTCATTTCTACTATAAACTAGAGAAATTGGGAATCAATTGGTGTTGGAGTAGCAAGTTCCTTGAGGTTGGAAGATCAAAAAAGTGTGATAAGGCTCCCTAGGTGTCAAGTGTACTTTGCAATGACACACTTTTAACTTCCTAGATGTTTAATAGCATACAAATAAGAATAAAAATATTTGAAACTATGTTGTGGATAATATGAACTATACTATTAAAATACAAGAGTTGGGAAATGGAAACATGTAAGTTGGAATGCTTAAGAGGAAATAAAGATGGAAATGAAGCACATACACCTAGAAAATGCCAAATATGAGGTTGGATATACAATTATAAAGTTTAAAATTTTATATAGGTGAGATTTGGAAGTTCTTAGATGAATTATACGGAATTGGGGTGCTATTATTATGCAAGGTGGTGATGTTATTGCATTGTTGGGCATAAGTGACATTTGATCCCAAGATTTTGAATTTTTTTGGGGCCCTTTATCTTAAGTCTCAAGTTTTGTTCCTACTTGCAAACTACTTGCATTCATTAATAATGATGGGAGATATTTAGATATAAGTGTAGGGGATATAGGAAAATGGGTGTGTATTTTGGTGGCTACCTTAGTCAGTCCCCTAAATGATATATTTCAACTTCCACAATAATATTGATTAGAAAAATGGAGTATGTGTAGATAGATGTAGATATTTGGTGATAATGTTGTGTGCAACAATGGTGTAGACTAGATCAAACCCTAGGAAAAACTAGTACATGTAGTGGGTGAGGAGTGGTGTAGGATAAGGGGATGTACAAAGTGATCATAAAGAGATATACATAGAAGGTCAAGACTCTCTCCACTATCATATTCAACCCATTATTGTTTAGTTCACTTGATCAAGGCACAATTATTGCTCTACTATTTTTTCTCCTAATATTATTGTTCCTTCTATGATCCCCTCCATGATTATTTCTTTTGTTGCCACTATTGTCATTGCCTAATCTCTTGACAATCTCTAACTTTTGTTTCTCCTAATTTCATTCCCTCTTGCTTTGTTTGTTCCTCTTTCAAACATAGGTATCTTAAATATCTTTTTGAAAATTTTGAAGAGTTGATGCCAAGACCTAAATCTTATAATCTTTCTTAAGAGATTTCACTTAAACAAGTTCCATCATATATGGTTTATGCATATGCACAGGTCAACCTCTATATTTCTATTAAGCCCAAAAATAAATTTACTAATTCTAAATCTTTCATCCTATTGATATAATGACATGTATTTAAGGAATTCGGTAAATTTCTCCCAATATTATTTTAATATTAGGGATTTATATTTCTTTTTGTGTAACCTAGTTATCTTATCATCATAATATAAATGTAATAATCACCTCTTATAAAAAATAACACAAAAAAATTCTAAGAGGTGTTATCCTTTATTAATCTTAATTCTCATTTTTTATTGTGCCACCATGATGTTGCTCCACCTATCAACTAGTAGTTTCCCCATAGTGCCTTAATTAACTTAGCATAATAACAAATTTTAAAGTATATCTCTATTTCTATATATGCCAAGATTCAACTCCATCTCTTGACAATGTATCGCCAAATTTAGGAGGTGAAACCTTATTAAATCCCTTATTCACATCCCATTTGTAAGGAATGAATGTTTACACACAAGACCAAGACATTTAAATTTTAATTGTCACTAAGTTTACCAAAAGAGAAAATTTTCAAAATAATAAATGCAATTGTTCATGTTTTATGTTAGTGAGTCATAGAAAACACATTAAGGAATATCTACCAAACCCCACTCTAATACCACATATATAATGGCCCCTCTACTTGGCTATTAAATAAACTATAAATAACCCAAAAATATGATAAATTTGTTTTTAAGTATAAGAGTCTCATAATTTAACTAGCATTTAGTGAACATGTAACTAAATGGAATTTCAAATATAAACTATACATCTGCTCAAAAATGATAGCATCCACATGTATAAAATGTATAATTTAACTCATCCAAATTATTCATTAGTTATATTAAAGGGGTATAATTGTAAGGAAAATGTATCACAAGAACATCATCCATAGATTTATATAGAATAAAATCTCATAAACAAATTTTGGCAAAAGTGTGATGAAAAGCAATAATATAATGAGTGTCATCCCAAGAAATAATTGTAAAACCAAGTTATGGTCACTTACATTCATATGCAAATAGTCTAAGTATACGATCCTAAGATTTTAGTATACTTGGGCTAATAACAATGGTGTTAGCTTCACCCTAACTATTGGTTGGTTAGGACCATAAACTCCCCCTAGAACCCCTGTCTAACTACCATAGGTCAAGACCACGATACTCTAGCCAAAGACTTGCAAATTAGGCCTTGCATGCCTAAGTTTTCTTGTTGAAGAGTTGTGATCTATTCTAAATCTATTATTATATAAAGTGTGAGAAATATTATGTTGAGACTACAACTATTCAAAATAATATGAACCTCTATTTATCTCAAATTTAAAATCTAATACTAAAGGAAATGTAATGGGATTCTTCCTAGGATTGACTAAGTACTAGATCATCTCTAAGTACAATAATTATACATATTCACATTTTTATAGGATCGTATAAAGAAATCACATGTATAATTCAACAAATATAATCACAAGGCTTATTTACTATATGATAAAATATTTTAAATGTAACTCATTTTAGTAACTCATCAAGAACAATCATTTCAATGAAATATAACTCTACAAGCATAGTTTTGGAAACCACATATCAACTTGCAAATAACTTAGATTCCATCCAATTTACTATTAAGCTAATTGAAGTGAAATAATGTAATATGTCCAACCCTTTTTCCCTTAGTATTATAGGACCTCATGGTGCGCTTCTTAGATTTTTTCAATCAACCATGCATTTTCCATATCACCCCAATTGTAATATCATTATAATATAGTATAATATTATATTAGTTATGTTTTGTAGGATAATTAGTGGTTAAAATTATTATGTTCCCAACTTTACAATTCCTTATCTAAACAAAGTTTATTTATTTTTTGCACTCTACTTAATCCCCAAGTCAAAAAAGTTCATCGTCTCAATAAGCTAGTGTTGACCTTTTAAACCCCTCTAGGCCAAATTGCACTTTATATCAAGAGCCAATAAAATTATATCGCATGTATGAGTCTAGAATACACAAACCATCATGATCACCCAAACTTATGATGAAACATAACTTTAGATTTTTTATAACTTTTTGATTCAACACCTTATTTTATGATCCTCTATTTGTTTGTAATAGAATTAAGGTTTCATACATTCTAGAGACCTAATTGATTTAGCACACATTTTTGTGTAATTTTATCTAATCCATCCATGAGTACCTAGTATTTATCTCCTTTAGGCTGATGATAGATCCAATTTGAGAGTGTAAAAATATGATGCTATTAAACTTCCTTCATCTAACAACCAAACTACATATCTATGTCCACAAGATCAAGATCATGCACTTATCATATTTTGTATATCACTTTGATAGTTTAAGGAAATTGGTTAAATTTTCTTGTTAATTAGGATATGGAATATATTTAGTTAATCTTTTAGAAGAAGTGCTCTAGCAAAACCTACTTGATATTCCTATGTTTAATTATGTAAGATCTAGGATTAATATTCTAAGGTAAGTTTATGTTTAATGTAGATTTAAATTTATTTAGGAGAGAAGGATCATAATGTGAATTAGGGGTTTACTAATGAATTTGAGAAAGGGAGAATTCTATTAGAAAAAGTATCATTTACATGCAATGATAATTGACTCAAAATAGGTAGTTTCAAGTATAATTAATATCCCAAGTAGCTTTTTTCTTTAGTGTCAAGAGTGGAACATATGATCTCAATGACCTATAACAATTTTATGTGACCATAGTGTTAAAGGGTTAAAAGTGAAGAATAATAATAGCCACAAAGAAAAGTGGTCAATGCGAAAGGATGGAGTTAAAAATATCCTTGATAGGGTCTCAAAAGGGAACCTGGGAGAAAATGGAGAAATCTTTTTTATGAGAGATGGTAATGGTAATTTTGTGCTAGGGGATTTCCAGATATTTAGGGGAAAAAACCTATAATGAAGCTAAGGTGGAAGCCCTCGTAGTAGGTCTTCAAGTTGTTTATGTGGAGAGGTACAAAAGTATAGAAGTTGAAGTGGATTCTCAAATAGTGGATAAATGTAGGGGAAAGGAATTTCTATCCTAACTGGAAACTTAGTAGAAGAAGTGGTTTATTGGATAAATAAATTTACATTTTGCATGTGTGACATTATTTCTAAGTGGAAAATCATGTTACGAATTTCAACTAATGAAAGGGTGAAACAAAAGGAGATATCATACATGAAAATTCATAAGGTGGAATATTAGTCTAATCTCTTTAATCTTCTTGATTATGATCATCCCCCGTAGAGTATTGCATTGTACTCTTGGCCATTACAAATGGAAAAAAGTTATGTGTCAAATCATTGGTGGTACTACTCAAGGAAAATATGTTCCTTCACATGCATAAGCTCAAAATGTCATCTTTCAAGAAATCAATTGATAAATAGGACAAAGAGTTGGAATTGTAAAATAATGATGGGCAAGATTGGATTAATGTTGGCTTTGGTTTGTGTCATTTGTGTATTGGTCTTGTTGTTGGTATTCTCTAAAGGTTTTTTAGGTTTCTATTTGGGCATTGTATTAATGGCAAGTGATAGAGGCTCTCATGACCCATTTTTCCATGGGAAGGTGACACATCATAGGCTTAAGAAAATTTTCAACTATTATAGTGTAAGGAAGTTAAATGTCATCAAATTTTTCCTTAATCCTAAAGGTATTGAGTATAATGGTAGGGTTCCTTCAATTGGCACTATAATGGATAGTTTCTTAAGGAAGTTTAAAGTGGTAATGGTTCATGCAATAGTAAGAGAAATATTGTTATATCTTCTATTTTTCTCTCCATTTGAGGTGGATGTTCAGTAGGAAGAAATGTTTGGTTTCCAAGATAGATATTAAGGCCATGGATTAGACAAAACAATCTTTAATGATGGATATGCAAACGTTAGAAAAAATTTATCAAGACCTTTGTATGGTCATGAAACGTGTGGTAATATTACAACATAAGGGGATAATGGAGCTCATTAATGGTTATATAATGCCTCTTTTAGAAAATGATGGACTAGTTAGGGTTGTTCAAAGGGATGAGATTATAAAAAGTTTTAGATTCAATGGACTAAATAATGTATTTATTTTGATTATACCCTCAATGAAGATGGTTTGTCTCTGGTAATGGAGTATATATTAATGCATTTGATAGTTAGTTGATAGCTACTCCTACCACTAGTGTGGATCAATGAGTTTTCTTCCAAGTTCCCTAATGTGGTTAACTAGGTTTCTCTTTGGTCTTGGGTATATCATTTTTAATGTTGATATGTTATATCAAGTGGATTATGTAGAGCTTCACTCTTCATTCACCATTTCATAAAAAAATAGCATTTTAACTTCTTTTCCATTTTCCCCAACCAAACATTTTTGTTTCTCCTTTAGTTTGGGAATTCATCTATTGTAAGATGTACATGGTTTTCATATGTTAGATTTTATATTTTGTATAGAATTATAGGATTTTCAAATGACTTCATAAGGGTTCTTTTTCTCATGACATCAATGGCAAGTTTGCACTATTGATCATCTCAAGGATCAATGGAAAATGCAATAGTTCGATATTGTTAGTTTGAAAAGTCTTTTCTATTGTATCATTAGTTAATAATCAAAACATAAACTTGAGTTGGGCCTAGAGCAATGAGGTTCACAAGGGAAATCTTTCAATGTAGTGAAATCGTTGATCTCACCTAAAGGATCAACGGCTAGCACAACTTTTTGAAGTTGTCAATCTGACATCTTAGACCTATTGCACTATTGGATAAAACTCAATAAGTTGGAAAAATTGGTGAGCCCAATTTTATTGATACCTTTTACAAATATAAAGAAATAAAAGCAAGGAAATCTCATAATATATGATACATATCATCTTGGTGCTTCTCAAAAATATTATCAATCTAGTAAGTTCTAGTTGCACCATTGACCAAATATGACATGATGGATAAAGTGGGTCCCCATTTCAATAAGAGCTAAGAAGTACAAGGTGGTGTTCTAATGCAACAAAACTCCAAGATCAACGATGCACATAGTGTTTTGAAGTTTTCAATATGATAGCTCAATAATGTTGTGCTATAGGTCAAAATCATACATGTCAACTAGTGGTAGAACCCAATTTCAAAAGGAGCTCCATGAAAGATATAACTCCATGACAAGGACACATGGCACCTCAACACTCCTTGAAGATATTGACAAGACTAACACATGCTTTTATGTTGCACTATTAGTGGAGGGTAAATATAGTATAGGGAGAATGGACTCCTTGGATTCATCCAATGCGATTCAAGAGGGGCTTAGCTATTGATCAAAGTAAAGAGATTAAAGAAGGAAATGCATACCAAGTATTTAGTCAAAAAATGTTGTTCAAAGGGTCTATTTAAGCTCAGTTGTACATATTCGTAGCATGTAATTTCAAATTTTAAAATTATTGGTGTTATTTTGCTCATGAGAAATGGTATTAAAATATCTATGTGATGTCCATTGAAAAGGATCATTTTGGGTGTAGAGGAGAAGGTAAACCCTTATGATATTTGATGTAGTCGAGATTAGGGAATCCTATCAAATTGTCTAATCACACAACCAAAATTCAATGTTCAGCATAAACTTAGATATTCAAATTACAATGAAATTGAAATTTTGAAAGAATTTAGTGTATAGGGAAAGTTATCAAAACCAAAAAAACAATTGGCCAAAAAAGATTTCTTGTTCACTTAGAAACTTTCATAAACCACTTGGTCTCCATATTCTCACAATACGAAAAAAGCCTATCAAAACTGGAAAAACATCCTGCCAAGTTCTAGTTCAATTAGAAACTCTCGCAAAAGTTTCATTGCGGCCTAAAAGCTCGCAACCAACAACAAACTAAAACTTTGCAAAGCTAGAACTTGGCCATTTTTTAGCAAATCATCAAATTTGACATGCAGATACCCATTAAGCTCTTCTACAAGGTGACATCATCAATTTTCCAAACTTATTTCTAGAAAATCCTCCAGGAGCAACAACCAAACAAACACAACAAGGAAAACAAAAGCATGAAATTTTTGGTTGATGCAAGATTGCTTTTGGACCTAGATGCTCCTACATCAATATTCAGGACTTCAAGGTAGAAGATTGGATTTCATTATATTTAGTTAATTAAGAAAAGTACAACTATGCAAGTTTGGTTTTTCATGTTTTGTGTAATAGGAACTAATATATATAGATTATCTCATCTTGTTGTGCCTATATGTGTTTTTCCTCTATTGTTTCTATAATTATTCAATTGTTAAGTTATTTTATGTCTTAGTTTGCTCACTTGAAACTATATTCTACAAATAAAATGGTAATTGTGCATATTTGTGCCCTTTCCTTTTTTTTTAAATTTGTTTGTTTTAAATGATATGAACTTTGTGCAAGTTTGGATGATGAAATAAAATCTCTTATTTAGCACTTCATTTTGATAATCTAGGATTTTATTTTCAATATCTTATTTCCTTTTTCCTTCAACTTTAATTTGAATTCATTGGAGATCATACAAAGGGTTGGCTTCTCAATCCCAATGGTCATCTTAAAAATTGCATCTAACATTTATAAGATTTCCCATGTTGATGCAGAAGTGCACGAAAGTGAGAAGCTAAATATCAAGTTGGTCTAATGTTAGTTTCTCCTTTTAGTCAATTTTGTTGGTATGCTAGTGCAAACTATATTTAGTAATAGTCCTACTATGCCCTATAGAAGGTTTTCTTGTGCTATATCTATGGCTTTGCAATGTATGTTGTTAGTAGTCTATGGGATGAGGCCCCATTAATAGAATCCCATATATTATCTTTTTTCTTAAATTGTGTGACCTATGGCTTCCAAAATCCAATATGGTAGCTATGGTTCAGTTACTTTGAGCTTGGAATGTAGTTTATAAAGTATGTATATAGCAATTGTAATTATTATTATAACCTAAATCAATGGTGGAGATCAATCTACTTCACACAACCCTTAAGTTTAGTATGTATTACTTATCTATGTAATTAACCTTATGAATTTTTTTCATCCTTCTTCAATTAGTGATTAATCTATTTTTAAATTTTAGTTACAAAATATATTGTAACTTAATAGAGGTTGAAACACTTTGTTTAAATTTTAAACTTTTTTCATGGGGATAATCTTATCCAAAAACCTTGTTCTATAATTTTGTTTCACACACAAAATAATATATAATTACATTATACACACACATACATACATACATATATATCTACATGCATACATGCATTCATATGCATACATATATACATACATACATGTATACTTACATATATGTATACATATATACATGCATATATATTTATACATATATATACATATATAGATACATATATAGATAGATGTATATGTATATAGATATATATGTATACATATATATGATTTTATTAATAATATTGTTACAACATTATAAGTCAATGTTATAAGTGTTGGGACATGTATGCAAGTTGAGTGCCCAATACACAAGGTTGTACCTTATATACAAGATTGCGCCCTATAGATAAAGTTGTACCCTATATACATGGTCGCACTCTGAGTGCAATCCACCAATTAACCCATGATTGAGTAGTTAAAAGTTACCAAAAATATGATGGTTCAATGACTACATTTTACATTAAAAAAATATAATAACAAATAGGAACACCATATCATATGAATCCAAAAAAAAGAAGATGATCAACTATAAAAAAAAATCAAATATAGAATTGTAAAGAACATAGAGAAAAACAGTTTATAACACCTAGAATTCACAAGACTGTATTAATCTTAAAATTTTCAACTATCCTCATTCTCCCTTTTTTAATTCTTTGCCCTTCTTCTATGCCCCCTTATGAGGTCGTGGAATGCATATATAGTAGGGGAGAAGGACTAGTAGTTAAATGGGATAACTTTGCAACCATGTAATAGTTGCATGGAATATCATAGGACCTCTTTTTTTTTAAATGTGAACTAGCCTCTTATCTGTCTACAACTAAGGTTTGAAGTTGTCACTCGTCACACAACTTGCCATCAGCACGTCTAGTGAGAAGTGACCAAATTTTGGCTTTTTAAAGGTTCGACCAAAGCTTAATCATGGTATCCCTAGTAGTTGAACAAAAAACATCATTTGTTGTTCATAGAATATTATATTTTTATTTAAAATATAACTTATATGCAACCTAAATGGACAAAATACTTATTAGTAACCATAAATCTTTGTTATCTCTAACTTTTATATCCAACACAAATGGACCTTCATCAGAAAATACAAGGTATTTATTGTGCTCTCCTTTTATATTTCTGTTAGGACAAACTATTAATATGAAATACTCCAATGCATATACATTGCTATCCCAATAGTTGCACACATAATAATAATATTTTTCCCTATGACAACAATACTTAATGTTTAAATGAGCACCTTATTTTATAAATGACACACTTATAGTGGATAGTTATGATATTTTATTTGAAACAAAAAAAAGGTATTTATTTCACTTTTTAATGAATGTGTTTATGTTTTCTTTTATATAAAATTCATAGGTTCTCATGTGTTCATGTATGGGTCCATCTTGTCCAACATTTGGTTATTTTCTATTAACTTGTGGACTAATTATTGACAATATATAGTATAAATATGTTGCAAGACTAGATATTATAAGTGTGAGTGCTATACCAACAATTGGACCTCATTGGCCCCTCTCCCCTACTCCCTCTTCCAAATTTGTCCAATGTTGGTGTAACAACTAACACCTCTGGAGTGCGAGTTGGTACAGACAGCTATGCACACTATGCAATGAATGATCTTCAAATTAGGAGGGGAAGCTCCCTCATTGTGCTGACAAAAGTGCTTGAAAAGAAAAGTAAACTAAACTATATCCTGTCTTTTTGTCTCAGCTGTAAGAGGCACAAGGTTTAAGAAAAACTCTATACGTTGCAACTAAGTATTTTCTGGTTTTGCAAGACTTAACTACAACACTCAAAACTAAGTAACTTAACTATCCAATCCCCTCAAGAATTCAGAGCATGAGGAAACAGAGCGGGAATGATTATCTGACGATAAGCCTAGTACGAACTCACAACATGAAGGCAAGGTGGCACAACTATCTGCTTGTCTGAATAGGCTTATTGGAAACAACAACACACGATAAACCAAGTACAGATTCTCAACTTGAAGGCAAGGTGGCACAACTATCAGCTCAATCTGAATAGGTTTATTATTCACACACATCATACGATAACCAAGTACAGATTCTCAACTTGAAGGCAAGGTGGCACATCTATCAGCTCAATTTGAACGAGTTTATTGAACACATAACATAAAGGATAGCCAACTAAGATAATAAATTGCATAGGCGAAACACGCATACAATCTACGATCAAACTAGCCACTATATCTAACTAAAGCAAGAATTTACCATCATAATTGCATGAAACCCAAGTGGCATAACAATTCATCATAATAGTAAAAACTCATGAACAGATACAAAACGAGCAATATTGAAGGCAAGGTAGGCACAGCATATATTTCTCTCGTGCAAAAGTTATGTACAAATGAGAAAAAGCTCTTATTTATAGACATCGAAAGGTGTAGGGAACCCTAAAATCACCTTGAGTCAACTATAGTCTTGCAATGCATGCAAGATTATTGCTAAACCCTAATAAAGCAAACTATATAGTTAACTGGAAAGCTACCGTCAGTTAACTGAAACATCTAATCTAAAAATGGACAATGTGCAAGCATGCACGTCCTTATTGAAAACAAGTTAACTGGAACACTACCATCAATTAACGTAAACCCTAAATGTAACTCCAAGTGAATAAAGCTAATCCCAGAATAGACATGCATGAGATGAGACAGCGAGTTAAATTGAAAAGGTAACACCAAGTTTAACTCCTGTGTGTAATGTCTATCCTGAGAGGTGGGAACTGAAGTCTACTGATCGTGATCTCGAGCAACCAATCCCTCAATGAGATTGTTAACTGCATCACTATCTGGAGCTTTGATACTCTGTCGAAGTATGTTATGTCTGTGCAGCATGTGCTCACTGGCTGTGATCTGGGACTGAAGTTTATCTCTGCTCCTGGTTGCTTCATCGAATAATGTTGACATGACTGTAAGCTGATTAATCTTACAGCCAACGGTCTCCCAACTGAAAATAGTATGAACGAGTGCTTGGAGCTCTAACTGTACATCGGTAAGCTCAGCATATGTACCACCCTCAATCTGATACCGGCACGGTAAGCGAGATACTAAGGTCCTCACAAACCGGAGTGCACTAGTGATGTGCTCTCTACTCTCAGCCAACTCTGACGCCATTGTTTCCTCTATCTTTGCCTTGAAAACCAACTATGTTTTCCAAGAGTAGATAGCCTCTTTATCTTTTGCATCTGTGACTAATTCATATGCCATACTCAGGTGAGCAATTATAATCTCGTCCCGGGGTCTACTAATCGCCATGTCTCGTTCCTCATCCTAGAGACGTAGATGGAGCCCTTGTGCATTATACCGCAACTGACATAGCTCTGTAAGCATAGAATGGCCTCTAGCAACGAATTCGTCCTCCCATTCCTCCAAACACTTGCCATATGCAACTAAATGATTAAGTTGGCCTTGTTTTGCTGGAGGCTCAAGCATCGGCAAGAGTGTGGGGATGACATCTGACCTATGTACAAGGCTAGAAATGTACTGGCAAAGCTGTCTGATCTCAGCCTTGAGGGTTGCCTTGTCTTCTCCGTCCTTCAGCATTCTATCCCTGGCACTGTTTGTAGCAACCTGTAGGAGATCAACCTGATTCTAGCGTGTGCTACGACCAAGGTTGATTGTGATAACCTCGAAGTCTTGAGATTCCAACTCATCCAAGCTCTTCCCCTGTGGAGGTATAGCAATCTCGACGACAATCTCCATATCAGTATTCGTCTCCACGTGGACCATGTTCTCGATCCTCTTGTCTGGTGCATCCTGGTAAACCTGATCAAAGTCTGAATGATTAAGGACATAGGATGGCTTCCTCCTCTTCCTTCCCAGTTGAGTTTCAATCCAAGACTGATCTTGGCTAATACTACTAGAAGGATATGTACTAGCAACAGGAGGCTCTAACGAGAGTGAATATGTAGAGGAACTGCTGGGAGATGGGGAGTCTAAATCCAATTCGATATGAATTGGGGCTGGTGACTGCTCTGGAACTGGTATAGGAACTTGAGGCTGAACCTCAGGCACTGGGGAACTCTGAACTGGCTCTGTGATAGGCTGTCTGACAGGCTCCGTGTGTGTATCAATGGCAAGCGTCTTACCTTTTGAATTGTTTGGCACTTGACTTTTCTTGGGAGGGTTACTCCTCTTCTTTTGCTTGGGTTTCGACGAGGAAGGTAGTGAAGGATCCACCACTAGCGGCTCTGCTCTAGCCACACTTACCCTCCTGGTCTTCTTGTTGTCGAGGTAAAGTATACTGTTTTGAATAACTCTACTTGACCTCTCCTTTATAGTTGTGTACTCCTTGGTGTACCAATCAACGGCTGACAGTGGTTGTGTGTCAACCTGCTCTCTGAAAAACTAAGGAAGGACTTCTCCCTCATCATCTGATAAACCTCCCACATCTTCTATCAAGAAAATAGAAATCTGTGAGAGAGAAGCAGTCGTAGCTACGTCTGCGGACCTCAAAGTCATCCACGCAATTGGCCCAATAGTCTTCCATAGAAGGCTTATGATATGCGCGACCACCGAGGCGTGATGTGTAATGACCCCAAGGATCATAGGCATGTACCTCAACAAGATACTTGAGATGGTATCTCTCTAACTCCTGTCCTGCAGCTTTGGCATCAACTATCGTCTTGCACCAATATATTCCAAACTGAAAAGGAAAATTGATAGTTGGTTTATGCTTGCAGCGTAAATGACGATGAACATCATGTAACTGCCTCAGGAACTCCATAAAGACTATTCTATCTGAAGG
Source organism: Sequoia sempervirens (assembly GCA_007258455.2). NCBI lineage: Eukaryota > Viridiplantae > Streptophyta > Pinopsida > Cupressales > Cupressaceae > Sequoia > Sequoia sempervirens. Next base: position 199,875,885 of record VDFB02105785.1, read on the forward strand.
ATAGCATGGAAGCATAGTTGGATTTCCTGTAAATCCACATACTCATATATAAGTGTATGTCGGGAACTAAATAAACCAATTTTCCCAACCATCCATCACTGCTCTAGCAACTACCGAGATACGAATGTGCAACTCCTGGTCCAAATTTCTCACTGTATAAGTCAGGAAAGCCTCGTGAACACGCTTGAAGTGACGTTCAGCCTTAGTGAACTCAGCTGATCATAATAGTGATAGACTTTCTGAACACTGAGAATGCCCACGGTGTTTAACCCTCAGAACTGACCCTGATAAGCAATCAAGTACACGAGATAAGAACACATGTGAAACTCATGAGCAACTAGGAAACCGGTGATCTACTTGTGGATAACATCGCTGATGAAGGATGCCCAATCATAATGCTCCTGCCCAGATATGATGCGACCAATGATGTAATACATCCAAAGCTGGAAAACATTTGCATGTGAATGACCTGAAACACATTCAAGAGTGTAATTAGAATCACGTATTCATCCTTGTACTCACCACGACCCACATTGTTTGGCAATTTGTTCTTCGCTTGCTTTAACCATTGTTCTGCCATTTTGCTTTGGCACTTGTCCACATCAGTGTTGAATGCATGCTCGCACTACTCCATAGAAATAACAAAACTGTTCGGGTGCTTAGGGATACCAAAACTTCTTTCAACATCCAGAGGCTTGAGACCGCAAATGACTCGTCCATCTACTAACACTATCTCATGAGTAGCAGAGTTATAATGCTTAATACAAGACATCACGAACTCAACACAATGAGCGGAGATAGGTATGGAAGCGGCCTCAAGTAACCCGGACTGCTGAATGTTCTGAATAATCGAATCTCTGATCTTCACTGGATCTAAGACTGCCTCTGGCAGCACCTTGTGAAGATTCGTCTCAACTATCCCGATGAAGTCGTGAGTAAGGACTGATTTGGTCCTGTATTCAAGCTAAGTGTACTGCATTTTGAAAAACTCGCCCGTTGACTGTGAACTCGACTATGTTCTGACAAGATTTCTGGAAAGCTAAATATAGCCTGTTGAGGCTAAAAATAGCCTATCGAAGAGTTATTTTCGGCAAAAAATCTAAGATATGGGTTTTGTCCATAAAAGGATTCTAAGACAACCCAGAACGTCAGAAATGCGAAAATATGACTTCTACTCGACCATGCAAAGATTTTTCAGTTGAGAAAATTAGAAACTCGAGAACTGATGCTCTGGAGTTAAAAATTCCTGAAAATTCAAGCACATGAATTTAACTCGAGGAAGCTATATAGAATCAATCCAGATGATCAAACTTGCCAAAATTTGCCAATTTCAGGAACATGCGAATTTAAATCTGAGAGAATTTTGAGAATCAAAGAGGAGAAAAGACATTTTTTTTGTGTTCTTCTATGAAAATCGCCCCCTGTTCTTCAAACTTGCTGATAATTGTGAACTTGAACCTGCAAAAAGAATTGCTTGATGCTATCGCCACTGAAAACTAATGATAAATTTGCCCAACCTGTGAAAATTCGCCTCTGCTCTGAAGAACTACGAATTTTGCTTAAGTTGGATGAATGTTTAATGATGGTGCCAAGCTTAAATAGAGAAAGTTTGCACCATAATGCTGACTGCAAGACTTAAAACCCTCGACTGAAATAGAAGGCTTCTGATTGGACCCCTCCAGTTCGAACTGAGACTGACTTGAAGTCCGGAATAAAATAATAATAAAAATATTCATCATGCAATTTGAAAATCCAGCACAAAGAGGCGCCAATTTAAGAAAATTGCCATTTAATGCTCAAATATGCAAAAATAAATATTTAATATTATTTCAATCAGTTGACAAACCATGTGAAGCTTTTGGATTCATCCGGCGAACTTCACTGATTTCGAAAAGTCCTCATTTGTCCTTATAGGCATCCATTTGCTCAAGATATTACGCTTTTTATTAACTTCCTACTTTGTAGCTGACTACAAAGTTACAACTGGCCATATTCAACACTGATTTCCGGGTGACCGGGTGATGCTGAGACTGAGCAGGAATATTCATTGTGAAGCCTGCAGAGCAAGGAAGAAATGTCTGTTGGGAGTCATCACTGCAAAATCCATCATTTAACACCTCAAAAAATTAGGTGCCCTTGATTAAATTGATTTTCAGACATCAGACTTACCATTTCTCCATTCTGCCATCTGACGCTTCAAATGACTGTTGACGACGAACAATGAACCCTGCTGACTAGAGGATAGGCTCACTGCGTGACTAGGAGTATTCTGCATCCAACGAATATACGCAAGGCACCTGAAAGCTATACTAAGGACCCCAAAAGTAAGGGCGTCCCTGCCTGAAAAGGCTCAAACACCATTTTTACAAAAATACAACCCTCAACCAGATGCCCTACTTTGACCCCTGATATCGGGAGCTGGGGTGACCTGATTCGAGCACTATCTGTCTAAACACATAGCCAAAAGGACCTACGAGAGAAGTCTCTGGAGGTGATGAAGCAAGAAAACTACTTCTAAGACCTCAAAAAGAAAGGCACCTTTCCCAATATGGAATATACAACCAGACTTGGCCATTTTCCAAGCTTCCTTTGCTTTTCAATATTTTGCAAAGACCTCGCGTACGAGCGTTTGCCAAATCCCGAGGTTGACGGTTGGGCTCGTTGGAAAGCTGGAGTAATTACGCACAAGTCTCGTGAAGACTTCAAAAGCAAATAACCCCATCTGACAGGCCTAAAGGCTAGGCGCCCCTAGCCTACAGAGGCTACAATGTATGTTTAATGTTTCTCCACCCGCTGATTTACGTGCCTGGTAGAATCTCTGCCACGATCACTCGGAATGTTGGATTGACAGGCTGACTGGTGCGTTGCGAAACCGGACTGGAGAAACACAGATGTCAAGAAGATGTCATTTGCAAATTCTTCCATCTCAGAGGTCATTTTGAAGGGCGCCCCTGAGCTATAGGGGCGCAATTTCACTATTTGAGAATTTTTTGTGATATGAAGTCTCCTTGTAATCTCATCTTCTGACGTTGACTGTCGGAGCTCTAGGACTCGGATGTCTGCATTCGATAGCTCGTCGGATAGCCAGACTAGTCGTGAAGAGATTAAATGCATCAACAGGCAAGAATTCCAAGATCTAACCCCTCTTTAAGAAGGGCGCCCCTAAGCTATAGGGGCGCAAAAGTTGAAGAATGACAAGCTTCTGCAATCTGCAACCTCTGGAATCCTCAACTTCTGACGTCAATCACCGGAGTTATGAGTCTCGGATAACCTCACAGGATAGCTCATCGGATAACTGGGGTAATTCTAAAGAGATTGACTGCATTTATGAGCACATATCACAAAATTTGGACCTCCAAAGAGAAGGGCGCCCCTGAGCTACAGGGGCGCAATTTCACTATTTGAGAAATTTCATAAATTGACCAATGAAATTTTCGTCTTAGTTACTGAAATGACCATGCAAAGGTAAAACTATCATCGTGAAATGCTCCTCCATCGTGAAATGCCTCGTTCTAAGTCTTTGATTCAGGTTCTAATCAATGGATACTGCTTTTGACTGACAAAACTCCATGCTTAATATTGCCCAAAAACTGTATTTGACATCATTTTAGCAAGGTTTAGACTCTTTTATGCAAAGGTCCTAGAATATTCCAGCAACCACTACATGCTAATAAAGTTAGCCTGTCCAACTATAGTCCCTCTCCCCTAGATATTTGAGCACTTCAAGAAAGATATAAATGTCCATAGTGATCATACATTAGCATTTTTGCTAATAAAAAAACATGCTCCTTTCTTTGCAAATAGTAAGAAGAACATTTGAAAGTTCTCGTAACAAATACAGATACAAAGTTTAGATTTTTTATTGATCCTTGTGGGCTGGTAAGTATTAAGAATCAATGACAATGAGATCTATATAGGAAGTAGTTTAAATGTGTGAAGGAATAGAGCTTTCACTTGTCAATATTGATTTCCATTACAACCTGACAACTCCAATTAAAGCTTGTGGATCTATAAGCATGAGATTTTCTTGGCCCAGAATTTCTTTTGGACGGCATGATTAGAATATAATCAACATTTGTAACTGCGCAGCCCAAAAGAAATTCGGGACTGAGTAAACCTTTTAAAAGACATGTGGTTAAAGTGAAACAAAATTCAATCAAAACCATCTGATCAATAGTTGAATACAAGGTGCAAATTCACTCATGTTTTAGTCTTCATAGTATCATTTTTTTTTTTAAATCATAGTGTCATTTTTAAAAAAATTTAAATCTATGTGCTCCAATGCCTTTTCGATAGTAGAGTTGTGCTTGGCAACTAGGAGCTTTACCCCTTGACCCTACTTGTACTGCAATGGGAGCATACCAAGACCACTATCTCTAGGTCTCGCAAGGGAGCACTGCCCCATGACCCCGCAAGTGGTTTCGGCCTTTGATCACCTACTTTAGCATAACGAAAAAATATATATGGGGGGACTACATCAATGAAGACATTCCTTTTAAAAGAAGGATTTTCCATTGTAATTAATTCTCTTAACTAGTATTTGTCAAGGTTTACCATAACTTTTAATAAATTTCTAGTTGTGTATAAACATACATGCAATGCAGCTGAAAATAGTTTACTGTGTATGAGTACATCCCATTCAGCAAGCAAAAAGATCACAATATCTATTTATGAGAGATTTGAATTCCGTCATGCCAAAATTACATTCTAATAACACTACTAAGGTAATTATAGCAACAAAAAAAGTTGTGCACCCTCTAGCAAGGTGGAGAGGACAGAATCCATTGGACCTAGATAAAAACCTTTAACCAAGAGTGCCTAGAAAAATTCTAACCTCTTAACCATGATTATGTCACACTTCTTCATATTTATTACATTGCATGGTGAAATAATTTACATGACAATTTCCACATTTTCCTGCAATCACAACTTCCAATTACAATTTCATAATTATTCCATGATTCAGTCAATTCACAATACTTTAATCTTTGCAAACCTTTATAATTAATTAATACTAAAAATAAAAAATAAACCTCGGCATGTGCAAATATTATTACAACCTCATGTGCAAATATTATTACAACCTAAAAGTGGGACCTTTAAATAACATAAAATACATACTAAAACCTTCTTACACAATACACCAACTTACCATTACAATAAGAACACAAAAACACTTCGCCACTTGATGATTCATGAAGATCAACTCATGTGCCCTGTGAAGGAGAATACCAAGTTAGTGCCTAGTCTATTGGGTAATTAGAGTCAATAAAGACGCTGCCCTCTCACAATCACAAATTTTATAAAAATGCTACCACTGAGCAATACCATTTTTGTCACTGCAAATTCAACAATATGCATACATCCCAAACTAACATTCCTTTTGTCTAACTCTCTAGCCATCTCCCTTGTTGCTCCTTGTGCACAAATATATATGGGTCTAATGCATCCCTAGCCAAATCCCTTGTTGTTCCTTTGGCACAAGCATCCTAGGGATCAAACAATCTTGCATTACTCAAAATAGTTTATATTTGTTGCACATATTGGTTTTTCCCTGCACATCTTGTTTGTTTTGTGTGCTTGTTTCTTCTTACACACACCTTGGATTTTGGTTCTTATGCAGCCCTATATTATATGTCTTCCCATACACCCTAAGTATTCGATACTTGAGGGTCACTTGTTGGACGTGTTTTACACAAGTCTTGCCTGCGCATGTTGCTTGCAAATCCTGCACACTACCACATAAAACTCTACACTGATCTTGGCTTTCAGTGTCATTATTGGGCACATAGATGGACTTTTATGAGATGGTGCCTCAGCTTTTGAGTTGGCTTATGTCACCTGCACCACTCTGTGCCTAGATCGTCGCCCGTGCATGTCTTCTTTGCACCAGATTCTTTGAATCTGTATGTCTTCCAATTTTGCAATTCTCTGAGATAAACTTTACACCTAGCAATTAATCCTTCAGGGTTGATTTGAGATTCCCATGTAGATTACATGCAAGCGGTCAGTTACTTAGGAACTGAAAGAGGGTTCTTGTAGTTCAATTCATCTTCTTGAAAAGCCACTTTTCTTTAGCTCATGGACAATTAGCGAATTTTTTCTTGAATGTTCAATTTGTCATTGCATATCAAGTGTCACAATGATCAATCATTTAAGGACATCTTCCTTCAGAAGAAAGGGCTGGCATTGGAAAGAGAATTGGCATGAAGTTTATAGCAGAGAATCTTTGCCCGGGTTCCATTTGTAAATAAGGCCCATGTGATTGTAAACTCTTTGCAACTCATTGCTTCTGTTGTGACTCTACATGCCCACTACCCAGTGTTCATTTGACCTGTTATGGTACTGCATCATCCTTGGACTCAAATATCTACCAGCTGGTTGGATTTCCAATTGTCAGTCGACTATGATTTCCAAATTTCCACCGGTCAGTCTATTTCGTTTCTGCCAGCCAGTTTGACATTTAGCTTGTCAGCCAAGTCTTGCCTCCTTATCACCCATTATCTTTGACCCAACAACTTGAAATATGTTACAAAGATGCTGAATATGCTTAGAAAATGGAAAATTGGAATCATAAGCTAATAAAATCAACAAAGGATGAATATCAAAAATGTATGAGAATATGCCTCATCATCATTTATTATAACCTTCAAATGCAAACCACTGGAAGTTTTTGTTTTTCAGCTCCTGTTGTTCCAAGAACCCCCATCAACTATGTTGTCTTCATAGAATCTTGTCATTTCTGCCAGTAGGTCATATAACCCCATCGCTAGCTAGTTAGACCAACAGTCGGAGAGTTGCCACATGCAACTCTCAGAAGAATGGCCTCCTTATAGTCTGCAGACAACTTTTTCTCTACAGCAAATCATACACTAGAAACCAACAGTTCTTCCCTTGATTTATCTAACTTTGATATTCTTTACGCACTGTTTGTTATGCTTTTCATCTGTTTCATTTCTTGCTTTAGCTTTGCTTCTGTGTCTTTTGTACTTTATTTTTGTCTCTGTTACTTTTCTACATTTCCTGATTGTCCTTGTAGAATAAGGCTTTGATATTGTGCCCACTATGCATAAATCCTTACTTCCAATATTCAGTTATTTCTACCAAAAATTGTGTCCACATTATTGAGTTATTGCATCAGCACTCTACGTCCTGACTTGCGGCAATTATTGAGGAATCTCAGGATCTATTGCTAAAATTCCAACACCAATAGTCAGGGAGCGCATTCATGATTTAGACACCAAAAATGGTAAATGTAACATGCTTTGCCGGAGATAGATAGATCATGAGAGAACATTGTAAAAATACGAACACACAACTCTATAATAAAATGTGTTAATATTTTTTTAAAATTGGGTACACAGCCACACAGGTGGGTACACATATGATCACACTTTCCAGAATACAAATTAAGTATTTATAAAAGATTACATAAGGTTCGCAGTTGATAACCTTTATCATGTCTGATTCTTTACATGTTAATATATATAATTATAGTCTTCCCCCGTTTACAATAGGGGCCAGCATTATGATTTCCCACATACATCCACTCCAGCTTTCGCAATATTTGAAAACAAAGGAAATCCTTAAAAATCTAATGTAGAATTTCTGCCAAAAAATAATTTCTTCAGCAGGAAAGCATCTCTATCACTGAGCATAAACATCAAGCTTGATTGGATGGGAATTTACCCAAATTCCAAGCCAGCAATAACCACTAAAATACAATTTCAACAAAGGTCCAAATGACTAAAATCTACTGAAAGGTCAAAAGCTCACGACAGGAGTTGATAGGCTATCCCAGAATGATATGCATTTCTTAATCAGAGCATAGGATACACATTACAACAGCACTTGTTTTCCTTGCATCACAAGGCACTGCTTTCTTCTTTCCTAGATATTTAATCATTACATAGTCCATCACAAACAACCTGCATTGTACATTCTTGCAGAAGTAACACTGGACTTCTGTGCAAAAAACATGTATAATCATTGCATTAAAGGCAAAGCTAAAATACTTCAAACTCCAATTGATTCCTTCTGGAACTGGAATCCATGTTAGCAAACTTTTTTTGACTTGTTGAACCACTAGACAATGTCTTAACAGGCAAGCTGGTCTCAAAAGGCTTTGGAATTTCAGGTGGAGTGGAACATCGAATAAGTGCCCAGTTCAAACCCTCAAAGAAAGGATGTTGTTTGATTTCTGTTGCCCCACGCTTGAATGCTAGTCGATGTTGTGGCTCTTTTACGAGCAAGCCCCTGACCAAGTCCTTCGCTGCATAACTTACAGTGGGCGTTTCTGGAAACTTGAGAGGCTGTCCAACCACATTGTTAAGTGTAGCAGTATTACCTTCGCCTTTGAAGGGGGTCTTTCCAAAGAGAAGTTCATATAAAAATATTCCAAAAGTCCACCAGTCGACTGCACTCCCGTGACCCTCTCCTTTAACAATTTCTGGAGCTAAATATTCATGAGTTCCAACAAATGAATTTGATCTTGCAGTGATTGGCTCTGCAACAAGCTCAGTCAAGGGAGTCACTTGATTACACACTTCAATTTTGGGCTTCCTTACCTTCTTTGACCTCTGTGAAAAGAACCGGGGTGTAAAACAGGAAGGCTGTACACAGACTGCTTCAACACAAGGAGGTGGAATACAGGCTGGTTGGACACAAAATGCTGGAATCCTCTTTAAGTGATCAAGATCAACAGATGATGATTTAACTAGAGTGGGGCTGACAGCACACCTCATAGATAAGTCAAAATCTGAAAGCATAACATGTCCATCTTCCCTTACAAGAACATTTTCAGGTTTGAGGTCTCTGTACACGACTCCCAGCATATGTAGATACTCCAAAGCTAGAAGAACCTCTGCTGCATAAAACCTGCCACAAAAATGTGAACCATTTATATAACTGTAATACTTTTTGAAACCAGAAGATTTTAAGATGTTACATAATGCTTTTGTCAACATATTTCTACTTCTATTTTTTGAAACACTGGTTTTTTTTGTGACTAGGGGTTAGCTCATAATTTATATGCTCCCTGGCCCCTACCATTATACAATCAAAGAGTGGCACCTGACACATTGGGTGGATGTTTTGCTAATGTTCGATAATGTAAATGACACATTTGAGTTTAGCACATTAGAGCTTTATTTGGGTTTAATATATCTATTCTAGAAACACATAGTTCTATAACTTGCATATGATGCACACAAGTGTTCAAAGTCATTCAATGGGACGTAAAACTGGTAAAAGTCTAATTGGTTATAAATTATAGTAGAGAAGAACTAGGGTAAGAACCTGCAGACAAACAAAGCAAGAGAAGATCAAACCAAAAATAGTTAAAAGCCCCAGACCACAACACCTGAGTGCAGTTAACCAATTTAGTTTAAGGATGCCCCAATGAAGTGATTAAGCTTGGAGCTGAAGAAGATCAAAACATGTGATCAAAGGTGATAAATGGTTTTACCACACGTGCAGCAAAGCATGGACCAGAAGAACCTATGGCAACATTGTCAACTACCATGAAATTGCCAATGCAAGCAACGGTAATGTCCATCATAGAATGACCAAGACCTATGGAGCCTGGCCAAACAATTATAGGAAGAAGCATCGCATTCCCCCTAGAACCTCTCTTAACATCTAAGGCCAAAGAATAACCAGTGTTAGAGAAGAAACTGTTAATGTGAGTGTGCCCTTGTGAAACTAATTGTGGAGCTCAGGGAGTTATGTTGAAATGAAGTATAAGTACTGTCTCACTACTTTCTCCTCATCTGAAGGTGAATCAACAGCATTTAAAGGGAGCTTGGTGCTTGTAAACATTGTGATAATCAGCTGAAAGGAGGTAATAAGCCAATAGCTTTAAAAGGTCCCCAATAAGGTACCATGCTTGCAAGTGACAACCTCTTGAAGGAAGAGATTGAAATACCTCTGAAAAATCACTTAACTCTCTAAAGAAATATTGGAACTCCCCTGAATTTTGTAGTAGATGGGACACCCGAAAAATGAAGTAATATATCAATAAAGAAATATAGCTGAAGCATGGGGAAAACATACCAACTAGTAAGCAAACTATTCCCTCATACAATTTTCATGGCAACGTACAAGCAAATGATAGTTTCTCAAAATTTGCCATGTTAAGATGAAAATTGTAGCACAACTATAGAGGAAGAGAAAACAAAGCTACCGAAATTCACGAAAAACAAAGAGACCTTTTGTCCCAAAAGCATTCAAATTATAATTCTTATATATTTTTTTGGTTCCATGACAGGTACATAGATTATCACATCTTTGTTATTTGCAGTTTATAAAATATATATTGAATGGGTATATAAATGCTTCAAACTCACAAAACTGTTTAATTTTAATCCATTTTAAACCAATGCAAAATTGCAACCTTGGTCCTCAATTATCTTCAACCAGACTCCGACACATCATGGGAAGTACTAAATGCAAACACAAGTATAGAACATTGATGAAGAATTGAAATTCGCATATATAATACCTTGTAAGGGTTACCTTTAAAAAAGGTATTTAGTATTTACCTATACTCTAGCTTTTGGACTCCATTCTGTTGGATCTGACATTTTATTTAGTTCAAGAATACAAAAAGAGCATTTCAGTAAAGAATAGAATTTTGTATTCAAACAACTCTAATGTGGTTCCACCCACTAATTGATCTAAATATCCTACAACATGAGCTATAACCCCCAGTACTATCCTTCCATACAATAACAGTTGAACAATGATAGCAAAACACGTACATATTTTAGAAACAGTTGTGCTAGGCTGCATGTTTCCCCTTGCAGTATTGGACATGTTGCACAGTTCTTTACCATGCCACCTTGTACCAACACATACACGCCACATCATCACCAAAGATCCCTCAGTCTCACAACTTCACACCAATACATTACTGCCACTTAGTGCACTCCCCTTCCTTGAACAACTCATTTGGACCATCAAAAGTTGGCACACAACACCCAGACCTCTTGCATGACACCACATTGGACCTTTGTGTCATGTCAAACTACTTGTCCACACAGCCTCTATGTCAGAGAGCAATTGTCACACTAGTAGGACGGTGACCCATCATAAGCCACAATTTAATCCTTGAATATTTTGTAACTATTCTGATGTTACTATCACTTGCAATAGTAACTATTCTGATGTTACATACATCAGTAACATACACAGGAAGTTTACCAAAAGACAGATCAAGGAGCTCTACAGAATACAGATAGCATTTAGACAGTTGTTCTTGGATTGATAAAAATAGAAGGAGCTGGAAGATAAACAGTCATACATCTCTCGAGAGAGTATGCTATATACAAAACATACAAACTAATACAGTCTATTGTTTTTATCTTTCTTGCATGCCTCTCTTTGATAGTTTTCTGACTCATTGCCAGTATTGTTTCTGCTTATAACACCACACAAGGACCCACAACAATTCTAAATCTCACACAAGTAGAAGACATCAATCCATACAGTACCTGTCTATGTGCCAACACCTCTACCACCAACATCTCTAAGGAATAAGAGCGCCACTTCCATAAAAAGTGTTGGGTCAAAAAGTCAGCCCTTCCATGTCATCATTGACAATGGGACCCAAAAGAACATTGCACAAGATGCAATCAAGCACTCGGACCTTACAACTAAAGGACACCCTCAATTGTACTATCTAGGTTGGTTAGAGCAACATAAAGAATCCACATTAAGCACCACCACCCATTTCAGTGTCAAGTCAAGCCCAAGCATAATGCAATCACTTTTGACACAATGAGATTTGAGGTATGTGACATTCTACTTAGCATGCCATACATTTATAACCATGATGATTCCTGTATTGTTAAGCACAAATCAAGACCATCAAGGTGAAAGATCACTTCTATAAAATTATGGAATCTCTCTCGAAGACCAAAATCTATTTGGTAACAACAAAGAAAAGTCGCAATCTTGTGTCACACACAAAAGTTTGTGTTGTTCGCAATTTGCATAGACACACTTGAGCAACAAAGTAGAAAGGTTTTGGCAACAAACCAACAACAGCATGCAACTTTGCAACAACAATAAAATAATCAAATATTGTGAGAAGTACGAAGACATCTTGAATGTGCATATGGGCATACTGCATAGTAAAACATCATCAAGCTACTTCTAGGATCTATTCTTTCAAATGGCTCCATATGCTGTAAGTCAATTTGGGAGAATGATAAGATCCCACACCAAATACAAGAGCTCCTAGATCAAGGAAATATCGAGCTATATTCTACTTCATGTGGTAAACTGATAACCATTGTGCCAATGAAGGATGGTTAATGGCAACTCTACATTGACTATCACACATTCAACAAGGTAACAAACAAAGAACTAGCATCCCCTACCCCATATTGATGGCGTTATAGACCAGCTCCAAGGTGTACAATACTTCACCAAGATTGGTCTAAAATCTGCTTACCATCTAAATCTTGTAAATTCTAACACTTTTTGGAAGACAAAAAAGGTGAATTGTATAAAGGATTTGTCATGTCTTTCAGTTCAACCAATGCATCAGCTACATTTATACACTTGATGAAGAGCGTCCTCAAACCCTTAAAAATACCATCTCATTCATTATTGTCTACTTGTACGGTATTGTCATCTTCAACAAGACAAGGGAGAAACATGTTCTACAAGTCGCATGTGTCCTAGACACCTTACACCAACAGAAGTTACAAGCCCACTTAAGCGAGTGTTCATTCAGCAAAACAAAGACTCAATTTTTGGGCTAAATCATTGACCTTAGAAGCATATGAATAGATCAGATAAAACATGAGTCATCCAGGATTGTCCAACCCTGCACAATTTCAAAGAGCTTAGAATTTTTCTTCGACTTGCAAATTTATATCACAAATTCATCCTTGCATTCTAACACCTAGTCTGGCCATTGAATCAAATCAGTCGCACCAAGGTTGTTTTCCAATGGACATTTGCTCAAAAGCATGCTATTGAGGAGCTCAATAAGTGGTATTGTGTTGTACTAGTATTGCCCATGCTCGACACCACACTACCTTTCAAGATTGAGACAAATGCATTAAATTATGCACATGACATAGTACTCACCCAACATGGACATCTAGATGAGTATCACTCAAAGACTTTTAGTGAAATGATCCAGTGCTATTCCACCTATGAGAAATAATTGCATGTCATCATGCAAGCTATCAAACAATGGAGACACTACATCCTAGGGAAGAAAACCATCATTCACTCATATCATAAGCTGCTTCAATTCCTACATGTTAGAGTTTTAATTTGTCCTTCCTAGGAGAACACAAAACAGAACATCATGTAAAGCAAAGCCTTTCTTCGAATTAGAAGAGGATGCTCCCTTGTAACAAAAATATAACTCTAGAACTCTAAACAAATGGTTTTTCAATATATAATGCAAACTTGAAACAAATGCCTATCTTTTTGGTTCACAAGCAAGGGCTCTAAACTTATCAACACTTCTACACATGATGAGAAATTTTTTAGTCTTTTATCTTAAAGTAAACAACTTTGACAACTAACAGATGCATACTCCTTCTAGCTATAAGCAAAGACTAAAAAAGGTGAGTACAACACAAAGCTTGAATTTGATTAAACACATAGAAGATATGATAAGTTGAACATGAAGATTTGTATACAACGCCATAGAGCCCAAATCAATAACTACTGCAATACAAGGGCTACAATAACTATCAAGCAATATTCAACTCCCAAAATCAAAATATCACAAGAAAACATAAGTAGGCTTAAACATCAATTTCAACAAGCATGAATAAAATTGCCATTAGAAAACCTAAGAACCAAAAGCAATTATTTAAAGTGTTTATAATATTTTGAATGTGACTTATTCAAGATAAATAAAATATATATTGAAGTTCCTATGCTATCAAATTATCAATAGTTTGTTGCACACAAAGCAAGTCTTAAATACAATATTATCTTCAAGTACATTGTCTAAAATAAGAGTGAATGAAATAGGACATCTTTGAATGGATCTTCTAGAAGATCACTTGGAAATAGTTGTGTCCCAAAATATCAATCACTACAAATAGTAATGGCTAATGTAGCACCGACTAAAAATAACTTGTTTGATAGTTGGCTACTCATAATGATTTTGATGTAGCCATGGCAAATCCTCTGAAGAAACTCCAAACTAACAACTCACCAAACCATCTTGGCGACTTGAATTTGGAAACTCTTAGACATAGAAGATAAAACCATGATAATCCAACCTTAGTCCTTGCTTGGTAAGCACTTCACATGATCTTCATTGTCAAATCATTAAACCACCAATCTTGAAGCATTTTCAGTCAACAATGAAAGTAATGATAATTTTTTAGTGTTTGCCTTCCAAATCCTCATTAACTTAAGTCAAATTTGATGTTATGAAACCCTACCATAGGTGTTGGAAGAATGGAAACAACTATTAATCCTAGAAGCTTGCAACAAAACTTGCAAACAAAGAACTATCATCTAAAAAACCTTCTTCAGTGGCTTTTTGTGTTTTGAAGGTGGAACGTTGACATCTCTAGGTAGAAATGCACATTTTAGCTCCTCAAACAACACTTCGTGTCTTTCAGTGCTTTATCCTTCATGAAGCACATTTTTATACCCTTCCGAGCACTTTTCAACATAAAATTTGTCCATTCTCTTGAGTGTACACTTTTGAGCTCTATGAATTTTTTTGTTTTAATTTGAAGTTCACTGTCACTTGAGCAAAAAAGCATGCACTTTTTCACTTTTGATAACTTTTTTCTGTTTTCAAAATTGATGCTTAAGCCATGAAATGCACTCCTCATCACTAATGCACCATTTTGACATCTTTGACAGCACCTTTTAAACCTATTTGCACTTTTTCCTTCTAATTTGAGTACACTTAAGTGACTTTCTCTCTCAAGGCACACTTTTTGGGGTCTTGGTGCAATTTTCTTCTAATCTGAAATTCACTTAACTTTCTCTCTCTAGGCACACTTTTTGGTGTCTCAAAGCAATTTTTCATACTTTTCATTTAAAACATGGCATTTAATTTTGTTCTAATTTCATGTTGACATTTTCACTAAGTCACTTTTCATTTAGTGTTCACTTTTTCACTTCTTAAACCAGGTTTGCCTCCACTTAGCTAAACAAGATTTCACACAAGCATGTACTGCTTTGTAGTAACCTCTACTAAATGCACAAAAAACAGACACAAAACACTCTATACTAACTGATATATACTGCTCCTGCGGCTTTCCCTCCCCAAGATGATAGGTTCACACCTAAAGGGTTTCATCTCAAATGCACTCAACTACTGTAGCAATGCCACAAACACTAAAGTGAGTCAAATGTTAATTAATTTTCCATAAGTGCCTTCTCTTCTACGTTATGTTCTATTTTATAGACCCAACTCCCAACAATCCTGAATCATGGTAAGTCAGTTCACAAACAGTGGCAATTAACTAACAATTAGTTTCCTCAAACATAAGCAACTAACTGAACAACACTCACTCAATACTATCAATCCGCAATCACAGGCAATTACTCCTAAATTGGTGGCAGTTAACTGGTCAGTCCACCCCTCAATCAATGGAGTTGATTAATAGGCATTAAAGAATAAGTTGTTGCTTAACTAGAAAAGACAAATATTCAACTTTGGTCCACTGGAGGACACAAGACTCAGCCACCTTATTCTTAAAATGTAACATAAATTTCTAACTAAAAACTAAAAGTAACTATCAGCTTATCTAATTGCTAATCCTCCACTGCCAGTCCATTCACTAAATAGCTGCAAATTGAAAAGGGGGACATGACAAATCCTCCCTTCCCGAATTTGCTTGCCCTCAAGCAAACAAAGCTAAGTGATATAGGATGACAGTTCCCAAAAAGCATCCCAGTACAAGTCATCCCCATCCTCCTGAACAGGTATCCAAGCAGCCCTAACAAAGCATGCATATTTCATATGATGCTAATCAGATTAGCAGATGAGATCCGATGAAGATCAATCGTTCTGTTGTCAGCGTTAATGATGAAAGGTCGAAGTTGTTAGAGGGGTTTGGTATCATTAATAAGCTTCATTCCTTTTGTTGCTAGCTGATCAGAGAACAAAAACCTATGCAGGGAGAGGCTCTTCAATTGTTTTACTTGTTTTTCACGAAATAGCATAGCTGAGAGCAGGTGTATGTGCTTGGACACATCGCTCATGCTTAGAAAATAAGTGAACAAGAGGGAAAGAAGATGCAGTTGGATCTGTATTTTAAGTATGAAAGTTTGTGAAGGGGTGAAGAGGTCATTATGGATATTTGGGAAGAGGCAAGGAGGTCTTCAAAGGACTTGGTGCAATTATTAGACAAATTTGAAATAGTCCCATATTATTTTAATCAAAAGAACATGGTCTCCACCATCTAGTATGATTGAAAGCCATATAACAAAAATTAGTAAGGTTACAATTTTGAATTTGGATTGGAAAACTAAATGTAATTCTACACAGTTGAATCCAGTATTCCTTCACTCAAAATGAAAGTATTTGATACAAAACAAAGTAAGCGGCATACCTCTATCATTGATTTTTGCTAAGGAAAAGATTAACCTTGGAAAGCAAAAGCAGATTAAAACTGACTTTCAATACAGAGGGTGAGTACGGTAGAATCGTGGTCTTATTTCCTCCCTTAGGTCAATATGTTTTCAATTAAACAATGATGGACTCATTATTACCAAACTGGTAAAGTCGGAATGCAAAGACAAAGTTCAGGATGGATGTGAATGGTGTTAATGTTATGGCAGCTTCGGGCTCATCCTTCCAGCCACAAGTGAAGACATAAATTCATATAGCCTATCGGCTATTTATTTATATGTGATAATTAATGTGAAGGGGTGCTTCACATGGCAACAATGTAATTTCCTCTTGGGCCGACCTTCCTTGAAATTAGCATTTATTATTTGTAATTATATTTATTATGATGGCCGACCTATCTCTTGAAGAGGTGCGACCTCTCTATCAATATGTATATATAGAAGATCATTTCACTCCTTTGGATCATCAAGCAAGTTCAATTCATTCCTTCATTCAAGTGCGAATTTCATCAAGAGCAGATTGCGAATTTCTTCAAGGACAGATTTAGATATCAAGGAAGTGCAGATCATTATCTGTCATTGCATTAAGTGTAGGTGCTGAATATTGGCCTTGTGATTGGCCTCGTTGTAAAGAGAATTGTTGCCATTATTTATATATAAGAGAGATCTTTGTTGCTGGGTTTTTCTCCCTCAAGAGGAGGGTTTTCCCAGGGTATCTGCTGTGTTATTGTGTCTGATTTTGAATTAATTTTCTGTGCATTAAATCTGATCACTAAATTTAACAAATGGAACGTGAACACTTTTTGTTAAAGAAGAGGTTGCAAGTTCAAGGCTTGCTGTGACAATTTACGAAGGTAAACATGGTTTAGCAAAAGTGTTAGTACTAAAGCATCCCTTAGGTACCAATAGACAGTTCAGAATGGATGTGAATGGAACATGAGCTCTTTGTGGTAGGGAAGATACCACAAGTTCAATGTTTGCAGCCACAATATACAAAGGCAAACATGGCTTAGTAGAAGTGTTAGTACCAAACCATCTCTTAGGCACCAATATACACATATTCAAAGGAAACATGGGATGGGTGTATTGTGCCAAATCAACAGGATTATCTCTACTGAGCTGACTTGGACATGTCAGGCACATTCATTGCATTTGTGTTCTGACTTCAAAGCTATAGAATCTTCCATTTGTTAAACCTTGATCTCCAACCCTTGATTGCTAATTTATGTAGCTGCTGTTTCTTTTGGGCCACAATACTTTGAGTCTGAGTCCTATTATCTATTTATAATTTTATACACATATGGTGGCCATTTCCATTTCAATTAGATGACTAAGCTTTGATGCAGAACGTCCTTGCCTCAAATAATTCTTATTTGTCTCTCAATGATTGATGACTTCATTGGCAAGACGGTTTGCCAGTGCATTGAAATTTCTTTTTCTATGGATGAATTCAAAAGCTCTCGTTCTTATCCAGATCCTTACAAACTAAATTTAATATTTTACATTTTCCAATTGGACTTAATTTTCTGAGAGAATTAATTATTTGTCTGGGGTACCTTTTTTGCATGCCTGGATTTTTCTCATCTGTTCTTTTATTGTTAATTGAATTTCCATCTGTACTGCCAGCATTTCAGGAAAGTATTTTATTAAATTACTATCCATTTTTCATTACAAAAAGTAGGAATGCCATTCTCATTTATCATAATCTAAGTTGCTGGTTCTGGTACGGGATCGGGCACGGGTACGGGATAGGGGTACGCCAGTATGGCGATTTTTTTCCTGAAATACGGTACATTTGGGTACGGCTGTATATTATATATATATATATATATATAAATTAAAAATATACAAAATTGTAAATACATTTTTTGATAGTATGAACTATGAGTCTATGATACTTCATCATTAAATCTAAAATCATTGATCAATGCTAGTGATAAACTACAAGCCTATAAAGATAAATATATAAATGCCAATTGATAGTTCAAACTTCCAATACATATGTCATACTCATATATTAATAATAAATATCATATATGTCTCTCTAGTCATGATTCAAATGAAGATCATTACAATTATTCATCAATCATCAAAAGGATCTAGATCATCATCATTTGGTTCGACATCATTTGAACCACAAGCAAATGCATTGCCAGTGCCACTTGTAGTAGGTGCATCATGTGCAAGAGTCTCAACATCATCATCATCATCTATAGTGACTCTAGCAAGCTCTGCAATAGATGCATCCAAGTTGGCACACTCGGGGGCTATGTCCCAATTCTTCATTGAACCATCCTTGTACTCATCTTGCTTATGTGATAGAAGACGCAAGTTGGAATGGACATAAACCAAGTCTTCTGCTTTTTTTGCAGCCAACCGGTTACGCTTCACTGAGTGGATATAGGAGTATGTACTCCAATTTCGTTCAACCGAAGAACTTGCAACCTGTTGAAATTGGAGAGAAAACCAAAGTAACTTAGAAATAAAAAATGCAAAATAAATTAAAGAATGGTAAGTAGTAGTACTAAACTTAAAGTCTACAATACAAATGTTACATAAAAAAAATTAAAAAATAAAAATTACTTACTTGTGATAGAATCTTGATTGCAAGAGGTTGGAGGAACATAATATCTTGCCCATGGAGGTACCACCATGTACGAGCATCTACTTTGTATTGGTCTTGAATAGCACAAAGACTATGATTTCGTCCTGAGATGAACAAACCAAACTCTTTCCTAACATTTTCCACCACTTCTAGATCTACGAAGAGTC
Source organism: Sequoia sempervirens (assembly GCA_007258455.2). NCBI lineage: Eukaryota > Viridiplantae > Streptophyta > Pinopsida > Cupressales > Cupressaceae > Sequoia > Sequoia sempervirens. The sequence goes on from VDFB02105785.1 coordinate 199,895,235, forward strand.
TTTTGAATGCTCGCTTGTACCCATTAGCAACTTCACTATCTCTATATGGTGGAGTTCTCCCTGGCAAAGCAAGTATCTGTGAACTATAGTATTTGGGAGATAATGCATATGGAAGGAGATGCAATGGTGTGTTCATCTTGTCCCAACGGTGGTGAATGATTTTTTCAACTCTATGAAAAAATGTTTCTTGGGGGTCATTCTCTTTTTCTGCTATTATTACCTTTATTTTCTCTATCATGGAGTCAATACCATCATAAATTTCCCCCAAACATGGTCGATCTGTATCAGCAAACCTGATCATACTCATGATAGTCTCGATGAATCTCAAGACATAGGCCACATGATCCCACCAATCATCATCTAGGATCAATGACTTGACCTTTTGGGCCCTCTCTGAACTTGATGTTTTCCAAATACTCCATTGGTTGCTAATAACCATGGCACCCAATGCATCTCGCACCTTCACAAGTCGTCTCAAAATGATTGTGTGTGATGCAAATCGGTTCTCAGCAACCTAGGATCATGTAAAACATAAGTTAATAATAATAACATATTAAAATATAAATCCATAACATTAAAAAATAAATTACATAATTGATAATTAAATTAAATTTACCTTCAACAATTCCAATCTCAAGAAAGTCCTGAAGATGCTTTGTGACATGGTGGTTTGTCACAAACATTTGGATCTCCTTAGCCTCTTGGTATATATCTTTCACCCATTATATTTGAGTGCCAATTGCTTGCATCACCAAGTTAAGGGAGTGTACAGTGCATGGTGTCCAAAAAATGTGTTCATACCTTTGCTCAACCAAAATACCTGCAGCCCTGCAATTTTTTGCATTGCCTGTAATGACTTGAACAACATTTTCCGGACCCACCATCTCTATGGACTCAATGAGGATTTTTGAAATGAATTTTGCATCCTTGATTTGCCCCTCACAATCAACTGCCTTCAAAAACATAGCCCCTTTTGGGGACACTGCAATAACATTTATCAAAGGTCGGTTTTTGCAATCCTTCCATCCATCGGAAAAAATAGACATTTTTGTTTCAACCCAAGAATCCCTAATTGGTTTGAGTGATGTCTCTACATGATTTTTTTTTTTTACTGATAAGGTGGTGTGCACCTTTTCATACCCAAAACCTTTGAAACTTAAAGGTGCAGTATTGATTGCCTCCACCATATCACGCCAATATGGTGATCTCACCAAGTTGAAAGGAAGACCATTGGCATAAATGCAACATGCAATTTTTTCCTTTGTGATGTCTCTTGCTTCATTTTAAAATGCCCTATCCAATGGTCCTCTTTTGCGGGAAGAAATGGGGTCTTCTACTTGGACAGAGGGTGTCTCCAAGAAAGGATGTTGAGAGGCCACTACTGAATCTGCAGGCAAAGTAATTGATTTTTTCTTTGCTAAAGGATGGTTTCTTAATTTTGTTCTTTCAGCCATAGCATCAGCTTCTTGTTCAGCAATGTATTCCGGAATTTTTTCCTTTGACAACCCCTTCTTAGTTGGCCCTCCACATACTCTAATCCCTTGCCCACTTTGTCCACAAAAGTGAGTCCTCACTCAACTATATGAGCTCTTAAATTGAATTTTACACTCATCACAAATCCAAACAAATGCCCCACCTCCTGGAAGCTGTTCAACCATCGTAGTATGATTCCATAAAGGAGATGCTGCATCAATTTAAAACTTTTGGTTTTTACCAGCAGTAACACCCACTAAACTTGAACTTGTAGCCATTTGAACTTTGATTTTGCTGTTATAAGAAATATAAAGTATTAAAACAAATTACAAAATGAACACCAAAACCCATTGAAACAAATAGCAAATCTTATTTCTTCTTTTCTAAAAAAATCTTCTGAAAAAAATCTTCAAAACCTTGAAAGAATCCATCAAAAACTTGAAAAAATGAGTTAAAATGCATACCTTAGGTAATTAGATCTCCTTTGTGCAAGCTATCCTCAATTCCTTTTGCATTTGATCAATCTCCTTCAAAAAACTAGCAACCTGCAAAATGAGAAAAATGGAGGGCAAAATGTGTTTGTTAGAGCAATGAAATGATAAAGGAGTGATAGAATCATGTTTTAAAGGCGTTTTAGGGTTTTTTTGGCACTTTAAGTGCTTTAAAAAATGATTTCTTTTGGGTTTGTGTGCCCAAACTCCACAAGAGCATTTGGGCACACTCGGGCACGGTTGGGAGCACCCAAGCACCCCCGGGTTCTCTATGGGTCTGCTACCTAGCGGACCCACAGAGAACCCGGGGTTGCCTGGGCACTCCGAGCCGCTCCCCAGCACGTATCCATGCCCAAACACTCCAAGAGCCCGGCGTGGCGGACCCACAGAGAACCCGGGGGTGCCTGGGCACTCCCAGCCGCTCCCCAGCACGTATTCATGCCCAAACGCTCCAGGAGCAGGCACGCCGGGCAAAACATAAGAACCCGGTAACATAGATCATAATTCCTCCTATTCTGGCATGGCCTCGATTGTTTCTAGATGCTCCATGTCAATTTAAAATACTCCTTCTCAGGTGGTATCCACTAGTGTGTTGAATCCATAATTAAGTGAACTACCACCTTTAGTGGAATGCCAAATCCTATTCCTCATCCATTTTGTAGATCTCCAAACTTGAAAATTCAAACATTCCTTACTTTTGTGAATTAGGAAGGTCAGTATGTTTGATTTAAGCTATGATCTTTCTCAGAATCTGATTCTGGACATGCAAAGTGCTATTGACTATTTGCTTGTTTTGTTCTTTCCTTATATTCCATAGAATGAAACCTAAAGGCCATTTTATGAATTTTTTTGCTGGTTTAAATTTTTGTCTATATCCTGGGCCATAAGATTTTTGTACTTGATAAAAGGTATAGAGTTGATGCTATTTGGCCAAACATAGGATCCATTGTTTTCCAAGTAGACCAGATAAGTTGGTAGCAAAAAAGAGACGATGTATTGCCTTTCCATCTTTGATGCAATTGATGCAAACATGGGGCCCCATCCAACCTCATTTTTGAAGTTGGCCATTAGCCAAAATTTTACCATTGAGTACAAGTCATTGAAAGGTTCTGATTTTTAGACATGCAGGCAATGACCATACTATTATCTATTTTTTCAACTGAAACTGGTTTTTCTGGATGCTTGTAAAAGAGGCACTTGCCACAGTATAATCCCTTGGATTAATTTCAAACCATTCCAAAGCATTATGTTAAGAACTGATAAATATGGGTCTAGTAGTTAAATTGCCAATGAGTGCTAAGTGATTGACCCCTTTTTCCTTGGTGTGGTTTTATATAATCTGAGATGTTCAATGTCATGTCCCCTAAATCGTGACATTTAAATAACAAAGAATTTACTTAAAAGTTATCAGCCTTTTTGTAAATCCTCATAATTATAATTGTTGAAAACAATATTATAATTATAAAAATCATAAAAACATTATAAATATTAAAATACGTATCTAAAATCATCCACCATTCAACATCATTATAAGATTACATTATAATTATAAATATAATTACTATAATTATCAAAAACATCTTATGCATGTCACCGAATAAACATGTAAATAGAATAACAGATGCTATATCATAAATATGATATATATGATATTATAATTGTTATAATGATAATATATAATATAAAACCTACACTCTAAGACGAAATAAAAGACGGCAGACCATAACCCCAATATGACCAACTGATGAGACATAGAATGATGCAGGAGGTGATTGATAGAATCCCTTGTGCTACCCGATGATGGTAATCCGGAATATTATATGAGCCGCTGAAGGTCTATATTGAATCCCTCTCATACTCGAATTGACTTCAGTGTAAAGAGGACGAATTCCTCCATCGATGCTAATGAGGGTCGAACGCATATGAGGCAAACTATCGATTAACAAAAGCTCTTATGTTGGTAACTAAATAAATAAAGTCAAAACTAAAATCAACAAGTAGAAATGGATGTCTTTTAAAATGGCATCTCCTTTCCAAAAGACGTCTCACTTCATCCCGTGGAGAGATATAATAGATAGTAAAGGAAGAGTGAACCAAAAAAAAAAAAGGGAGTGGGAGGTTGGAACGGCTATAAGGAAGAACCATTACAGAACAGATTCCACTGGTGCGTATCATTGTGATTGACATTGAGGCAACTGAAGAATTCGATTCTTAAAGGGGCCATCTGAAATTGGAGTCATTGTCCAAGTTCCTCCAGGCCACGACCCCCCAGGTTCCTATTGTTATTTTAATCACTGGCATATCCTATTGTATCTTCACTTCATTTTGTGATGGTCTGTACTGGAGAAGTTGCTGCGCATAGTTGAGTCCTTACATAGACTTGGTTGCCCTGTATTAGTGCCACTTGCTCAGCATCATAATTAACAATATTTCTGAATGATCATAGTTGTAATAGATTGCATTTAACATTATTGAAGATGAAATTTGGAGATATGTCATTCATGTTTCAGTCAGCTTGAGTATCATTGATGAACACCCCAGATGGTTTTCTAGTTGCATTACAGAGTTCCGGAGTGCATGGTAACTGTTATGAAAATGCCTAAAAGCTGAAAGAGCACGTTTGAATAGCAGCATCTCAGTTTAAGTCTAAGGGGAATCAGAAATACACTTAAATTCATATGCCTTGCATTTGCAATCCATTGTTAAGTTTAGTTGAAATCCTTTCATCACATCAACTCAAACAAAAGGAGAAGACCAGAATATTACAAGCATATCAAACAGCAAGACAATAAAGCCCCATCTGCAATAAGTATCTGGTGATATTATAGGAAGAACATCAAGAAGGGAAAATGCTCAAGGGAAATATATGAGTAATAAAATATTAAGGAGTCTTACTCCAGTAGGGAGGAATTGAAGGAGGACCAAGAAATAGGATCTGCTTTCAGAATGGGAGCAACAGTGGTACAATCTGTGACTGAAATGTATTGAAAGGTGAGGTCATTTAATACATATATATAATATTCAAAGGGCACCACTGACAGGAGAAAAGCAAGAGAGTCTGCAGATCAGTAAGATCCAAATAAGTAATCCATACCTTACCAAGTTAAATAGCAGTGAATGTTTATAACACTTTAATCTGTGATGAATTGTGAATTCGATTAATATGATAGGTGAATGCATAGAGAGATTAATGGATACCACAATAATGTTGCTTACAGCAATTATTGTGCTTTCTTGATGCTTTATGACTTTACCTTGAAGAATAGACTTTGGGCTCAAACTCCCTCCTTGCTAGCGCTCAATAAGGACTGTGCGTTTGTGGAGGGAAAAGCTGGTAAATCGCTCCACTGATGGAGGGTCCCAAGATGGGTGGAACACCTTGAGGGAGTCAACTTTGAGATGCGTTCACACGCCCTTTTACACAGTAAATCGCCGTCCCATGAGGCTAGGAAAGAGGAGACAAGGCGAGATTCTATTCCAATCAGGAGAAGAAGTCATGTTTGATGATAATGCATTTTGATTGATTTATTCTTAACATGTGCAATCTGAAGTGATCTAATCATGTATCATGTGCTTAATTGATAATAAACATTGTAAGTAGGTCTTCAAGATAATTTTGCATTAATAAAATGATGTGCTGATAAAATAAATTATATGTCCTAACTTGTACTTTATATTTTTTTGGTTTAATACCATAAGGGAACAGTACATTCAAATCCTTGAATTTGGACTCATATTGTAAGTCTTGTGGAGTTGTTTGAGAAAGTGGCACATATTGATTCCTTGTTATCCTCCCAAAAGAGCATGATTTTTCCATTTCCTGCTTGCCAGGTGAGTTCAGTTCTGAGCATCTCCATACATGTCATTTGAAGTCAAGCCATCCATGCAAGAGGACAATGCCACTTTCTTTTGAATGGATTTTCCTATGGGCCAGGAAGTATTTTTCCAGGAAAATAGTTATCCATTGAGATTGAGTATGCCACGTTCTCTGCACTGCTCTCATTGCTAATGCCAGACTTAAATGACAAAGACTTCTGATACCATGTCCTCTTTTAGTGGTGCATATTGTCGCCCATGGTCCCATGGTAGTGCAGAATATTTCAATTTTTCATTTGTTTCTTTGCACAAGTTCTCTGGATTTGTGCCCACTGTCCACCTATCCTCATTTTGTTTGAGGAGAGGAAGGAGAGTGAGCATGTATATTGGGCCTCCCTATATAATACAGTTTGTAGAAGTTGAACTCTCCCAGCAAACATGATCCATTTATGTATCCAATGCATCAATTTGGATTACAACTGACTAATAACAACTTCTCATAATCCTTGTTTCAGTTTAGTCTGTAGAGGAAATCCTAAGAATTTTGAAGGTTGCTTGTGTTCTTAAAATCAGACCATGTAATTTCTCTTTAATGGAGATGAAGATGTTGGATTTGCTTTTGTTGACTTATTGTACAGAGGCTTGTTGGTAGATTTCCAACAAATATAGTAATTTCCTGATTTCCCTAAGGATAAGAGTTGGAAAAAGAAGCGTACCATCAACAAAATGGAAGTCTAGATACTTCTGGCCTCCTCCAATAACTGAGAGAATGTGTATCATATTACCAGGTTCGAAAAAAAATTATTAGATCAGAAGGTCAACAAAAATTGGAAACACAGAATTTTCAAAAAAAATCAGTAATATTTCTATAGTAACTAAAAAGTCCAGACCAAACAAGACAAATCCCACCGGTCCAAAAAATCTAGATCCAGTTGGATTTAAACCAAGTCTATCTGTATATGGTAACTATGCTGTGTATGCTTTTGTTTGATTTGGCTTCATCCACCATTTTGCATAGAGTTTCACTTATGATCATAAAGAGATATGGCCTCAAAAGATCTCTTTATCATAACTCTCCTGATGGATAGAAAAGTGGCCGTTATACAAAGAATTTCACTCATGATCATAAAGAGATATCGCCTCAAAGTATCTTATCATGATCCTCTTGATGAGGCGAAAGGTATACTTGAAGTTCCATCAATAGAAATGGACACAGCAAGACTGGTAATGCAGTTTTTTATGATTTATCCACCTTCTGACCTGTTCATTGAAGCCAAATGAATTGAGGTACTGTTCTATGAGATCCCGATTACATTTATCAAAAGGCTTGAAGATTCCCAATCTTATCATCATCCCTTTCCTTTTCTGTAAATGTAGCAAGTGTGTGATTTCTAGGACTGCTATGATATTATTTGTTACATGTCTGCCCTATACAAAAGTGGCTTGTGGGTTGGAGATCAGCTTAAGATAGGCCTGGCTTGATCCAGAAACAATATATTTAAATTAAATCTTGTAAACCATATTGCACAATGCAATTGGTCTATAGTTCTTTAAATAATCATTTTCTGTTATTTTTGAGATCAAGACAAACTTGGTGAAGTTCATTTGGCAAAGCATTTTTTTATTCTTTCAAAATTCCTCTATAATATCCAGAATATCCTTCTTACTTAGTTCTCAACATAACTGGTAGAATAATGCAGGAATACAATCAAGCTCAGGTGCTTTATCAGGTTGGCAAGTGAAGCTGCATATCGTTTTGACTTGTCCTCATTATCAACCAATATAGAGATTTCACTAACCATCTTTTGACAGGCATGTTTGCTTCTCATTGTTTACTGTACTTGGGTAAGAGCATTGCTAAAGAAACATGGCATGTTCCATTATGTCATCAGCTGCCATTATATTTTCTTTGTCCTCTTTTTCGATACACTAAATGGAATTTATATTCCAACATTTCAGGGAAGACTTGTGAAAGTTCGTTATGTTCATCTCACCCTATTTCACCCGTTGATCTATTGATTATTGTTTCCAATACTGCTCTTCCTTCTTTTGGATGCAGGTAACTCTTGGATCAGATCTTATTCCCGTCTGTTTAAGACTTTTCTCTTGGATTTTCTTCTATATTTGTGAAAATTGTATCTCAGTATGGAATGCTTGTTTGTGAATATTTCCAAATTAATTCTTGCTCCAGTATTTGAAGGAAAGTTTGACAAATTGGAGCTTTCCCATTATTTTTTTAATAGCATGTCCCTAAACTGTACTTACTTCATGCCACCATTGTTCTAACTTTTCTCTTAACTCTTGTATGAAACAACCATATTCTTTCAAATCTGAACTGGGTCTTTCTCTTAACTCTTGTATGAAACAACCATATTCTTTCAAATCTGAACTGGGTCTTTCTCTAACTCTTGAATGAAACTGAGATTGTGAGTTTTACAAGCCAGTGATCTGATAATGTGATATCACTGATATTGCCAGAGATCTGTTTTGTTGATGAGATCAATTGAATACAGATATAAATTCTGTCTATTTTCTCAGCCATATATTGTTTTCCTTTTCTTCTATTGCAGAACATGTATGGGCCTTCTACAAATGCCAGATATACCAAGTATCTGTTTGTTTCCAATCTTGTGAATGCTTCTACAGCCCTCTTCCCCCTTTTTTGTCTCAAGGAGATGGACAGTATCGAAATCACTCACAAGGATGAGATTAGGAGGATAGATTGTTCCAATTCAATATAATGGTTCCTCTTAGAAAGTGATATGATGCTTTCCATGAGGATATAAATAATTAAAATATTATCATTCAATTGAAATTTGTAACGAAAGTTTGCAAGCAATTCCCATATGAAAGCTTGGTGAGATTTGTATGTATACCTGTATGAATCCCACTGGATCACATTGCACATTCAAAGTCAATATATCATTAGTTTTCTTCCCCATTTACCAATATAGCCATTTGTGTGTATTTTTCTTTTCAATTACCAAGGTTTATTAGAAACATCTAAACCCCTTATGTTCCATTAATACATTCGCATTGGAATTTGGGATGGTTTTGTGATGCCTTCTGTTGTGGTATATCTAAATTAGATAATTTTAGCTTTCATTTATGCATGAATCTTATAACTGTTCTTTCCACTTTTAGATCTTCATCAACATCAAAGGTTTCATTTACTAATTTACCTTTTTCCTGTCTTGGATGAAATGCCTTTGGACTCCAATATTTTTATGTTTCTAGGAATGAGTGCTTCCTGAAAACTATACCTGTTTAGAGCTTTTTACTTCTATCTATTCGGCTTGGTAGTATCAGCTTCCGATGTGAAACAAACTAATTCACAATACCTTTTCTGAATGTGTCCTTTATTATGAGTCTCATGAAGATTGTAGAAGCTTATTGGTGGCATCTACTGTGGTTTGGTGATCATCCACAACTGCTATGTCTAGATCCATCAGAGCAACAAAGGGGCTTGTTGTGGCAATCCTATTGCAGCTTCCATTGTCTCTTTGATTTTTCTTGAATAAGCCTTTTGGAACCAATTTTCTGTTTATTGTGTCCACCAGTTCTTCTTTTGATAAAAATGATCTATTGGGGATTTTAAAGTTGTTTTTTTAGTAGATAAAGGTTGTTCGTTGCTCAATGACCACTGCTCTTATAGCAGATAAAGGTTGCTCATTGCTTGATTGCCACTGCTCTTACTCTTGCACTATCTGATTTTTGAAATTCTGAGTAAGACACACCCTAGACTCTAGAGAGATGAGCATATTAATGACAAATCCAAAATATTAAGAATACAATTTCACAGTCTGGAGGTTTTTTAATTTTTACTTGATTCTTCCTATCCCCAAAATTCATCTGTCATATAGAGGTTTATCAAGATCTAGATTGACATAGATTCATCTGTAGTTGAGGATCTCCAGGTTTCTTGTGAATCATGTAGTTAATATATACTCTTCAATGGCATTTCCAACATTCTTCAGAACACTTTCCTGCCAGCATTCACTTTGAAATAGAAACAACCTCCCCCAAACTTGGTCAGTGCTTGGCAAATCCTTAGTTGGATTAAGGCCTGGGACAAATGTTAAATGAATAGACATTATTTCTTTATGAACACTGGCCCAACTTGAAAATTTTGATCTTTCTCTTGTTTTGTTGAAATAAATACCATTAAGTATTCCTAGGGAATCATTGAGATGTTAACTGAACCATATCATTTCCAGTTCTTTTTGACCCCATATCCTTAATGTTTTGGAACTGTGAAGCTCCCATGAATGAGCATATGAAAGCCAATTCTTCGAACATCAAAATTCACTACTCCGCTTCATCCATTGAGAATGATCTCTTTGGCAGGTTCTCCATCTTGAGGTAGCATTAATTTTCCTTTTTTTCTGGGGAAACTGAGCATAGTTATTGTTCTTCTGGTATGGTATGGGATAAATCCTCCTAGCTTTTCTTTGCAGATCTGAGGCACTTCGTTGGAGAAAGCAGATCTGTAAGTTCTGATTTGGATTGTTGGGAGGTATTCCTTGTGAGGAGGCCATGGCCTCCTCTTGGGAAAAAACTCCACTGGCCAATCAACATTTGGCTCCTTGGTTTGACAGTTATCTGATTGTGGAGGTGAATGATTGCTGATTTGGTACGAGAAGCTTGTTCATGTGAAGGGTAGGAGAAGAGACACTCTGGCACAACATAGGTGTGGTGTAAGAGACCAACTCAAAACATATAGCAAATTTCCCAGATTTGTATTAAACCATGCAATTCATATTACATACTAATCAGATTCCAGACAATATCACCAGGAGAATGAAACAGATCAGATAGAAATATCTGATCTGAGGGATGCAAAAGCCGATATAATCTGATTACAGAAATGATCCTCAATCCGGCACTAAAAGCTAAATTGCAACCTTCGATGCACAACCGGGAAACTGGTTGCTTCAATTCAATGTGGCGTTCCAATGAATTCAGAGTCCGATCCTGAATGAAGATAGAGTATTCGATTGCCGTGGTGATGGTCCCATCCAATGATGAGTGCGTACGCTCCAAGAGCCGCCGTGAGTATGAGAGGAACCAGTGAAATAATTGCACAGGCCGCTTCTAATTGTAGTGATAGAATGAATGCAACTGGAAGCTGCAATCAGAACTCCTGGGTAGTGATGCGTTGACCAAGATGTGGATCCCGTATCGTTGTGCACCAGAACTTCCAGTCAACCACGCCTCAGCTGTGACGCTCCTGATTATTGTCAATCGCCCATCACAATTCATCGTGATGCAAACTGGTAGTGAAGACGCTCTGAAAGGTGGGTGGCCAGAGCCAATGGCTTGGCCTGGTCGCTCGAGGTGTATCGATCCTTCAGCCAACCCAACCAAATACCTGCAATATTAATGTGTTCACTCAGAGATTTAAATGGAAACGGAATGGAAGTTGAACGAAGACAAGAGCCACTGGTAAGGGGGACGTCCTACCAGGAGAGACATGCTACGCGGTCAGTTCTCTTGTCCACATTCCATGATACCAGCCAACGCCGAAGACTAGATTAAATAGCTGACTGGAAACGCCTTCCAAATGGTCGGCCACAACTATGAAATATTCATGGCGCCAAATTCAAATGAGTCGGCCAGAAAATTCGATTTTAAATTTAAATGTTATTTTTAATAATTTAAATTTATTATTAAATATTTAATTATTATTTATTATGATTTATTTAATATTGTTTTAAATGCAGATTGGTGTTTAAAAACACCGTTATGAAATTCCCCTACAAAATAACTCAAGTTATTTCGGGGACATTATAACATTTGCAATAGAGGGAATTTATCGGAAGGAGGTATAATCCAAACCCAATTATTCATGATACATCCTCATAAACATTTTGTGTTTGGCAAACCAAAATCCTTGGATTGTTCAAATTTAACACACATGGCCAAATTTTCCTTTCATTATCGCATCTACAATGATGCATCATCCTTTCTCTAGAGCAATTATAGCAATGTGTATCTTGAGGCTTATAAGATCGAAAGACAAGTTACTGGTGTGAGTGTATGTGGGCTTAAGAAAGCAGGTGGCATTGAACTGCCAGGAATATCAGAGCCCACATTTTAAATTGACAATTTAAGGATCCTATCACAATCTTCTAACTCCTGGGATAAAGAGAAAATTTTGGCTCCATTCTCAGCCGATTTTGCCACAATTGCATAATGGGAAAAGCTTTTATCATTGCTTGTTGAGAAAAATAAATTGCAGTGAGCTTGTACACTAGATCTCATAGAAACCTCCTCCTGACCATCAGTAAACAGCTATGTTCCACGGCGTTTCGGGGATGGGGACGGGGGGACAGCAGGGGACACGTTTCCGGGATGTCCCCTAGGGAGCCATTTTTAGGGGATGGCAGGGGACGACAATATACAAATTTATATATATATATATATATATATATGAATTTTTCAAAATTTATTAATATATTATAGAGAAAGAGAGGGAAAGAGAGGCAGATATGTCAATAACTGATAACAACAATATCAATATGTAAATAAATCATGAGAGAAGTAGTATAACAGCATAATAAATGTCCATAAAGCATTACAACAGCAGTCTCAAACATCAATAAAACCATGGTCTATCAATATCCAAATGTCTCAAACATGTATCCAGAAGTCTCAAAGTTCAAACATGAAAATACTAAATACAACAGTCTATGAAATTAAGCCTCATTCAGGCTATGAATATCCAAGGAGCACAAACTGAGAAAATGAAAGAGCATAATTGTGAGTGAGTTTATGTTTTTATTTTGTTTTATGTTCTTTTGGCATTTTGGGGTTCAAATTAGGGTTGGACATCATTGTGGGCCCCCCAACATCCCTAAACAGCAAAAAAAAGAATTAAAAAAAAAAATAGTTTTTAGGTATTTTTTGCTGCTGAAGCGTTCCAGGCCACGGGGGACAGCTAGCGTGGCCAGGCAAGAGTTGTTGAAGAATGGGATTTCACACCAAACTTCTATACTCAAACCAGCGTTCAACAAAAATGGAAAAAGATTAATGCTCATTTGAGAATGCAAACATATGCACTTAACTGCAAATGATATGTGGAAAGGCATGGAAGAATACTTCTTTGCCAAGACTGACAGGCAAAGGAGGAGCTTGGAGCTTCGATTACAATTTCTTTCATTTCCAGAGCTCCTCAACTTTGAGAGGCCACTACACTCACTATTGACCAGAAGAACCTGATTGAGTGTGGAGGATGAATGGGGATGGAACTCCAGAGCCACAGGTGCCTACTATTCATCTTCATTCTGAAATTGACAGTTACTTTGTTGCTCAGAGAAACCAGCCAACACTTTACCCACTCTCTAATAGTAGACTTTCCTAGAATAATGCAAAAGCTAGTTTTAATGCCCAGTGGCTTGAGTCTTCAACATCTAAAATACTCAAGTTTCAACACTTGCACTTGAGATGTGATGCAATGTCAATCCAAAGTATGTAACACAAGTATATTTAGGCATTAAATTGCAACAAGGATTGGAACACCAATTGGTATATTTAACAGGCAACAAGACTTTAGAGAATGAATGACGCTAAAGATATAACATGTTAAAACACATGGAAGCAGAGGACCAAACATAGATTGCTTGACTCTAGCTACCAGCTTGATCCATACTTGGTGAAGATATCATTCATCTTCATCTCATATGACTTGTGACTGTAAGATGTTTTGTGTTTTCTGAGTCTTTAATCTTGCTCTGAACTCAAATTCATTTTAATATTGCCTTTTTATCTATATCATGAGTCATGGTTCAACATAATATGTACCATTTATTCTGTTGTACTATAGTCCACAACCTAAAAGATTGTCACTAATAGACATTACGCAGTCAACACTTCAAATAATCTTTCTTTTAGAAAATTTATGGACTCATCGTTGGAAGCAATTAGGCCTTCACCCACTAAGATTGAGTTTATTTTTGAAGCACTACTTTTTTAACTTCTTCAAAGGAGAGGAAAACACTCTTGTACAATGTTACGAACATGCAAAAAGAAGACCAGACTGTGACTTTTTCAGCTATAGCATTCACAGAATGAAGTTTACAGTAATAATTCCCTAAAAACTGATAGTTGTAAATCTTGAAACAAGAAGTGCTCCAAAACACATGAGAGTTGAACGTCATACCGGGCTGCTTGTTCAGAGAAGTTCCTGCCTGGTTGTCGTTGCCGTAGTATATGAAGGTCTCCTCCTGGGCAATATTCCATAACTAAACATGAAAACTTTTCAGTTTGAAAGTGAACATATAATGTTGGAAGAAATGGATGATCCAGCATCTGAAGGATTTCTCTTTCTGTCTGAGCCCTCAACATCTTTTTTCGACTAGCCAAAGATCCATAATTCATAAATTTCATTGCAAAATAACACCTTGTACCATTTAATTCTGAGAGATACACACTGCCTATGTCACCTTCTCCCAATTTCTTCAACAATCTGAAATGTTTCAACCCTAAATTTCCATCCCGCATCCTAACAGCACGGATGGCTTCCCATCTTGAATCATTTGACATATGAGGCCTGTTGCCACTGCTGCTTAAGCTACTGCAACTGCTCTCATCACTCACACCACTGCTACTGCTACCTCTACTGGCGCTACTATTTGCAATTTCAACATAATCTGTCCTGTCATTACATTTTGATCCTTGTATAGTCTTTCCCATATTAGATTTACTCTCACTGCCATTATCAACACTAATTTCTCCATTGTTACTTGTTTTGTTAGTGATTGTCACCCTGACAATATCTGTGCTGTTGATACTGCTTTGAGCATCAAGACCACTATTAACAGGCAATGAGGTCCCTGATGTATCTTCATTACCCTGTCTGTTTGCCCTTTCATTATTTTGGCTACTTCCAGCTTCTGATGAACTTGCTGCAGAAGAATGGGATGTGTCAATTACAGATGAAAGCTTTAAAGAACATGGTTCTGAAGTCTGAGAAGCATCGGTTCCCCTTAGTGATGGTTTCAAAATGCCACCTTCTAACTCACAGGAAGTGCCCTGTGTCCATGTTATGTGTTTAGAAGTACTTGGTTCTAATCCACGGGAAAATACAACAGCTCTGTATCTTTGTTTTATTGCACCAGCTTCTGCTAACTGAGAGGTGACTGGTGGTTTTGAGAGTCGTTTCAAAGAAGCTAGTTCCGATGCCTGAGAAATGCTCATCCCTCTTAATGCTTGCTTCAAGGTCATTGTTTCTGATATGCCTGCTTCAGATGCCCGCTGAATCCCAACCCTTAAAGGTTTTTTCATGGGTGATTTTCCTGATGCTGCTGCTCTTGATAACTTAGAAACGCCTTTTTCCCTTGAAGACTGCTTTGAAGAAGCTGGTTCTATTTCATGACTAGAACTCAATGCCTGTAAATCTTTTACCAAGCTTGATGTATTTGAAAGTAAAATATCCACTCCATTCAATTGTTTGTTTGATGTAACATCTTCTATTTGAGAGGTGGTTTTAACTAGTGATTGTCTTGTGCTCTCTGCCTCTGCTGCTTGAGAATTCTCCACCTTTAAGGACATTTTAAAGCTATCTGATTCTTGTAAGCATTTAATACCTCCTTCCATTGTCCCTGGCGTTGCCATCAGATTGTTAAATTGTTTAACTTTAAGTAGCCGTAAACATCAACATGACGCGTAATACATCTTCATCTTTTAATAAGGTTGGTTATTCATAAATCTCTTTCTCCATTGCCACTACCCCCTGTCAAAATCAATATGTCTAGATGTTCCATGATTAAATAAAAATGTATGCTCCTATCAAGATGTAATCCAGTTGTTGATAAACATAGTCCATGACCCTGCCAAAAACATCTTATGGAGATATGTCAATTTATCTACAGTTTGCATTTAAATGCTACAATAAAACCAGATCAGACTCCATTGCAATTCAACTGATAATCCAAGCACCAAACAAAGACGTATTAACCTTATGTTGAATTATTGGCCCTGCTCTCCATATTACAAGTCCATGGGAGTTTGCACCGAAATGTGCTGAATCTTTAAGATTCTAATGGTTCCTACATTTATCATCATTTACCCCTGTCAAACAAGTTCCACAGAATCAATAATTTACTAAAATATAAATAAAGGATGTCATAGCTCCCATGATGTCTTACAAAGAGAAATTAATTAACACTAGTTTATAATCTGAAGAGTGGAAACTAAATTCTCATTTTGAACTTCAAAAATATATCATTTGCCACAGTTAAAATTGTGAGCATTATTTTTTTTGGAAAGATCGCATTTTTCCTGATTTGATGGTATTTCGTGTCAATTATATATGTCTTGTGTGTCATGGGACATGTTTGATGAATTATTCCTAGTCAAAGATAAATGCAAAAAATTAGACCAATGCTCTTTCAAAGACAAAGATAAATATATTTATTTTAATAATTATTCAAGAACAATTACCAAGAAAAAGTAGCAATTGAATGTATCTTATACAGTCATCCTGTGCTCAAATTCCAAAGGATAATCTAGAAGCCCTGGTTCAGATCAGACGCACCAGCTCCTGACATATAGCTTGTACTAAACGGCTACAGGAGTTTCAACTGCCAGAACCTATTGCTAGCAAAATCTCAAGGGCACACCCTTTTGAGAGTGATGAGCCTACATTATGCGAGCCTACCTGAATTGTGGCAATTATTCCAATTAATTAGACCTTTCATACACTCACAGAATCCTGAGATAGATAAAGGTAGTTTTTTAGGTCACCAACAGATGAGACGTCAATTAAATAGATGAGATCCCCCTTGTGAAAGACCCCAAGCAAATCGATTTTTTCATTTACCTTATATTTTGTTCAACAAGATGTATGACCTCGCTTTGGATTTGAACGCATGTCTCCTCTATGGAATACACACACCTTCACCATGAGGCTTACTAAGGTTACGACTGCAAATAAAAACTACTAAATCTAGCCTCATTGAAGCACCTGATCTAGTTGGCGAAATTTGCAAAAGAAAAGCCGCCACAATGGCAAGCAGACATAATTGGCCAGATAGTAGCACAAAGTCCTATCCTGGTGGGATCTTCGGTACAGGCTCCACATGAGAAGCTTTATAGGACCTTTTTTCCCAAATTTTCCCTATCGTCATATGCCAATGCGTAATCAACACACTGCTAATGAGTCTGAGGAAGTCCGAACGTTAGGCCCTTAGAGAAATAACATTTCGGTTTATGTAGGTTTAAACTTTTCGTTTCCTTAAAAATCAGTCAACGCAGTCCAACCAGAGTTCACATATGTGCCTGTGCGGAGCTCTCTGAAGCAAAATTTGTTACATACCATTTTAAGCATCATTAGTTACCGAGGGTCGCCAGGAACAGACACCAGGGACATGACCTACCATATATATCTATGTGTATAACCCATCATGTATCCACCCTGTTCATAAGCAAATTATGTATTTCTATTTTATATTCCATATTATATTTCTCCTTGATGCCTGATTTTTGCCATACTTACTTGTACATACACAAAAAAATCCAATTATACAAAGGCAAGTGCAGATGGCTGTCCGAGAGACAAAAGAAAAAAATGAATCAATCCAATCTACCCAGAGCTCACCTCTATGTCTACTGAGAGATATCTGAAACAATATTCCAATCATCCAGTAGGAAACGCACATGGGTGTTCAGTTCAAGAAATAAATGAACCAATCTAACCTACCCAAAGCTCAACTATATGTCTGTTGAGAGCTTTCTGAAACAGCACCCCAATCATACAGTAGAAAACTCATTTGGGTGTTCAGTTCAAGATTGAAATGAATCAATCTAATCTACCCAGTCCTCACATATATGTCGGTTGACTGTTTAGACTTCTCTGAAACAAATTCACAATTGTACATACAACAGAAATATGCATGTGGGTGTTCAACTTTTAAGAGGAATAAGCTCCCAAAACATGAAAAACGGATCTAGCTTACTGATAGATCGAAGTAAAGGCAGTTTTTGAGTTTGTGGGTGTAAGCAAAATACCTGCATGTAGCCTCTGGCCTGTCTAAAACTCCTTGTGTATCGTGCTTGGAAACTGGGAGGGTCAGTAAACATTTGAAAAATAGAAAAGAAGAGTGGAGGGGAATGGTCATAGCCATAGCCGACACCAAGTACTACACCACAATGACACCATCACATCTAGGGACTTTGTATTCCTTCCCCTTGGAAAGTACCATCATCATATGTTGTCGCTAAAGCATTTGGACCCACTCCCTCCAAAGAAGATAAATGCGGAATTGGGGATGTTATAAAACTTAAGTGCTTTGCATCTGAATTTCGATTTATCTCTTTTTGCTGACTTGCAGCCTTAGCATAATAGTTGACAAAATATAAATTGTATCACATGAGATGATTGTTATGGTATTACGTGTGCTTCATTAATTAATGCTAGACGAGGTAACCCACAAAAACTTAGGCCTCTAGTAACTCGGATCCAACTTCTCCTTAAGTAAACAGCAACTTTCAAGTTTCTGAAACACCTGTCTTGGGTTGTCCTCGGGGCATATAGTGTTTGGCTCAAAAGTTCCAATTTGAATGTTCTTGTCCCTAATATAAATGTATGTTACATTTGGATGGATGTACTCCATTTTATTAACTTATCATCCTTTTCCATGAATAATATTTATTTTCTTATCTTAAGATTTTAATATTATTTAAAATGATGAAAGGTAAAGGTGATTTTAAATGTAGTTTTTTGGTCACCGTTTAGTAAGACATTAAGATTTTTCTTTCCTAAAAGAAAGGAATGTTTTTTAAATTTAATTTGTGTTTAAAATCAAAAATATAAATATTAGGTATTGTGATGGTGAAATTTATATATTTATATTAATTTTTTTAGTTTTACGTTTATTTTGATGGAATAATTTTATTTATTTATATATCAATAAATAGTCTATTTTATATAAAATTGAGTTTAATCTTTCATATTATAATTCATCTTTATCTATAAATTATCTTACATTTGGTTCTATTTTATCCTTATTTACATGTATTTTTTCATATATGACATTCATATTTATCATTGACTCCATGCTTGGACATTCATTCCCTACCTAAATATTATTGCTTCCATGTCCTCAGTCAATCCCACAAGTATGGGATTGATCTTGCACTGCATATCTAACCCTAGAAATTCTAAAATTTGAATTTGAATTTTATCCAACTCTTGCCCATTTCTTTCCCACCATGAGCCAATTTGATACATGTTATGTGTAGTTATTATTATGTCATTATATTTAAAGGCATTCATTTGCATTCATTTCACACCAAAGAATCAATCAAGTATTTGTTCAAATATGATTCAAATTAAGGAGAAAGCATACTAGGAACACTTTAATTAGAGCATTGAAATGAATCCAAGTGCATCATCATTTTAGATCATCTACATGCTTGAAGATTATTGTCCTCAATCATTGTCATGACTATAAAATTTGGTCCTATCAAGGGGCTTGATCTAGGTAAGCACAACCCTTATGATCAAATGATCTCTTTTGTGTGTTTCTAAACATCACTATTCCTTAACAATCATAGAAGAGAAACAAAATAGAAAGTAGGAGCACACACTATACCAAATCATATCTATGAACCATAGATCATATATGTACCTACAAAAATGATTGAAAGCCACAAATTTAATCGTCCACAAAGTTGACAAATTATTCAAAATTTAAGGCTAAATACAAATGATGAGGAAATTTCTTTAATCTCGATGGCATTTGGATTATTCACTTTATTGTTCTAGAACTAAGTATTATTATCCCTTCACATTTATTTTCCCAGTCTAGAATTTATTGTTTTAATTACACTCCCACAACTAACAACTAATTATTATAGGTTAATCTATGTTGAGTGGTATGCACTTCATTTGATCAGCTAGATTATGATTAGGCATAAGTTAGTTTCCTTTATATTTTCAGTGAATTCGCTCATGCTTACACCCCTATAGTTTTACCTTAGGCATATAGCTTCATTAATTTTAGGATGTTTTAGATTTGACATAATTTTAATATTATCATCCATTTCTAAATTTCCTAAGTTTTGAGTTACTTATGCTTATTTACTTTGGTTAGGGTTTAGATATACATGTTGGTTTATCTTTCTCACCACAATCCCACCCCACCCTAGGATATTCTATTATTATGTCTCATTCGAGATCTTATTCCTTAGCGATTATACATATATGTTTTAAATCTCAATATGTTCTTAGCTTTCATAACACATGGCACATCCATCCTTGATATATTCATGACTTTCTATAATTTAGACCCACGTGTGTTTTCTATGGAGAGGTTATTTTTTCATACACTATCATTTTATAGATCTTTCATAGAATTAATTGGTGATTGTCCTATTTTATTAGAGAAGGTTACATCATTCACCAGTATACTTCATCTTGATCTTATGCCTTATGATAAAATGAATGCCTACTTTACAAGGATCTATCATGTGATACATCTATTGTGATAGTTGATGATATCATGACTCATTTGCATGATATGTAGATTGAGGAATAAAGGTTGGAAGGTGAGCTAGCCTCACTCAATGAGAAATTCATCAAAGACAATATGTAGATTGAGGAATTTAAACTAGAAAGAAATCTAAAATTGGAGTATGTAGAAGTATTGGCAAGAGAGGAAAATTTTGGAGGTAGAAGTCGCGGGAGACTTGGCTCAAGGATGGGGATAGAAATACAAGATTATTTCATTGTTATTCCAAGGTTAGGATATGTTGGAGTCAAATCATGGAAATAATGAACAAGGAGGGGATATTGCTACACACAGAGGAAGAAGTGAATAAGGAGGCAGTTAGATTCTTTGAAGATCTCCTCAACAAGGATCCAACAATGAATTTAGCAGAATGTGTCGTATTTCTAAGGAACATCCTGGCCTTGGTCAAGCCAGAGGATAATGTAAGGCTTTTCAAAAGATGATAGGGGAGGAAGTATAGAAAATCACTTTTCAACTTAATCTGGATAAAGCACTAGGTCCAAATGGCCTCCCGGCATGCTTCTTCCAAAAGTGTTGGGATATCATTGGTAAGGATCTATCAATGGCAGTGGAAGAATCAAGGTGCAAGAAAACAATGCTAGGAGAAATGAATCATACCTTCCTTGCACTAATCCTGAAGGAAAATGTGGCCAAATCCATGGGTGATTTCTACCCAATCTTTCTTTGCAACACGGTATACAAGATCATCACAAAACTAATGGTCAGTAGATTAAAATTAGTTTTATGAACTATAATTTCTGAGGAGCAGAGTGGTTTCTCACTGGTAAGATCTATTATGGAAGGGATAATTGTAGCACATGAGACCATTCATATGATTCTAGAAAAGTGAAGTCTGAGAGTATGATAATTGAATTAGACATACAAAAATCTTACGAAAAAAGTAGATAGACAAATCTTAATTGAAGTAATGGAGAAGTTTAGTTTCAGTAGGGACTAGATATAGTGGATCAAAACCTACATCAATACCCCAAAATTCTTAGTCCTGGCCAATGGTTCGACCCAAGGCTTCTTCCAAGTGAATAGAGGATTATAGTA
This sequence comes from Sequoia sempervirens, assembly GCA_007258455.2. Classification (NCBI taxonomy): domain Eukaryota; kingdom Viridiplantae; phylum Streptophyta; class Pinopsida; order Cupressales; family Cupressaceae; genus Sequoia; species Sequoia sempervirens. Next base: position 199,916,584 of record VDFB02105785.1, read on the forward strand.
GGGGGATCAAATGTCCCCATTCCTTTTTATCATAATGGTTGAAGCCCTTGGAAGGAAAATAAAGGAGGAGCATAGGGTTGGTCGTTGGGCAGGGATAAAAGCAACCCCAAGGCTAGAGGAAGTTACACATCAATAGTTTGTAGATGACACAATGTTATTCAAGAAAGCACGTGTAGGAGAGAGGTCAGGGTGATCAAAGGAGTCTTGATGATTACTGCAAAGCTTCGAGACAAAAAGTGAACTATAAAAAATTAGAAGTATTCTTCTTCAATATACATATGAGCATTTAGAGGGACATGGTAAGAATCTTAAAGGTCTATAATCTACTAAACTCATTGGGAAGTTCCTAGGGATTATGCTATTTGCAGGAATCAACAAGAAAGGTTTATGGGAAGAATTGTTGAACAATTATAGACAAAAAATGGAAGCTTGGAAAGGGAAGTGGCTATTGTCTGTAGGTAGATTATTAATGCTCAAAGTGGTTATATTCGCAATTCCAATTTAATCCATGATGTGCTTGAGGTTACCAAAGAAAGTGGAGGAAGGGATAAATCAAATCATGTGTAGGCTCTTTTGGAGTGGGGTGGCGAAAGAACAAAAATTCCCACTAAGCATGGAACAAAATATGTAATCCAAAGGAGGCAGGGGGCATGGGGATAAGGTAGTTGCCAGTAATGAATGTGGCAATGGGGGAAAAGATGGTATGGAACATGTACAAAAAGAGTATCTAGAAATGTGTAAAGATACTACAAAATAAATATCTAGATACAGGTGACCCAATGAGGATCTTCACAACAATTGAACCACCTAGTGGATGGGCAATCTGGAATTTTGTGCTAGAGTGTAGGGATATTATCATAAAGCATGTGACGTGGGATGTTAGAGATGGACGCAAAGCCCACTTTTGGAGTGACTCATGGGATTGACACGAGGCATTAGATTGGGATGGATCACTAAATGAGCTAAGGACAATACTTTACAGAGAATAAGGCAAAAAAAATAGAGAATATATGGAACGTGTATGGTCAAATGGAGAGGAATGATGGTAGTGGAAGTCTCTTCAACATATTGAGGCCCTGGAGAATTAGAAACTAGCACTACATCAATCCCTCAATGGTAGGAAAATCATGATAATGGATGAAGAAGATAGTGTGAGGTGGTGTGGTGTAAAGTTCAGGAGAATATAGTGTTAAGATGGGGTATAGGATTAAGGAGAATTCCATAAGCAAAGAAAATTGGTCAGGTCATCTATTTTAGCATTGAGCGTTCCTCTCCAAGGTAGGGTTGTTTACGTGAATGGTAGCACAAAAGAGAATCTTAACAGGGGATAGGTTGTCCAAGCTTAGAATTCATGGACCCAATCCGTATGCTTTGTGTGACAAGGAGGGGGAAGATTCAGATCATCTGCTAATTGGTTATGAATATTTCAATTATGATTGGAAGAGCATTATGGGAAGACTTGGGTGGATAAGCCCATTGCCACAAGACATCAAAACTCTATTCTTGATGTGGCTCATCATGTAAAGAAATGTGTTGTTCAGTAGTATATGGGTAGTGTCTCCTTCCATCCTAATACGAGAACTATAGAAGGAGCACAATAGGAGTATTTTCCATAACAAGGAAATGGTCAAAGAGCAGTTAGTTAACAAAATTGAGGTGGCAATAACAGAGGTGGTTAATAATGTAGCCCAAAATAAAAATCTCAAGAAGAATGATTTCACGAGCTAGGATGGGGAAATTTGAGTCATGGCACCGATCTTTTGCAGAAGTGTCAAACTATGTGAAAATGCACTACAATGTCTTTGCAAACATAAATAGAAAGTTAGAACAAAAGTGTGGCTTTAGGAAAAAGGTGTTGATCTTCTAATAGATAGAAGTGCCATGGTTCTTCAAAGGTGTTGCCCTTTAACAAAGGCAATGAAGTTTCCTGCAAGTAAATAGAACATCAAATAGTTAGATGCGTTGAGATTTAACAAAGGTGTTGACCTTTGATATGTAGATGTGTTGATATTTTGCGAAGGCATCACACTGTTGAAGCAGAAGTGACTCATTGTCTTTGTAACTTGCAAGGCCAACAAAAACTCCACAAAAATGATTAAATCTAGAATGTGGGTTGCACCGGGCATATCAAAATATCATAGGGGAAATATGTAAGCATGAATGAAAGCATAAATGAAGTAATTAGACTTTAAAAATACTAAAAAACTCACACAATTGAGATCATACAAACCCATACTCATTTGAAATTCATTTGCAAACCATTCAAATGATTTAATCTAAAAAAATGAACTCAAATCAAAGCAATTAAACAACTAGAAAGTGCAAATCTTCAATACCATTATGGATTGATGCATATTTGTGATGTGGATTACTCAAATTATGCATAATACATGTTGCAAAAGCTTGATGAGAGGTGTGATTCATAAAATAGGTGCTCTAAAATGCTCAAGATTGGCTCAAGAATTCTAGAGAGTGCCTATGCTTATGAGGATTGTGAATGATTTTCATGTTTGGAAAGGCTTGTTTTATAGATTTTGGAAATTTTGATCAATAGTCAAGATTTGATTGGAGGATCAATGGATGAGAGGAAATCAAGGAGATGGGTGAGGATCAAGAAGGATCAATGGTTGAGGGTTCATGAGAGCACAAAATATCCCTAATTTCATAAAAATAGTTTGGAGATATTTTGAATTGGAGGGAAGAATTTGAATTTGAATTAAGAATATTCTTTGTGCAAGTTGGAGAGTTGGAGGAAAATTAGCCAATTAAACAACTATGAAAATTATTTAATTGTGAGCATGAGGGGAATTAATATTTTTAATTAATAATTGGGAATTATTTAATCAAATGGAATTATTAATGTGAAAATTATGAATTAATCAAATAACCTTAATTATCAAATTAATAGGGGAATAAAGTGAATTTAACTAAATAACTGGAAATTATTTAATTAAATGGAAGAAATAGGTGATAATGAGGAAAATGATGTTAGTAAGTGAAATCAAGATGTGTGATATGCTTAAGACAATTTTAGGTGTCTACATTTTTCCCCTCTTTGAGACAATTTACATGTTGCGTTGTTTCAAAGACTTGGTGTTGCTTAGAATTTTTTTTTTTAAATCCCTGATTTTACTTGATGCCCCACTGTGCCCCAATGGATGAAGGAATGATGGTATGTTGCCCACTTGGGAGATTGGCTGGAAAAAAAATTAACTGTCTGGTCGAGACTACGACGTGATGACAAGAGTAGTTTTGTTAAATAGAGGATGAAAAATAAGTCCTAAGAAGCCTCAATACTGATCAAGGTTGATAACCAAGGCTGGAAAAATGAGCTACAAGGTGAAACCTTAGGTTTTGCTAGGAATATATGTTCATTTGGGTGAATTTCAACCTCATTTGCATACTTTTCTTCGAGAGTTTAGAAATCCCTTTGATATCCTAAATTCCAAACCTTGTAGAGACCTTGTCACCATGGCACACATTATTCAAGCCCTACACCACACAAATCGAGTATGTCAATTCCAGAGACCAATTGGATTAGGAGGCTCGGTATGTACCTTGTTAACTTTTACTTTCACACATTTATAGATAGCTAAAGGTAGGTTAGAACCTAGGAAAACAAAGGCATCATAGTTTCCTGCGACGCTTTTGCAACCTAATGCAATGCCTTTGTTAAAGGTGTTGGCACTTTACAATTTCATTGAGTTTTGGAAAATTTGGTGACGTCTTTGCAAGAAGGTGACACCTTTGGTTGGTTAGGTCTGATGCCTTTGGAAAAGGAAATGCATATGCTTAGGCTTAACAGTGCGGTGCCTTTACAAAAAGGCAACACCTTTGATCGGCAACAGAGTGGTGCCTTTGCAAAAAGGCTCGCTTTTGTTCTTTAGGCTTTTTTACTTATATTTTTGCAATTTTTTAGAAAATTTATGTCATGAGAGTTATGCTTGCAGGTTATCCTAGACCCCCTAATCTCTTGAGAGCATTTTCCATAGGTCTTAGAATGATGAATTCCTTTTCAGCGATGGACATTGAGTTCCTTCATGGAGGAAAATTATACTATGTTGCCTACATGTCTAAGATTTGGGCTCATTTAGTACTTATCACCACACTAATCGAGAGATGGCATTCAAAGTTCTTCTTTCCACTTTATGACCAACGAGGCCACCATCACACTTGAGGATGTGTGGTGGATTTTTAGGGTTCCTATCCATGGGGAGTGTGTTGCTTATGACATTTACCAAGCATTCAAGGCTCTAGAGTAGGTACTAATGGATGACGAGATCAAGCTTGAGGAGGGACAGATTGATTTGAGGGAGTATATTGGCATCGTCAATGACATGACTATTATGGTTGTTGGGCTCATCACGAGGCCACTCATGCCAGATAGACGATCTAGGAGATTCAATCTTGAATGGGGGAGGGTCCTAGAGAGGATCCTAGAGGATGGTTGTATCTTTGCTTGGGGTTCCTACATATTAGCACATCTTTACCATGGCATGCATCAGGTGGTATACCGAGGTGCCACCATTTTATTTGTAGAAGCCACACTCTTACATATTTGGGCATGGGAGCACATTGCAATGCACAAAACCTATCTATGATTTATATCGAGAGGTTGAAGAGCCTTATGTTTTCAAATATGAGGGCATGCTTACACACCACCATATGGGAGAGTTATCTCATTGGAGATGAGTTATGGATGACATGATTGAATTTATATGGAGGCCATGGATAGAGGTAGAAGCCTAGGAGGATGATGTCAAGCATATCTCATATTGTAGGTAGACTTAATGGCTCATTGGCCGCACCACTCGTATCATAGAGCGATACCTACCAGACTAGGTTAGATGACAATTTGGTGAGCAATAGGATGCTCCCAGGGATGATTACCAAGAATTATTCACTCATACTATCAGCGAGATAGTTGAGTGGGGGCCAGTAGTGACAATTCATACAACTATTGCAGACTTTGAGCATATTTCTTAGGTACCTTGTGCTTATGCATATGGTATAGTTGATCCTAGGATTACCACAGATTATGATGCTTGATTTGCAAAACGTATACCTTTTAGATTTATAGATCCATTTGGGGGTGATGCAGGCGGTAGATGACACAAAGAGGAGTTTGAAAAACAACACTGGAAGAGATAGAGGGTTGAGGTAGAGGTTCCTAGAGCAGAGGATAGGGGATAGGGTCTGGGATAGGGACCACAGGGTGATCAGGGCCATCAGTAGTAGCAGGTGGAAACTATAGTAAGAGGCCATGATGACCAAGTACTTTAGACTACCTTGTAGGAGAGGGATCAGACATGCCAAGAGTGTGATGAATTCTGGTAGGAGAGAGATGGCCTCTCCACTCAACTTGCATAGAGGACATCAAAGGGACCAGGCTCTTACAAAGTGGGATTAGAAAGCCACAAAGCAGGATCAGGCCTGCTCTGAAAGAGATGAAAAGATCACTCAATGATAGTAGGTTGAGTTGCAATTGGCATAGGAGATAGCTCATAGATAATAGCTAGAGGTTGTTGCACAAGCATAGGGACATGTGATCCCATTGACCCAACACATAGAGGCCATAAAATTACTACAGGATGAGGCTACATATTATAGGACCATATATGATATGTTTGTGCCCTCACATAGGAGACAACCTCATTTCTCACAACATAGTGGTGCCAACACTAGAAGATTAGATAGTGGTTCAGTCAGTAGACCTTCTCAAGGTCACATAGATGGATAGAGACATAAGCGGCCACCTATGGGGTCACCATCAACACAACCTCCTCTCGATCGAGAGGATTAAGGGAGCTTGAGATAGACTTATTTGTATATAGACGTTTTTGTATCCATGTGTTGATGTAGATAGATTTTATGATGTATACATATTCATCGGTTATGGATAGTCTCATGCATATTTTGATGTATATCACACACATTTGATATGTATCATGACAATCATTTTTTTATGATATGAGATAAGCAATTATTTTGTGACAATGATATGGTATTATTTCATGCATTGTTCTTTTATGATGTGATGTATGATCATGGATGTAGATGTATGTATGTATGTATGGATATCTATGATGTTATGATGGACACCTACTTATTATGCTTTATGATGTGATATGCATGTTCCTTTATTTAATTTATGGTTTGATATTTATGTTGCTAATGATTTGTGGATGTAGAATGAATTACATGGATGATGAATATGTGATCATGATTATTTTTTCTATTTTCATATGACCTATGACGATTATGCAGGATGGATGATATGAGATTGTAGTAACGGTTTATGGATGCGGTGCAAATGCATATATATTTTTTGCATGTCATGATACTTGGATGTAAATGCTAGTATGGATATAAGAATGAGATATAATAGGATATTTAGAATAGGATGAAATTATGATGTTGATCAAGATACCAATAGATCTATGATTATTCTGAAGTTTTATCATATATGTGATGAGATAGGATAAATGATTTTCTTTTTTTTCTTTTTAGATTATGTAACATAATATAGATCAATCCTTATTTTGATATAGCAAGTAGACATGATGCGCCAAGGTATGAATAACCAGGGTGATGTTGTATCTATTGCATGCAATTTGACTATGCAAATAGATACAAGTATCCTGGTTCATACCTGACATACAAAGAACCTAGTTTGATCATGTGAGAGAATGAAATCATCGAAGTAAGGAAACCAATACAAAAAAGGTATAAAGAACTTGATATATACTAGCCATTGTATTACTCGAGACTATCCTTGCACACACAAGGAAAGTATTCGCCAAGGTTGTATTACAAGAACTTCCAACAAACACAGCAGATGAAAGAAATGAAAATGCCCCATCACATACCATTCTAGACATACCAAGATATTGAAGATCAAGGAAATTTTGAGTTAGCGATGTAAATGAGACAAAAAAATAAAACCAAAAGAAAAGATAAAAAATGACAAAAACAACAATGTCATCATATCTCTTGCCAAAGAGAGTTGTTTTAGGTTGATATCCAAAATGATGTCTATTGTAGGAAAGATATATTCGTTAAGACATTCATTGGATGTAGTTTTTAAAATGTTTAGGTTTTTGATATGAAGGTTAATTGACATTTTTAAAAATGATCAAGACTTATGACTTTGCAAGAAATTTTATGTTTTAACGATTGTATTTGCTTCTATTTGTTTTGTCAATGGTGAGGGTGATGATAGGTTCATTATGGACGAAAGGTTATTGCATATGGAAAGCAAAATGGAATGAATGAGTTTTTATTTTCAAATGTTTTTGACTTTTTGAGGTTATTTTTATCTTTTGCATTATTTGAGTTTGTTTTTGGTATTTTTGAATATTTGGACATGGAGAACAAGACCTGTGGGATAGACCTATGCTTCGAGGTCTCATCTCTAATGGCCTTGCCTACATGATGTGTAGAGGCTTCATAGTTTGATTATTTGGACTTGGATTAGCACATACTTTGATAGCCTATAATATTTTTTTTAGGATTTTGATACATGTGGATGTTTTGGGATTTTTCAATTTTTCTAGATTTTTTTTTGAGATTTTCAAGTTATCTGGATGTCTTGGGTTTTTGGGTTATCTAGATGTTTTTGAGATTTTTGAGTTATCTAGATGTCCTGGGTTGTCTTGGGTTTTAAATGACTTAGGTGATATACAAGAATCCATGTTGATGACTAGGTTTAGGAAGATTCCCCTAGTCATGTGGTAGACTACTTCAATATAGGTAGGGCAAGCTGACCCTAGGATAATGCCAAGTAATACTGATAGGTATAGATACTCGTCAAATACCAAGCCATGATAGGGATGGCGATGGAGGGATGGAAGATAGATGCATGGACTAAATTTTTATTATAAATGTATGAAAGGAGAAAGAGTATTGGATAGATGATGGGTGCTTATTTACACAAGGTGCCTATTTTTCAAGTTTCACCAAGGTACTTGCCCAAAGTGCCACCAAAGTGGTTTTCACTAGAGGAGAATTTTTCTCTTTACTGTTTTTATCCTTTGTTTTTGGATTTTTCTTTTTTTCTTTTTCTTTTTTTATTTTTGAAATAAGATACCTGATGGGTTAGGCATGAAACCATTTGAGATGAATTTTATTGATAGGTTCCTCCAAGGGATCCCCTTTAGGTGTGGCTAACTGATATGCTCATGATTCCTAGCTTGTAGTGATGACAAAAGGTCACAACCAATTAGGTTCAAACTTCCCTTTGTTATCCTAATCCAACTAATTTTTATTATTCTCTTTAAGGACAAGGTCTCCTACTTGGAAGTGTCGGCCCTTGATCTTCTTGTTGTAGCTTCTACATAGTTGATTTTGATAGGATTGTAAGTGATTAAATACTTCTAGGCGATGCTCATCTAGCAACTCAAGTTCATTCAACTTGGAGGTCTTGTATTCTTGATCATCAATTAGGTGTTGTAATGAACTTCTCAATGATGGGAGCTCTACCTCAATGGGTAGGATAGCTTTAGTTTCGTATACTAAGGAATAAGGGGTAGCACTAGTGGGTGTTCCGATACTAGCTTGATAGGCCCATAAGGCGAGATTTAATTGTAAGTGTCAATCCTGACCAACATCATTAACAATATTATTCAAGATCTTGATGATGGTCTTGTTAGATGCTTTTGCTTGACCATTTCCTTTAGGGTAGTAGGGTGTGGAGAAAAAATGTTGGATATGGAATTGGTTGCAAATTTCTCAAACATCTTGGTCTTTAAAAGGTGTTCCATTATCTATGATAATGTATTGTGTAACACTGTAGTGGAAAATTAGGTAATTCATAATGAATTTGGATATCTATTTGTGTGTGATATAGGTCATTGGAATGGCTTCTATCCACTTCATGAAATACTCAGTGGTGGTGATTATGAATTTATGGCCATTAGATGAGGTGGGTGTTATTTTCCCAATGAGATCAAGCCCCCACTATGAGAAAGGCCATGGTGTAGTGATAGGTCAAATTTCTTGAGTTGGAGCATGAATGAGGTCATAGTGTTGCTAACATTGTAAGCACTTTTTCACGAATTGATTAGCCTCTTGTTCCAAGGTAGGCCAATAGTAACCCATTCTAAGAAACTTCTTTGCTAAGGTAACAACACTCAAATATGACCCAAAAATTCCTTCATGTATCTCTTTTAAGGCAGTTGAAGCTTCTCCTTGGTTAAAACATCTAAGTAATGTTATATCAAGATTTCTTTGATAAAGGGTATTGCCAATGATGATGAAGCAAGAGGATCGGTGGATGAAAGTTTTGTGAAGGTTATTGGTTAAATCTAGTGGAAGGATACCCTTGTGAAGGTATAAGTAGATATCATGGTACCAAGGGGAACCGGGACGAACAATTTTGCACGTGAATTTTGATTCAAGGATGTAGAAAGCTGGTATGAGAAGCTACTCCATGAGAAATTGACATTTTAAGCTATTATGTGACATATCTAGTAAAGACCCAATAATTTCCATTGCATTTTTTTCTTGTTGTTAACTATTGAAATTTTCTCAAAGGCGATGTCTATGAAGTATTATTTAAAGATATCAAACCTTCTCTTATATGGTGTCAAGATGTCACCATAGACCTAGAGTTCCTGAATCTGCCATTGAATAGTCATTCTTAGCCCTATGATGAGAGCTTCATATTTCGCTATATTATTTGTGCATGAAAAATCTATCCTGTACAATTTTGGAATACAATCACCCTGAGGAGTGATGAATAAGATTCCTACTCCTGATCTATGTTGTGTACGAGAACCATCAAAGTATAGCTTCCACTGATTTGTTGACTTGAGATTGAATACTGCTTCGTCTAGAAATTTAGACACTAACAAGTTTTTAGCATATATGGGAGCTTTTGCTAATTGATTTGCTATGACTTATCCTTTGATCATGTTTTGGTCCACATACTCAATGTCGAACTTGCTTAGGATCATAACCCATTTAGCCATATGACCTATGAGATTTTCCTTTGATAATAAGTATTTCAATGGATCCACTTTAGAAATAATCTTGATTTGATGGCTAAGCATATAGTTTCATAGATTTTATGAAGCAAAAACTACCGTTAGACAAGCTCTTTCAATGGGAGTGTAATTAAGCTTGTATCCCACTAAGGTCCTACTGATGTAATATATAGCTCTTTCCTTTCTTGATTCATCATGTTGTGTGAGGAGAGATCCTAATGCTGCTAATGTTGCTAAGATATATAATATCAAGGGTTTATTTGCAACTTGTGGTATTAAGACTGGCAGTGATGCGAGGTAGTCGTTCAACTATTGAAAGCAACACCTTTGTGAAGAAGGTGTGTGAAGGGATGAATTTTTTTTGCTAATTGTGTAATGAATCTCCTAATAGATTGAAGCTTTCCCTATAGACTACAAAGTTGTTTGAGTTTTTTAGGTGGTTGCATCTCAATGATGGCTTTGACTTTGGTAAGGTCCACTTCAATTCCCCTTCATGATAGAATGTATCCCAAAATCTTCCCTAAAGTGACTCTAAAGACACATTTCTTTGGACTTAATCTCACCTAATATTTCTCAAGCTTGTCAAAGATTTGAGCTAAGACCTCAAGATGTCCTTTCCTTGTGATGGATTTTGATAGTATGGCATCTGCATAATCTTCTATAATCTTATGAAACATGTAATGGAAGATAGCGGTCATCACTCTTTGATATGTAGCTCCAACATTTTTAGACCCAAAGACATGGCATTCTAGTAGTAAGTTCCCCATGGGCATGTGAATGCAACTTTATGTTGGTTTTCTTTAGCTATCATTATTTGGTTGTATCTTGAAAATCCATCCATGACAGACAACATCTCATATCCAATTGTTAGATCCATAATAATAATGATGTTAGGTAGTGGAAGTTGTCTTTGGGACATGCTAAATACTCAAATCTCTAAAATATGTACATATCCAGATGCCCCCAGTGGGTTTTTATATTGGTACGAGGTTTGAAACCCACTCTAGATAATCAATAGATCTTATGAAACCTATATTGGCAACTTATGCAATTCAACTTTGACCAATAGTGTTATTTATAGATGCATTTTCCTTAGCTTTTGTTTCATAGGTTTCACATTCAGATGTATGGTCAAGTGATGCACTACTAATGAAGTATCCAATCCTGGCATGTTTGCACAGGACCAATAAAAGTTGGTTTTCCTCTATTTTATGAAAGCTGCTAGATTATGTTGTTCTTCATCATCAAGGGATGTAGCATAAAATGTCACTTGAGGTTGCTCGACGGTTCCAACATTTATTGGTTGCACATCTTCCACAAGAACTGTTGTTTTTTCCTAATCCATCCCGATACTAGGGAGATTGAATCCTTCATCCTTAGGCACCTCAAGGAGGTTTTCACCTTCGAAGGCATCCTTTTTTTTACTTGACCCTGATCCAAAAGTGCCACATTGTGGTTTTCGCTAGGGGATCTTGCTTTGATTTTTAGATTCATCATTTTGTGACCAAAGGATTCAATCGTGTCCCTAAAGTATGCTTGGGTATCAAGTTCAATTTCAAAACCTACTTTGTGATCTCCAAAAGGCATGTCATCTCTAAGCCCCATGAATTATGTGATAGCCTCATCATTTTCAAATGAATCAAGAATCAATGCTTGTTGTTTGTCCCAGTCTATGAGCTAAGGGTAAACAAGTTCAAGTTCATTGTCTTGGATGGGAGATGTGAAGGATGTAGTGGTGATAGTGTATATTGAGGAATTTTTGAATAAATCCATTATACATAGGGGTAAGTATTCAATATTCTTGTCATCAGATGGGTTATACCAAGAAGAAACTTCAACTTATTTAAAATATCCTCAATGGGAGGGATCACATTTTTTTGAGTCATACCTAAGACCTTTTTTCTTTGGTTGCTTTTCTAAGATTATGGTTTCATGCATACCTTGGTGTCTCAAGCCAAGGTCGTTGACACCTGTACATCCCATTTTTTGATCAATTGATATCCTTTGTTATTTTTATCAACAGGAAGAGTAGGTTCCTCTTGTTCCTCTTGATATACCCATTTGGAAAAATCTCCTTCATCCAAGACCTCTGCATTTAGTTTTCCCCATATTGCAAAGATGGTTTAAATTTTAGATTTTAGTTACTTTCTCAATATGGTGGGGTTTTCCATATGTTTTGGAAGAAAGTGGTAGTTTTCCCACATAGAAGGTTTCTTTGAGGTTGTAGTCACCACAACCTTTATATTTTATCTGCACTTTGATTTAAGGGATTGTTTTTGAGTCTTCAATGTAAAATCAAGTGTTGTTGGATCAACATAGGAAGATGAGAGTGGAATTGCATCATTATTTGGAACTTGGAGCAATCTATGATATTTTTCTTCCATACTTTTACAATAGTTGAAAGGTTCAAGGTCACCATGGATGGTAACTCCTTTGTAGTTGTATGGAAACATTATGCACTAATGATAGGTAGATGTTATGACCTACATGGCATGGATTCATGGGTGGCCCAAAAGGGTGTTATATGACAAGTCAAGATCTAAGACTTGGTATGTTGTCTCAGCTATTACAGGACCCACTTGTATAGGTAGCTTTATTGTTCCTTTTGAATCTCATTCATTATCATCATAAGCCCTGATGGTTTTTTATTAACGATAAACAAGTTTTGAAGGGTTCTTGAAACCCTAAACAAAAAAGAAAGTGGCAGTAAAGATAAGACAAGAGATTGCCCACTCAAAAGCAACACAAATACTAGCTGATTAACAGACCATCAACACACCATCAGTAGTCCAAAACAACCAAAAAATAAAAAACAGAAAAGTCGCCATAAGGCCACTACAACAAATCTTTAAGCATTTTTGTAGCCTCCAAACCTTGGCCACCAACCTATCATGCATATCCATGATTTCTTCAATATCACGAGCAGGATCCTTCTTACCTTTCTTAGTTTTGCTCCTAGTACGAACACTCGGGCCAGTAGCCAAATTCATCGAATTCACATCCAACCCAGCACCTTCCCCATGATCCAAGTTCATATTATCATCAAACAATCCCTTCACGGCCAGCTCCATAGCCTTCTGGTTAAGGAAAACCATACCCTCCATTGAGGCCTCCAACTTCTCCCTGCTTATATTAATGAGCATGTCCAAATCCCTTCTAATTTGCCTATTTTGTCTTTCCAACACAACCACTCTCGGAGTAAGTTCATTCTTCAGAGCAACAAGCTCTTCCACCATACCACCCACATTGGTATTCAAGGATCTGGAAATCCCATAAATAGACTCCTGCTCCTTAAGACTACAAAGAGTAGAGATATTGCATCTGGCAATGGTATCATGCTTGTTATGGAGATCCTAAATTTCTTGAACAAGCCACGTAAGCAGATTAAAAGAGATATCAGTCCCTTCTTTGACAAGGCCTGACGCTTGAGAAAAATCTATCTCTCCCCAAAACATGCCCCTTCCCTGATGCGAACCAACCAGAGGGTCAACCGGCACATCCTCAAAAACAAGCTTAGCCTTCCCCCACTCCTTAGAAGCAGGCCCCCTAGTAAAGTCATCAAAATTTACCATTGAATTCCTCTTACCATCCACATGGGACCCACCAATACCCGAGTTCTCCCCTTGAATATTACGTACCACCTTCTTAAGATTAACGTTCTCCACCTTAGCATAGGCCTTAGGCTTCTTACCAACAGAACCCTCAACAACACCCTCAAGAACCTTCAACTTATGTTTAGCACACGACGCTTTGGAGGATGAGGGCTTAACATCACCCGTCGAAGGAGTATAATCCAGATCAATATCATAGCCATCAGACCAACCCTCTAAAACATCTTCAATCTTCATACCTTTAGACTCCTGAATCTCCTCAATCCTACATTTCCCACTTCCTTTCCCCTTATTTTTGGAAACAGGGGACCGAGGGGTCCTAACAATGCAATTAGCCTTAATAAACTCCATAATAAGCAACATTAATCCTTCATGTAGATAAGGATTCCTGGGGTTTTTTCTATAATTTGAAATACCCTCTTCCAGAGACATCAACAGATAAAAAGGAAAAGAAACCAGCTTACCATGGCGAAAGTGGTTAAGCAGAAAAAAGTGATGACCATAGAGCACTATGAATCTGCCATCCAAAGTGAAGTAGCGTATCAACGCCACCACAACCTCCCGCCAAATTGGTTTAATCTTCATTTTTTTGTATCCTCCACAGTCCAAATGAACCATTTTAGCCCTTTCCCTATCACAGAGGAAATTTTGCTTGGCAGATTGCAAAATGTTCTTGTCCCTCTAGATTTTTCTGCCCTCCATAGATAAATCGTGACCTTGGCAATAAAATCCTCAGTAATGGTAATATCCCTACCATACATACTCACGACACGACCATGTCAGGTGTCAACAAACTCCTTAGAAACCAAGGATTTGAAACCCTTCAGTCTCTCCAAATATGGAAACACCACCACTCTACAAAATTTCCCAAACTCTGGCATTAGCTCTTGTTTCTTCACAAGACAAAGGCTTATGCGACACCTATCCCCGCCCATCATTGAGTTACTTGCAGACAGAAAGCACAACCAGAGCAAAGCAAGGGCAATAGCCAAAACACCAACCAAAAAGCGTGTGAGGCAATGGAGAGTAGTCCGAATGGAAATAATGAGTAGGACACTTAGACAACTCAACTTCAGGAGGCAACAATTTCCAATGAGCATTAACTGTGCGAGAAGTCCCATCAAGCAACAAGCTTCATGATACCCACGCAACCCCAAGATCAAGGAGGTGGGAAAAAATAAAAAAATAATGAATCTCATTAATAATAGGGCTCTTCAAATCAATAGGAAGGACGTCATCCCCGCCCATCATCATAAGACCTGATGGTTATCCCTCTTGCTCTTTCAATTACTTCCTCGAAGTAACCCAAGTTTTTGACCAAATGAAGGGTATAAATGTTCAATCCCACACCTCCATCTATCAAGACTCTCTTCACTTTGTGTTTGAGAACATATACTTCAAGATGTAATGGTCGATTGTGAAATGATTGGGATGGAAGGTCTTTCTCTGTGAATACCAGATGGTGAGTGGATAGAATATGCCCCACCATGGCTTGGAATTGTTTAGTGTCTATGCTAGTAGGTATGGATGATGACAAAAGAGCTTTTTCCAATATTTCTTTATGTACGGAAGAAATTATCAAGAGTTCTAGAATGGAGATTTGGGTTGGTGTCATCTTGATATGTTCAATTAAACTATAATCCATAGGATTGGAATTTGATGGACCTCTTGTTGGACTAGGGGCTCCTTGAGTGGTAATCTTCCATCTTCATTTGGTGACTCCACACTTAGGATTTTGTCCCTGTATAGTAACAACTGATAAATTATTGTCCTCATATTGTATATTTCCCATAATATTATCATAGTATTAATATTATTGTAGGTTTTAACTTTTCCCACATCGTTTCCTTTACCATGGTCTGGCATAGGATTCTTGTATATTCCCAAGTCATTGTTTCCAAAGTTCCCAGGTTGTTGGTCGATGTTTACTTCACCACAGTCAATAAGGTCTTGGATAATGTTCTTGAGTTTCATGCAGTTTGAAGTTTTATGACCTTTTGTATGATGATATTCATTGTATCCATTATCATTGTACCATGAAGGTTTGCATTGTGGCTCTTCATACTATCTAAAGTCGAGAAGTTTTATTAAGTTAGTTTGAATCAATTTATGCAAGATCATTTCAATAGGTTCTCCCAATGGAGGGTATTTATGTCGTGGTGGGTAATTGTTTTATCTTGGTGGTGGTGCTCTTAAAGGATTAGTGTTTTGGACTCTTTATTGATTATGTTGTGTGTTTAATTGATATGGTGCATTTATCACAAATTTTGTGTCTACCACACTGCCATTAGTCACATTCTTGTCTTTGGCCCATGTATGGGGTTTGTCACTTGAACTAGATGATTGGTGATTGTCCTTATAGATTTGTAGTGATCCTTTAGAAATGAGTGCTCTCTCAATGTTAATCCCTTTTGAGATGAGTTCTTCAAAGGTTGTTACACATTGGATGCATAGTTGGAAGGCAAGATATGTGTTTAGATTACTTGTAATGATTTCTACTTATTGTTTTTTAGGCATTGGACATTTGCACTTGCTTTCCTTGTGTCTCCATCTTTGTAGAAAAGAGGCAAAGGCTTCTTCCTTTTTTTGTTTGATAAGGTATAGTTGCTCTAAGGTGATTTCAACATCAATTTTGTAGGAGAAATAAGCTACAAATTGATCTATGATTTCTTCAAACGTTTTTATTCTTGGTGGTAGATGTGAGAACCACTCAATAGCTTTTCAACCCAAACTACATGGAAAAAGGTGTCTATGATATGAATCATTGTATGATACCTCCACGCAAGCTACACAAAATTATCTTATATGCTCTTTGAGGTTACCACGTCCTTTGTATTTATCAAACTTCATCATTTCAAAGTTTGGGGGAAAGGGTAACATTATTATGCTTTTGTCGAATGGGTATGGACATAAGTCTTGTATAGTGTATGATTTCTTCGTCTTTCCCATTTGTATATCCTGGATATTTTATGTTAATGTTTGAATTTGTGAGGATATATTTGTGGGTGGAATGTTTGATAGTGGATTGTAAGTGTTGTATTGATTTGGATCTTGATATGTAGGGGGTCTGTGTTGTATGGATTGTATGAAGGTTGAGGACCCATTTGATATTGTGGATTGGGTTAGGGTGGAAGAGGTGCATTGTAATGCTCAAATTGGTGTTGGGGTATGATGTTTGGTTGGGGGTTTTGTTTCAAGGCTTGTTGTTTTTGTTGTGCAAGTAACTATTGTTGGGCTTGCAATTGGTAATTGTTATTGTGCTTGCAACTGTTGTTGTGTAAGTAGTTGTTGTTGAGCTTGTAGTTTTTGTTGGTATGCGATGTTTTGTTGATGTTGTGGGGTAGGATTTGGTTGTTGAGGATTGATGTATTGATTTGGTGGAATGATGTTGTGTTGGGGAAGTTGTTGATGGTGTTGTGGAATGATGTTATGTTGCAATGGTTGTTGAGGTTGAGGTTGACGTGGTTGTTGATGAATATGTGTGTTTTGTTAGGGAAGTGTGGTAAAAGGATGGCTCCCATGGTTCATCAAATTTGATTTGGTATGTTCTGATTTGGTTGGTTGGTGTATATGGGTGGATTGTTTGTATTTTGAAAGCCTAAGTTGTTGGGAGTTCCTAGACCTTGAGTGTTATATAGCAGATTGTTATATTGATTTGAAAATTTTATTTGATTCACTCCTTATAAAGTGAATTTTGGTTTATCTAGTGCATTTGTTGAAGGAGGATTCAGTATTTGTTCAATGATATGATGTTCTAAGGGGTCACTTCCTTGTGGAAGGTTCCTTGCTGCTATATTTGAAAAGTTTGGTTGTTCTCTAAGTTGATTGACATTAAAATTTAGGGTGAATTTTGTTAAGTTTAATGATCAGATTTAAATGCACATAAATTAAATAAAAAAACAACACAAGACACAATAGATACTCTGGGAAAACCCTCCTCTTGAGGGAGAAAAACCCAGCAACAATATATCACTTATATATTGATATGTAAACACAAGAGTCTCCTTTACAAAGGCCGATATGAAGGCCAACAATAGACACCACAAAGTGATGCAAATACAGAAACAATATGCTGCAAGTCTCAGTGATAATGCACAACCTTCTATCAATGAAATCAGTCTACTCTTGAACTCGCACTTGAATATATATCAAACTTGTGAGAATATCTGAACTGGAAAAAAATGCCTTACAAGGGAGTGAATCATCGAATATATATACAATATTTGAGAGAGGACATGCCTCTTCAAATGTTCTCAAGTCGACCTTCACCAAGAGTCGGCCACCAATAATAAATGGCATCTTTTCATGGGAGATCGCGTCTAATGGAGCATGATGTCAGCCTCATTCAAGATGCAACTCTTCATTAACTAAAATATAAATCGTGCCTCTTGGAGTCTTATAAATTAAATAGCTACTAGCTATCATTTAATTTATCCAATCAAGTAAAATATATATTGGCTGGAAGTGACAACAGAAGCTGCTATAAACATCAACACTCCCTCTCAGCTAGGGAGGATACTTCCAGCTGCACAAGTCAAATCACCTCATCTTGATGACTACCACAATGGCTACAACCAAAAGTGGAAAAGAAGAATATCACCTCATCATGATATTAGTTATCACCTCTACATGATATTAGATATCACCTCTACATGATATCAACCATACTGGCTACAAGCATATATGGTATGTACAAGTGTTCATCACTTGCATGATGTTGTCACCTCAACATGACTTTTCACCATGGGTCTCCCAGAGGGTGAAACACAAGTACAAAAGATCATCACGGATTCTTTCATGTGATGTTGTCATGGAGTCACACACATGACATCCACCATGACTCTCTTAGAGGGTGGAAACAAGGGATTTCACCTCAAACTTCTCTTATCGAGAAGAACTCATTAATCAAGGGATTTCACCTCGAACTTCTCTCTCAGAGAAGAACTCATTGCAGACTATCATTGATACTGAGTCTCTTTCTCAGTTAAGGCTAGATTCTCCACCATACCAAGCTTATCTCGAAAGTACACAAACTTTATCCTAGAGAGAGGCTTGGTGAGAATGTTTTGTCGTCTTCTCATCAATGCTAATATACCTCAACTATATAGCCTTCCTCAATACCATATCTCTAATATAGTGGTATTTTATCTCAACATGCTTGGTTCTGTCATGAAACATAGGATTGACAGAGAGCTTCGCACAAATCTGGTTATCACAATGAATAATAGTAGGCTCCATTGATTGTCCAAACAATATTGTAAGGAGCTTACGAAGCCACACTACTTCCTGAGCTGTCATACAAGCTACAATATATTCTGCCTCCGCTGTACTCAATGCTACAAATGACTGCTTCCTGCTGCACCAGGATATCATGGTTGATCCCAAAATGAAGCAACATCTAGAAGTGCTCTTCCGATCTGTGACACATCCTGCCCAATCAGAATCAGTATAACCATGCAACTCCAAGTCAACATCTGAAGAATATCTCAACCCATATCCAACTGTGCCACATAAGTATCTCAGGATATGTTTAGCTGCAACAAGATGTATCTGTCTTGGTTCACATATGAACTGACTAAGTGCACTCATAGCATAACAAATATCTGGTCTAGTGTTAACTAGATATATCAAGGATCCAATCAGCTGTCTGTACATTGTAGGATCCACCAAGTCTGAACTAGCTACAATCTCCTTCAATTTATGTAGGTTGGTCTCCATAGGTGTAGACATGGATTTTCAATCCATCATACCAAACCTCTTAAGTACATCAATGGTGTACTTCCCTTGAATTAGAATCATCTCATCCGGTTTCTACTAGACTTCTAAGCCAAGGAAGTAGTGCATAAGTCCAAGGTCTTTCATCTCAAACTCAGAGGCCAACTCTTTCTTACATTTGATGATCAAGTGCTCTTCTCCAGTAAGTATCAAATCATCAACATATAAAACCAAAATCAATGCTTCACCATCAATTACCTTAAAGTATAGATTAGATTCAGCATCATTCTTCAAGAAGCCCAATCTTGAGAGGTAATTATCAATTCTTTCGTACCATGCTCGAGGAGCCTACTTAAGACCATACAAGGCCTTCTTCAACTTAGAAACATGAGACTCATTCCCTTGTACCTCAAACCCATCAGGTTGCTCGATGTAAACTTCTTCCTCTATCACACCATTTAGAAAAGTTGTCTTCACATCCATTTGATGAATCTTCCATCCTCTAGATGCAACAATGGCAATGATGGTCCTTACAGAAG
This sequence comes from Sequoia sempervirens, assembly GCA_007258455.2. NCBI lineage: Eukaryota > Viridiplantae > Streptophyta > Pinopsida > Cupressales > Cupressaceae > Sequoia > Sequoia sempervirens. Next base: position 199,936,435 of record VDFB02105785.1, read on the forward strand.
TGTAGCAAGCAACATGAGCAAATGTTTCTTCATAATCAACTCCCTCTTTCTGTGAAAACCCACGAGCCACGAATCTTTCCTTGTGCTTCTCTATGCTTCCATCAGTTGCATGCTTGATCTTGAAGAGCCATTTCGATGACACCACATATTTGCCTTCGGGTCTAGGAATAATGTCCCAAACATCATTCTTGAGAATTGATTGGTACTCCTCTGACATAGCATCTTTCCAAACCTGTTGACTGAAAGCTTCCTCCACACTAGAAGGCTCAGACTCAATAATCTGACTCATCAAGGCAACATAACTAGAGAACTTATGTGGCCTTTTACTTTCTCTGAATGTACCTCTAGGAGTTGCGAACCTTTCAGCCTCTTGCATAGTTTGTCTAGCCCAAAGAGGTCTCTTTCTTCTAATAACAATATCAGTAGGCCCATCAGTAGGTTCCAAGGGCTCAACTGGATCAACATCTTCCTTTGGTTCGGAAGTCTCCCTCTGAATCTCAGGAGTATGGTCAACTTCCATATCCCGAGGAGGCTCATCATAGTCAATCTCCACATGAGTTCCCTTGGATCTTCTAAATGCAACATCTTCCTCGAATGTGACATCTTTACTGATTTCAATCAACTTCTGACCTGGAACATATATCATGTAGGCTTTTGATGTCTCACTGTAGCCCATGAATATTCCCTTCTTGCTAGAAGGCTCCAACTTAGTTCTCTTCTCTTTTGGAACATGAACATAGACAAGACATCCAAAGATCCTCAAATGACTAACCTCAGGATTCTTCCCTATAAAGTCTTCTTCTAGAGTCATATTCTCCAAGATCTTGTGAGGACTTCTATTTTGAACATATACTGCAGTCCTAGAAGCTTCTGCCCATAAGAAGATTTGTAGATCCTGGTCATGAATCATGGCTTTTTCTGCTTCCACGATTGTCCTGTTCTTTCTTTCTGCAACACCATTTCATTGAGGATTATAGGGAACACAAAACTCCCTCTTAATCCCAACATCAACACAAATTTTTTGAAAGTTACCAGAGGTGTATTCTCCTCCATTATTAGATCTGAGGATATTGATTCTTTTACCGGAAAGATTCTCTACAAGAGCTTTGAACTCCTTGTACCTTTCTAACACTTCCTCAGACTTTTTAGTTTTCAAAAAATAAATCCAAGTCTTTCTAGATTGATCATCAATAAAAAGAACATAATACAAGAAACCACTCGAAGAAGGAATAGACATAGGTCCACATAAATCAGAATGAATAAGGTCTAAAATACACTTAGATCTACTTTCTCTACTATGGAAAGGAGCTTTTGAATTTGTACCCATAGCACATCCTTTGCAAGTTCCTTCATGCTCTTGATTGAACTTAGGAAGTCCCGTGACCATCTTCTCCATGATAGGTAAGGCTCGGAAGTGGAGGTGAGCCAATCTTCGATGCCACAGATCACACAGGCTTGAAGAATCATGAACTAATGCTTGTAGAGGACGCGTGCATAGCCTATAGAGGCTTTCATGTCTAACACCAATTACTTGAGCATCCTTGAAACTGGAATTCTCCATCCACACAAGAACTTTTCCTTTGGAGAAGGCAACTTGATATCCTTTATCTTCTAGAGCTGAAATAGAAATAAGATTGCACTTGATTCTTGGAACATAAAGAACATCTCCCAACTGAAGTGTAATGCCAGAATCCAAATGAAGAGTAGAGGTCCCAAACCCTTTCACGGAGTAACCAGCATCATCTCTGATAATAACTTGTTCGGAAGAATCTTTCTCCACCAAAATTGATAAACGCTCCTTAAATTTGGTAATGTGTCGAGAAGCACCACTGTCGATCAACCAAGTGTTGGTATCTATAGGTACATTGCTTGACAATGCTGAATAGAACAGGTATTCACATGAATCCTTCTATGGAGAAACGTCATCAACATCTACAACGATGGCTTGTTGCTTAGGTCTAGTAGGACAATGCTTCAAAAAGTGGCCAAACTTATCACACCTAAAGCATTGAATCTTGGACATGTCTCTCTTCTTCTTGAAGGCGAGTGTATCATCATTTCCCTTATCTCGATTCCTTTTGAAGAACCCTTTATTTCCATCTTTTCCTTTCTTCTTTGAAGCATGGGAGGCGAGAACATGAATATCTTCATTCTTTGAACTTTGACCAATGCCTCTAGCCACCAACCTTGATTCTTCTTGAATGCAATCTACCCTTAAACGATCAAACTTAGGCAATTTTGATCTTGCACTGATTCCTTGAATGAAGGATTCCCAAGACAAAGGAAGACCATTGAGAGCAAGCATAGTCAAGTCTTTTTCGTCAACCATATGGCCAATTGTCGAGAGTTGATCTCTCAAATCTGAAATCCTCATGAAGTATGCAATCATTGATTCTCCTTTTGCCATCTTCACATGGTGTAGTTGTTGCTTCAGTGCAAGTTCCCAACAGGTATTGTTGATTTCGTACATTTCTTGCAATGTTTTAAACATGTCTCTTGCCGTCTTCAACTTAGAGACAATAGGAACGATATGATCCTCAACGAAATCAACCAATATTTTCATTGCCTTGATATCTTTCTTCACCCACTGCAGCTTCTCTTCTTCCTGCTCAGGTTCAGGAACACTGGACTCCACAAACTCACCCAAGTCATTTTCACGCAAGGTAAGCATGATCTTAAATCTCCATGATGTGAAGTTTGATGCTCCCTCGAGTCTATCCTCAATCTTCAAACAGTTCACCATCTTGACAAAGGTAGAGATAGACAAAGAAATATAAAGAAGAGAATAGAGTATTGTTGTATAAGCAAATTTGATCTTGATTTCCTCAAACCCGCTCTGATACCATGTTAAGTTTAATGATCATATTTAAATGCACAAAAATTAATTCAAAAAGCCAACACAAGACACATCAGATACCCTAGGAAAACCCTCCTCTTGAGGGAGAAAAACCCAGCAACAATATATCACTTATATATTGATATGTAAACACAAGAGTCTCCTTTACAAAGGCCGATATGGAGGCCAACAATAGACACCACAAAGTGATGCAAATATAGAAACAATATGCTGCAAGTCTCAGCGATAATGCACAACCTTCTATCAATGAAATCGGTCTACTCTTGAATTCGCACTTGAATATATATCGAACTTGTGAGAATATCTGAATTGAAAAAAAATGCTTTACAAGGGAGTGAATCATCGAATATATATACAACATTTGAGAGAGTACATGCCTCTTCAAATGTTCTCAAGTCATCCTTCACCAAGAGTCGGCCACCAATAATAAATGACGTCTTTTCCTGGGAGATCGCGCCTAGTAAAAATCGCGTCTAATGGAGCATGATGTCAGCCTCATTCAAGATGCAACTCTTCATTAACTAAAATATAAAACGTGCCTCTTGGAGTCTTATAAATTAAATAGCTACTAGCTATCATCTAATTTATCCAATCAAGTAAAATATATATTGGTTGGAAGTGACAACCGAAGCTGCTATAAACATCAACAAATTTAGCATCAGGTTGTGCCAGTTTTAACATGTATAGTTTTGGGTCAAGATTTAACATAACATCCAATGCCTTAGCAAGAGATGGGTCTTGTGACATATCTAATAATTTTTTAGGAGTGAATTCAAAGGGTTTATTAGTGTTAACCATTCTATGGATTATTTCAACTTCAATGGGGTTGGGTTGCATTCTTGTTGAAAAAGGAATTGCATACCCTTTAGGATTGGTTTTAGGCATTCCATATGCTTGATCACTAGCACTTGTGGTAGTGGGGGGAGTTGAGCCACTAGGATTTTTCTTCATTTTATTTTTACATTGAGATTGTGTTGTGACCATAAAACTTGTAGTATCCCTAGGAGATGTGGATGTTGAAGGTGTATGAAGTTGTGTTTATTGAGGTGTTTGTGTTGCTTCAAATTTGGCTAGTAGAGACAACCGAAGCCTCTTTGGACCAATAATGAAAGTTGTTTGGATGAAAACCTTGAATTTGGACAAAGTTTTTTTTTGATTAAATCTCTTGTTTAAGATGTGTTTAGGGTATGTTCCTTGCTTGCAACTAGACAAATGAGTTAAAGCTAAGGAGGATGATAATGATATTCACAAACTTTGGGAGTAGACTAATGACTCAAAATCAAGTTAACTCACAATGTTTTAACACTAATTCAACTAAGTACTTGAAAAAAGTTAGTTTTTCAAGTAAAGAGCTAAACTAGGAGATGATGGTAGAGATTTGAACCAAAAGTGAGCTATGTCAATTTCTAGGTTGTTTATTTTGAATGGATTGGTTTTTTTTCTTGATGGGGTTGAGTTGATCCAATGATGACTAAAGGTGTTTAGACAAGTCCAAAGTGAAGTAGTGACGTGAGACAAAGATGGAAATGTGTATGTTCGTTGTTGTTTTGGATGATTAGGATGACTATAGGATTTTCTACATGAATCTCAGGTTGTCTAATGTTTTCTAGTCAAAATTTAGAATCTGGAAAATTCTAGGGTTATGTGTTTTTAGCTGACAGTCAAAAGTGTTGAGTTACAGTCAAAGGAACTATAGTATTTTAGACAAAGGCATTGCAATGTCTACAAAAGTGTTGAGATATAATAGAAGTGTCACACTGTTGAAATCAAATGTGTCGAGATGCAAATTTGTTGATTTACTCTAAAATAAAGGTGTCAAGATGTACAAACACATTAGGATACAAACAAAGGCATCATTTTGCTAAAAAAATGTGTCAATTTGCATACAAAGGCAATGCACTGCGACAATCAAAACCACTACTTTTGCTAAGAGGCTGAATTTTGCAAGTTTGACCTAGGGTTTTGAATTTTTGAAGTCTAATTTGTGTTTGATTGGTCTGACAAATGATAGAAAATAACAAAAATAGCATGTAGGGCTGACTCAATGGATGTTTGGAAGATTTTCACATGTCTACTTCAACAAAACCATGCTAATTGGTATCACAATAGATTTAACAATAAAGGCATGTCATAGATGCACAACCCATTTTAGTGGTATATCAAGATTATCAACTTAGAGTAGGCCCACCCCAGAATACCATCCAATGAGTGGTGACTATAGTATTCCAAGGTCATGTACCACCTTGACACCTCTTACCTTGAAAATAAAATATCCTAATAAGGAATAATGGTCACCTCAACAAAGGTTAGCACATGACGAGTAACTTCACACGTTAATACTCGTATGTTGTACCACTTTAAGTTGATGGTTAACAAATGGTTCTTAGGCTTATAGATAAACAAGTTTGTATTAGGGGTCTACCGTGAATAGAGATCTCATCCGTTATGCTTGAGTCAAGAGGGGTCTCCTTTCTACTCATCACCTCCCTGTCTTGGTGAACCAAGGGTCATGGGGCTTGGATTGAAGGATGTGAGCCACTCCTTGGGGTACAATGTTTGTTCTCCCCCCTTTATATAGCCCATTAGGAAACATGCTTGAGACCAAAGCATGGGGTGATGAGGCCCCCAAGTAAGTTGCCTACTTGAAATAAATTAAAATGGTGTTGCTTTTGATCCCCAAGATCATTCTTAGGAGTCACGAGGGGAGATAATACACAACACCACACCTCAAAGGTGTACAAATAGATTGTAATTTAATGGTATTTCTGATTTCCAAGATCACACTAGGCACAAGGAAAGAGCATACATATGAACTAACCTACCAATAACATAAAAGAATTCATTTTAGGTGCAAATATGAGATTTGTCTTCTTCAATTTTAGGTACACCAAAATAAAATGAGATTTGTATGTTCAATTTTAAGCCTAAAACTAAGAGTGCAATTTGTTTTCTTATTTTAAGTACACCAAGGGAAATGAAATTTGTATTGTTCATTTTTAAATGCACCAAATGAACTGTGAAGATGTATATTAAGTGTACCAAGAGAAAATGAGATTTGTATTTGTTGAACCCCAATCCTAATACTTGCAAAACAACAAGAACAAACACATTAGAAGGTGAAATGCAAGCAAGAACAAGGATTCCCAATGGAATCCATTTACAAAGTTCAAATTAGGAAAAACAATGAAGAATACAATAAGATAACAATAAAAGAGATTGAATCCTAATTAAACTAGCAAACTTATGATCCCATGGGGGAATTGGTGTCAATTTGATGTGAAAATTGGCCATTTCCCAATTCCTATGATGCAAGCTTGATGAATGTTGATGAATGATCCACTTTGATGAAGAATGGTGAGTGCTCCAATACCAAAACCTGCATAACCTAGCTAAGATTCAATGATGATGATGGAATTTTGCTAATAATTTGAGCATAGTAAGTTTACTCAAATTGTGGATGCTCAAATGAGGAGATTATCCTCTTATTTATAGAATGCCAAGATGGATGAATGTCTAAAATAGAGCAATGTGGGACTAACATTCATCCAATAGCAAGATGCCACTTGTCAACCTATGAGTGGATGGAGGATGTGCAAGTTTTGAGGATTGTGCCAATTAAATGCCTATTTTTGAATTTTGAATTTGTTGAAATGAAATGCAAGAGGGAAGAAAGAATGCATTGAATGCCACTTGGCTGAAGGAAAAGGACATGTAAGAGAGAGTAAATGCCTTGTTGGATGTACATGTCAACTTAGATTTTGAATTCAAACTTGGAGAATATTCCCAAAGATGCCTTGTTGAGGAAAATAGAGATTTAATAAATCAATTAAATCTATTTTCATGTGCAAGTTGCAAAATCTAGAGGATTTGATGGATTAAGACTAAGATTAATCAGGATTTGATTAATTTAAAGGAGATTAGCCTATTTGACCATTTTGACTTAGATTTTACGATTTAAATAACTCAAAATGAGAAGAGAATGATTTAGACCTAGTTAAATAAATATTTTGATTTATTTAACCAAAAGGGGTGATGTTAGATTAAATTAGATAAATGTTTGATTTATTTAATTTAATTAGATGAACTTTAGAGACTTAATCAAATAAAATGGATTATTTAATTAAATAAAGATAGGAAGATGAAATGACCTAGCTAATTACAAAAAGACAATGATTTAATTAAATTGAGGGATTTATTTAATTAAAAGGGGAATTATGATGACTTTAATCAAATAAGGCTATTCGATTAAATGGTTAGACAGAGGGATGATTCAAGATGAAGCGATGTTAGTAGATCAAGATCGAGTGCATGTACATTTTACGTATCTATAGTATTGTTCATTTTTAAATGCACCAAATGAAATGTGAGATTATATTTTAAGTGCACCAAGGGAAAATGAGATCCCTAGATTAAATCAAAAAGCTGCAACACAAACGTTAGTAGTTTCTTGCTTTCAATCTTCCTCCCATCAATTGCCACATGCTATAAACTGTTAGATAAACTCAGGAAAATAAAGAATTATTAAAGGTTAGTTGAAATAAATTTTAAAACAAGCTGAAAACCTTGACATAACATAAGTGTTGTTTACTTGACAGAGGCATCAAAATTTTGAACAAAGAAGCTAAACTATCACCTAGTAAAGGTGTTGATCTTCTGCAAAAGTATCAAACTTTGTGCAAAAGTGTTGCACTATCTCTGCAAACAAAAACAAGTTAGAACAAAAGCATGGTTTTAGGAAAAAAGCATTGATCTTTTGACAAACAAAAGCGTCATGGTTTTTCAAAGGTGTCACCCTTTGATAGAGGAATAAAATTTTCCTGCAAGCAAATAGAACAGATCAAATAGTTAGATGTGTCAAGATTTAACAAAGGCATCAACCTTTGATATGTAGATGCATTGATATTTTTCAAAGGCATTGCATTGTTAAAACAAAAGTGGCTCACTATCTCTGTAACCTGCAATACCAACAAAAAATCCACAAAAATGATTAAATTTGGGACATGGGTCTCACCGGGCATGCCAAAATGTTGTAGGGGAAATATGTAAGCATGAATAAAAGCATAAATGAAGTAATTAGAGTCTAAAAACTCACACAATTGAGATCATACAAACCCATACTCAATGTAATTAATTTGTAAAGCATTCAAATGATTTAATCTAAAGAATTGAACTCAAATAAAAGCCATTAAACAACTAGAAGGTGCAAACCTTCAATCCCATTAAGGATTGATGCACATTTGTGATGTGGATTTCTCAAATAGTGCATAATCCATGTTGCAAAATCTTGATGAGAGGTATGGTTCACAAAATAGGTGCTCTAAAATGCTCAAAATTGGCTCAATAATTCTAGAGAGTGCCTATGCTTATGAGGATTGTGAACGATTTTCATGTTTGGAAAGGATTGTTTTATAGATTTTATAAATTTTGATCAACACTCAAGATTCGATATGAGGATTAATGGATGAGAGAAAATTAAAGACATGGGTGATGATCAAGAAGGATCAATGGTTGAGGATTCATGAGAGCACAAAATATCCCTAATTTAATGGAAATAGATTGGAGATATTTTTAATTGGAGGGAAGAATTTGAATTTGAATTGAGAATATTCTTTAGGGGATATTCTTTGTGCAAGTTGGAGAGTTGGAGGAAAATTATCCAATTAAACAATTATGAAAATTATTTAATTGTGAGGATGAGGGGAATTAATATTTTTAATTAAACAATTGGGAATTATTTAATCAAATGGGATTATTAATGTGAAAATGATGAATTAATCAAATAACCTTAATTATCCAATTAATAGGGGAATAAAGTGAATTTAACTAAATATCTGGAAATTATTTAATTAAATGGAAGAAATAGGTGATAATGAGGAAAATGATGTTAGTAAGTGAAATCAAGATGTGTGATATGCTTAAGACAATTTTAGGTGTCTACAAGAACTAACAATGAGGCCGAGTTTAGGGCAGTGTTGATGGGTCTCCAATGTGCAGTTGAAGTGGGAGTAGGAAAAGTCCATATAGAAGGCAATTTTGTACTAGCGATTAACGTAATTCGGCAAGGTTGGATGTTGAATTAGAAACTAAGGAAATAGTTAGGACCAATAATGCAAAGATTAAATATGTTTGAATAATATAAGGTCTCACATATATATAGGGAAGGGAATGAGCACATTGATGAATTGGAAAATAAGGCTTTGTTGGAAGGAGTGGAAGGGTGATTGAAGTTGGCAAAGCATAGTATAGGATGCAATCATTTTTCATAGTGGGCTTGGCTAGAAGGTACTGATGGAGGGAGAGAGACTTGTGGGAGGTGATTGGGAAATAATGAGAAGGATAGGCATTTCCCAAAATTTGAGAGGTAAGTGTGTGAAATGTGTATAAGCCATCAAATCCATTTCATGGTGGGCTAAATTGCTTTCTAAAAATGGTAAAGAGGAAAATGAACACGTCGATCAAATTGGAGGGAAAATGAAGACAAATGTTCTTCCTAGGAGAGATTTTAGATAAAATGTTGGGGTCGTGTTCAAAACCAAACATGGTTTGATTTTGGATGTGATAAAGATGGTGCTCCAGAAATAATTTTTGGGAGATGACCATAGATATAAAGTAAACTCGTACATCTCAACAATGTTCCTGGCGATGCTATTAAATAGAGGGTAGTCTAAAGAAATGGTGAAAGCACTCTATGGGAAGCTAATTTCGAGTAAAATTCCTAAGAGGTCTGGATGATGTGCTAAAGAATGTTGAGGGGGGATGACGTGTGTCATTACCGAAGGATCATTACCTTATCCAAAAGAGAGGAAGGTCACCTAAATGATATCCACTTATCTTCGTGGAGGATCCTTTAGTGCTCCCAAAACACAAAAATATGGTGGCTAATAGCATCTTGTTTCTAAAACGGGGGAAAATGTGGGTGATGGATTTTGAATGGGGGTATGCATCTACACTTTCCCTCCTACTTTCACTAGGAAAAAGAGATCCCCTAGGGAAAGATTGACTTTCAATCCCTAGGTGAGTCAACCTTAATGGAGATCTTATTATTTTCCTTATGACTTAGGACATGGTAAATCAACCTGAAATGCACTTTTGGGAGATGAATGAAAAATACCAAATGAATGTAATGATGTACAATGTAACACATGAAACCTCTAAATTAAGCCTTAATCTGACAGAATCTAGAAAGTTTCAACATATCTGAGAAGGATGTGATTTTATGCACCTATCACAAAAATCATGTGTTGAGTGTCCTCCTAGGACTCATTCTCCCAAGGGTGAATGGTTCTTGCTATAGGGGCTCAAAATATGATTTTATAGTCCTCTGCTCCTAGGTTTGAACTCTTGATTCCTCTAGGTTCCCTAGCCAAAATTTTTGAATTAAATTATGAAAGTGAGTTTCCGTGGCTTGACGACAATGTTGACAAATTTTGCAACTTTGACAACTTTTTCAATTTTTCTCTTTTGATAGATCTTCAATCCTTCTTTAACCTAAGATCTGCAAAACACACAAGAGGGAAAAATGTTTATTTTTGGTGAATGGGCATTTGCCTTGGTCAAATCCCATTTTGGTAATTAAACCTTGAAATGAAATAGTGAAACATGAAAGGAATGATGAATGAACATTTGGTATGTTGAAACTCACCAAACCCTTGATTTGAAACCCTTGAAGGAGTGAAACTTAACACATCTCTCCAAGGTCTTGATCTTGCATGAAATGGCTTGATTGATGATGTGATCTTGATGCTTGAATCTTGACTTGAATGCTTGAAACCTACATCACAATGTTAGCTCCAAAAACATGCATGAATGAAGATAACTTTGACATAATGATAGAATCTTGAAATGCTATTGATATGGCTAATAAATATTCTCTTGAACACCTTTGAAAAGAATATTAGCTCTAGGAATAATCTCTTTCTTGTGCTAGTTTATGAATTGATGAAAAGACCTTGCTTTTATAGGTAATTTTCTAATTTCCTGAAAATTAAACATTACAAGTTGACATTTGAATTTGAATTTGGGATCATAAAAAGGAAAAAAAACATATTAAAAATTTAAATTTAGCAACTAAAGGGGACCCATTCGCTCAAGGGCGAATGGGTCCTGATCTAAATTGCCAAGACCTATTCATTTTAGGGTGTTAAAAATGATAATTGCATTAATGAATTCATATTCCCCTTTCGGAAATTGCAATTAATTAGGATTGTAGATGCATAATCGGGCCAATTAGAGGCTTAATTAAGTCCAATTTATTAAGGGACCCAAACATAGTGTGAAAATTTAAAGGAGTACATTTTCCAACACTACATTTAGCCCCCACTTTAGTGAGAGGATGAGCCCTACACTCAAACTCACATTAAAGTAGTCAAACAAGTGTCAAGAGAGGTCTAATTGTATAACTATTGGAAATATATGACAACAAAGGTCAAGGAGGATGCTCAAGCCCCCAAGATCTAAGATCTCATGATAAACCAATAATGGCACAAAGAGACACATGCCTATGTTAAATATGCAACAACAAGACAAGATACACAAGCATACAATGACAAAATTAATGAGAAGAAAGAGAGAGAGAGGGGGTGGATCAAGCCTCAATTATTTTTCCAATTGGTATGGATCAGGCCTTAGCTATTTTTCCAAAACCATTTACAAGTGGAAACCCGTTGTCCACTATACAAACAAAATGTACTCACACGGGCTAGTGAAATCCATTGTCCACTAGGTGAGCCCCAAAAAGTGGCTAATGGGAAAGGCATGCTAGGCCTAGGCTCCCATTGTATTGACCATACCAAAGTTATACCTTCTAATAACTTTTACAAGGTTCCACATAAATGGTCACAAAGCTAGCGAGCCACGTTATGCTAGGCACTCATGAGAAAGGCTCCATTGGTAAGCAAGTTGTGTGATGCTTGGTGGTCATGAAAAACGTAAAGGCTCCACTAGCAAGCAAGTTGTGTTATGCTTGGTGGCCTTGATACATGCAATAGGATATTCAAAGTGGTTTTTCTTAGTTCATGAAATGTTTCACCTTAGGGAACATTGTGCATAATGTCTCCAAGAGAGGACTAGTTGAGGATAAAAGATTCACAACTTAGGGAATGCAATCCATAGCATCACCACTAAGAGGAATGTTATATGACAAGAAAGGTCACAATCTTGAAGGACATCAAACCCAATGAAACCACCAAGAAGACACATCACACAAAGTAAGAAGACTACACTTTGAAGCAAATAATGAGCAGGGACACATGCCCCCACTTTAAAGAAATTGCTAAACACCATGCTATGAGAAATTACATTAAAGTAGAATATGATAAATTCCAATACATGAGAGTTTTATTCGAAAAGACCTATGTAAAACATATGTTTTCGAGTAGAGCCACATCATGAAAAGGAGGGTTGTCCCCAAAATGCAATGCTAAACATAGAAAGAAAAGTATGTCACATGTGAGCCAACTTAAGGCATGCCATCTGCATCCCAAGCTTCCTCTTATTTTTACATGGAAGGTGGTCAACTATCCAAAAGAGACAACAACAAGTATCATACTAGGACAAGGCTACCTAACCCCTTTCCCCTAAGGGAAAAAGGGAGCCAAAAAATGGACGATGATATGCTACTCCAGCTTGCAAAAAGGAAATATGATTGCATAAAGCCAAGTTTATACCCTCATGCATGGTAGTGAATATGCTATGATTGTACAACTACTACATGACAAGGAGCAACAACTAATGTTATTGATTATAACAAGTAGGCAATGTATCAATTTGATGCATATGCAATGATATATTTCCACATTTGGTATCTATTAGTTCAGGATGCACCAAGGTTAAAGTTGTCTTAGAAGAATCTTTTGTAAGAGTGTTGATATTAAGTGAAGGATTTTTTGATGCTTTTGTTTATTTTAAGGGACAATAACCAAGACCGCTAGTTGGTTCTTATGTGTATGGCTCTATAGGGACACATATACCTTGTTCTATAGCACCACATACTTTTCCATTATAGCCAAGTTGTTTGAAAAGCTCATAACCTCTTCCATAAATTTTTTCCATTTCTTTTGTATTTGGTGGTTTTTCATGATCACACTCTTCATATGTGGATGTGTAAGTGTTGTTTTCCTCTTCTTTGCTAAAATTTGTGGACTTACATGCTTTTGATGACTCAACTTGTGTTGGTACTATATTTTTTTTTGTTTCTCTTTCCCTATTTTGTGTGTAATCTTGTATTCTCCCATGAATGTAGGTGTGAAATCCAAGGAACCCCAATCATTATCCAATAGTTTTGTGATTGATTTCTCTTTTTATTCTTGTTGCACGGGTTCAAATTTTGAAGTTGGTATGAATGTTTTCAAAGGACTTTCTTTGTCTTTCTCAGTGTGCAAAAAAAATTGTAGGTGAGGGTTAGCCTTGATTGTATAAACCTTGTTGTTATAGACATATTTCATTAAAAGATAAAGAGTTGAAGGTACCCCATTGATTTCATGAATCCAAGGTCTACCCAAGAGAAGATTATGTAAAATATTATCAGACATGACATGAATAGGAGTTTGCAATGTGACCTTTGCAACTCTAATAGGCAATGTTATCACACCAAGTGGTTGTTTTCCCACATTATCAAATTCATTAATAGATAAAGAATCAGGTTCAATGATAGTCTTGTCCACTCAAATATTATCTAAAATTTTTACACTACACACATTAAGTCCTGAACCATTATCAATGAGAGTTAATTTTATCCTACAAATATTGATGACAACCATTACCATGAAAGCCCCAGTTTGTTTTTGTACTTCAAAGGAAGGTAACTCATCTTGATGAAAGGTAATGTCTAAGTTGACTGAGTTTATACCTTGAATTAGGGCTACTACATCATTTGGTTGCACACTAAGAGGGATACCAACTTGTTGTAAATCATTTTGAAGCATGCTATGGTAATTAGGTGAAGCTTGAATCAAATCCCACAAGGATATCTTAGCAGGAGTGTTGTGAAGTTGTTCTACAAGATCATACTCCTTTCCATTATGCAAAGGCAAATGAGGAGCACTAGAAAAGATAGGTTGAGGAAGTGGTAATCAAGCAATTATGGTTTGTGGTTTCCTATTGCTCATTGTGTTGTATCTATGAGTCAATAGTAGTATAACTTGGTTGTTGTGAAACATTGTTACCAGTGAGTTGCCTTGCAAAGTTTAAGATAGCTCTTGGAGGTTGTGGTTGGTGTTGTGGTGGTCCTATGATAAGAAGTGGCTTAGGAGATGACTTAGGAGGTACAATAATTAGGACTCTTAGGAGGTACAATGTTTAGAGGACTCTTAGGAGGTCCAATTATTAAAGGACTCTTAGGAGGTCTAATAATAAAGGGAGATCTAATGTTTAGAACCTCAATAGACTTATCCTTATTTTGATGATATTTTAGCGAAGGGAAGTCTAATGCCACCTCATCATCTTCATGTAAGGAAGACACATTACTATTAGTTGAAATAAATGTCTCAATGCTATCATCCTCTTGCACTATGATATCTTACCTAGTGGGAGAGTTTTTAGGGGAGGAGTAAACTATATTTTCATGACATTCTATGGTTGGATCTTCTAAAATAACTTCATAAAAAGTAGGGGAGATATCAATGGTTAGGTTTTTTTTATTATCAATGATTGCATCCTCTTTTTCAATAATGTATTCCCAAGTATGAGAAGAGAAACAAACAAGGTTCTCATAGCTCTCAATGATTGGTTCTTCTAACACTGAAATATCTTCTTCACAAATAGGAGATATATTGGGAGAAGAAAAAACTTGATTTTCATGATTGTCCAAGATTATATTCTCTTTCACTAAGTTAGTTTAACACACGGGAGAGGGATCAATGAAAAACAAGAAAAAAGGATCTAAATGACTTCATATTCATATGCTTGTAACAACAATTTCTTAGAGTATTCAACAAGATCTGAAAATAGAACATGAAGTATGATAACAAGATATTTTTGTAATGAAAACATGATGTAATAATTGTTCTATAGATCTGAAATGCAATTTTTTTTTCCAATTTTGTAATGCTTAAACTAACTGAATGATTAGACCTAATGCATAAAAAAAATTCTCGAGAATTGATAGACTAAAATAGGGGTTTACCAACAGATCTGGGAAGTGTAGAGGACTATAAAAATTCTCAGAAAAAGTTGGTTTTTATGGGCCCTCAAGGAATCATTCACCCAAGGGCGAATGGGTCTTTGTAAAGGGTTTTTAAAAATGAAAAATGTAAATTCTGAGTTGTTTGTGTTCTCTATTCTAGGTTGTAAACTATGGTTTCTATAGCAGATTTTTCTAGATTTTGGTGTCTAAATGCAAGTGCAATAAAGGAAAAAAAGTGAACAAAGATGAAACTTTTTGAATGAAATTTTGACTAAAATTTCTAATGTAAATGATTGAAAGTACACTAATATGCAAGTACTATGTAAAATCAATGTGATATGCATGCAATTTTTTGAATTTTTCATATTTTCAAGAATGAAAAATGCAAATATAAAACCCTAGATGAAATGAAAATTAATGCAATTTTGACAACCCTATATGAAATACAAACAAATGCAAATCCTATATCTAGGGTTTGAATGGACTCCAATTTCAAAATTTTAGATGTACAATGTCGGCTTCACCAAAATGAAATGGGGGAAAATGTGGGTGATGGATTTTGAATTGGGGTATACACTTTCCATCCTACTTTCATTAGGAAAAAGAGATCCCCTATGGAAAGATTGACTTTCAACCCCTAGGTGAGTCAACCTTGATGGAGATTTTGTTGTTTTCCTTATGACTTAGGACATGGTAAATTAGCCTAAAATGCACTTTTGGGAGATGAATGAAAAATACCAAATGAATGCAATGATGCAATGTAACACATGAAACCTATAAATTAAACCTTAATCTGATAGAATCCAGAAAGTTTCAATAAATCTGAGAAGGATGTGATTTTATGCACCTAACACAAAAAGCCTATGCTAAGTGTCCTCCTGGGACTCATTCGCCCAAGGGCGAATGGGTCTTGCTATAGGGGTTCAAAATTTTCTTTTACAATCCTCTGAGCTTCTAGGTCTACACTCTTGATTCCTCTGGGTTTCATAGTCAAAAATTCAGAATTAAATTCTAAAAGTGAGTTTATGTGGCTTGACAATAATGTTGACAACTTTTGCAACTTTGACAAATTTTGCAATTTTTCTCTTTTGATAGATCCTCAATCCTTCTTCAACCTAATATTTGAAAAGCACACAAGAGGGAATTTTTTTTTTGATTTTGGTGAATGGGGATTTGCCTCAAGGTCAAATCACATTTTGGTAATTAAACATTGAAATGAAATAGTGAAACATGAAAGGAATGATGAATGAAAATTTGCTATGTTGCAACTCACCAAACCCTTGATTTGAAACCCTTGAAGGACTAAAACTTAACACATCTCTCCAAGGTCTCATTTTTTCATGAAATGGCTTGATTGATGATGTGATCTTGATACTTGAATCTTGACTTGAATGCTTGAAACCTACATCACAATGTTAGCTCCAAAAATATGCATGAATGAAGATAACTTTGACATCATGATAGGATCTTGAAATGCTACTATAAATTACTAAGAAATATTCTCTTGAACACCTTTAGTAATAATATTAGCTCTAGCAATAATCTATTTCTTGTGCTAACTTCTAAATTGATGAAAATACCTTACTTTTATAGGTAATTTTCTAATTTCTCAAAAATTAAACATTACAAGATGACATTTAAATTTGAATTTGGGATCATAAAAAGGTCACCAAAAACATATTTAAAATTTGAATGTAGCAACTAAAGGGGACCCATTTGCCTAAGGGCGAATAGGCCCTGACCTAAATTGTCATGACCTATTCATTTCAGGGTGTTAAAAATGATAATTTCATTAATTAAATTATGATTCCCCTTTCAAAAATTGCAATTAATTAGGCTTGTAGATGCATAATTGGGCCAATTAGAGGCTTAATTAAGTCTAATTTATTAAGGGACCCATACATAGTGTGAAAATTTAAAGGGGTACATTTTTCGACACTATAGTTTCTTAAGTGAATCCTGGGTCTAGCCCTAGAAGGGAGATTGGGGTGGCTACAAGAGTACATTCAGGAGGAGATATTGTTGGATGCGTATGGTTTGAAAAATTGGAATAGGGCCATAGATGTTGTAGAATTGGTGACTGGAGATGGAGGACAGATCGAGGTTTCTAGCCATGTAAAGGAGGAATGGCAAGGACTCTAGATAGGTACGAGGTCTATGAGAAAGGGTGATGGGCTGTATCATTCCAAGTTACATTTTGTTGCCCAGTTTTAGATAGTATGAGACTATATTACATAATAGTTATTGTATATGCTCCAATTTTGGCTAGGTGTAGCTATAACTAGGTATTATCTAGGGGTTTCTTTTGGTGACAATAGATAGGAGGTCTGTAAATGTGCCTCCCTCTGCAAATCTATGTAATGTTCATATTTTTTAGAATATTAATACAAGGGTACAACCCCCTAGGCTGCTTTGAACTGATAAAATAAATATAGTTTTAAATTGTATTTTTAATCTATGATCAAGATGACTTAGGCAAAAATATTTTCATCTTTCTAAATCAACCTTCATATTTCCAATTATACAAAAACCAAATGAGTATACAAATCCTTAAAAATTATTGATCCTCTCAAGATGAAAATCTTAAGCAAGAGCCTAAATTAGTTTTAGTTGTTTTAAGAAAACCACTTCTAAAATTCCTAAAATTTTGGAGGATATGACCCTTCTCTTATTATTTATCCCTCATATAACTAGAACCTATAAGCCCAATTTTGTAGTGTCTATCCTAGTCCCCCCTCATGTGATGAAAATCCTAATATTTACATGGTTAAAATATATGATATTTAGGAGTCTTCATTCAATGATCCTAGAGAACATGCCCTTCACAATGACCTTTTGCTTCTCCACATCAATGGAGCTAGGTTCCATCTTGGTGCAAAGGTGGGAATTATACTCATGTCCCTTAAGTTATTTTTTTGTACCTTTTTTTTTCAAGGTGTACTTCTTTTGTACTAATAATAGGCCTAGGTATGAATCTCTTCTTCTCAATCTTATGGTTTATTTATATTTTTCCTTCTAATATTATTTTCCTATCTATACCTTATTTTTTAAAATTATCTCCATGGAATGTATTGCTAGGTATAGACACCTAAAATTCATCCTTATACTTTAATCAATCCTAACCATTAACCTCATACCACCCCAACATTAATTAATTAAATAAGTTATGTAACTAATTAGGTTTCTCTTATTTGATAATTAAATAAATTCTATTTGTTTAATTAAACCACACTAACATAAGTTAATTAAATAAATAAATAAATAAAATTATTTTTTATCATCTCCTCTTCATTTAAAAAATAAAAAAAGTCCAAAATCCACATCATCCATTTACCTAATTTAAAATTCATCAAAATCCTAAATGAAATCAATATTTAACCATAGCCATCCAAATAATCAAATCAATTCTAGCCATCAAATTCTAACTACCAATCAATAGAAAAATAGTTTTAAATACAAATCATCAATCCAAAATGAAATTGACATTTAATCGTAGTCATCAAATCAAACAAGCAATCCTAGTCATTCATCTCCAACTACCTTCTATCCAAATTAAAATTAACTTTCAATATCCACCATCTACTTAATCCAATCAATCCTAACCCTCCATAAACCAACTAATTCATTTACTACTCTCCTACCTCTTAAGTTCAAATTCAAAATTCATCTCATTAAATCGCAGTCATCCATCCTAAGTCAATCTCAACCCTTCATTCCTCTCATCTTTTATCTATAAATCAAACCCCCATCCTCAGCTAAATTTTAGAAGAGAAGAATCCAAATAGGTACATGTTCTACATAGAGAAATCCCAAGAGAAATCCAACATAAAGCACATAATGATCATATCCGCACACATACACACCAATTATGCATTGGTTTTCAATTTTTTGAATTCAAATTTTCATACTTAATTTTATTAATTAGAGGTAATGGTAGGATTTAAATTAGAATTAATTTTGGTTTTGTTTTCTTATTTTTTTGGCATTTTTCTCCCCTACACTAGAGACAAAATTTAGTAAACTTATTCAATTGCTTGTTAATTTTTTTATGTTTTACTTTCATATTCATATACTATTGTCTCTTTAAAGGAAGAAGATACTCCTAGTAATCTCTCTTACATTAAAATATAGAATGATCCATTAACCATATATTTTTAATAGCTAAGTTATCCTTGAATTTATATATGCATGTGGAATACTCTAGGGGCATCATAATATAATACTTCTCTAATTCCTTAATCATAGGAGTAGTTTGGATAAGACAATAAATAATTAAAGGTGGCTGTGATGCCTTAGACCTCTCCCTTATAGCTTGGTTTGAATAATTGTGTGCTTTTTTACTTGAAGAAATCATTGACATCAAAGTAGGAACACAAGAAAGTCTTAAAACTTGGTCAAACCTTTTTCCATATTTATAAATTACTCACTATTTTTTACATTTATTTTCATAATTTTTTTTTGGCATGTCATACCTTAATTCATCCATTATTTTTAATGATTTAGTTATTGGTATTGATACTAACCCAATAAATAACAAGTTTAGACATATAGACCTAATGTATCCCTCTTAATTGAATGAGAGTTAATTATACTAATTAAATATGGATTTGTTGATGTTGTAGATTATTCCTTTTAGATGAGAAAGGGAAGAATAATTTTTTCATAAAACTTAGAGATATGAATAAGGTTTTTCCTAAGGACCAAATCCATTTCCCTCCATTATAGTCATTGTTAATGCTACTAAAAGATGCTCCCTCACTAATGGGGTAATACTAAATAATAATGTTAGGAAATCTAGGTCTTGGTTGAAGCCTCCTACAAGATATCTTAATCTATAACCTTGCTTATCTAGTGTTATTTTTGTGTTGAGGGGTTCTAATGGTTGCTTTGTTAAAGGGGGATCTCTTTTTTCTTGGTTACAATTCAAATATAATAGTTGAGTTGGAAGTTATTACCACTGGTATTACTTTTTTTTCTTTGATTAACTATAATAATATCGTGGTGGAATGAGATTATGTGTTTGCTATTTATGGGATAAATAAATGCTCTTTCCCAAACTTTTAGAGTCATTATTATCTTGAGGAAGCCTTGACTTTATGTGAATCTTTCTCAACTATTCAATTTGAGAATTACTTCTACAAATTCAAACTAGTGGTGTAGAATTTCTTACTAATGTCAAAAGTGGTTAGGTATCATTTTCATCCCTTTATAATATTAGGCTAGATACTTGATCAAGGATTGAGAAACAATTTTTCCTCATGTTACAGATCAAATTTTTTACATTATCTCCAACCAAAGAATAAGGGATTAATTACATGGGTGAATCCTTTGATTTCATCTGCTTATGCATTGATAATGACATGATTGTAAGCTTTAACCCTTGTGCAATCATGTTTGAGGATTTATTTTTCTCTCCTTTAGAATGTTTTTATGGCCTTCGCTAGGTGTATCTTTGAGTGTGGTTTTCTAGGTTCTATGTTAGTTTCTAGGTGTATTTTTTTTACTTTGTGACTAGTTGTGTTATTGTCTCAAGAGATTGTGTTTGGTTATACTCTATTCTATTAGATGATGGATTGGTTTCATTTTATCAAGTTATCAAAACAGTTTCATAAGGTTAAGGTGTCTAATAATTATTATATATGATTTTGAATTGTTTGGATTTGGTTTCCTTGGGTATGATTAAGTGTGTTTTTGGAATATAATTTTTTTAGGAGCCTACTACTGACCAATCAAAAGCCTCCATCCTTGATATAAATTGGTGGCTAAACTCTCTTTCTTTCTTCCTTTAAGTGAGTTGAGTGACTAGATTTTTATGTTTTTCTATTGATCTAATTAATTTATAATTCTAAATACCAATTGTGTAACTAAGATGATGCAAAATATATTTGTAGACTAACTCTTCTTATTGCAATAATATTATTTTATATGTACATACTTAACAATCATTAAGCTAATTTATAATTCTTTTGGAATCAACTATGTAAGATATTTTGCATCAATATTATATCACGCTCTATGATCCATCATCAAGATGAGGATGAGAAATGGAATGGAATGCAAACTAGTCCCTTAAAAAAATACAAAAAAATATGAAATGAATTGGATAATTGAGTATGATCCAAAATTTTGATAAAAAATACTTACATGTAAGTGATTCATTATATCATCTTCATGGACTATGGAAATGTTATGTCTACTGATCCTTAGGATTCTATTTAAGGTTCACTTTAATTTTTTATTGTTGGGGTATCCTAGTCCTTTAAGTAACTAGATCACATGTTAAATATCATACATTAGGTAAGATGTCCATGTTGCATATTATATATGTGAGAAATCCTAGGTATGTTAATAGTTGCTCCTTAGTCCTCCCCAAGGGAAATACAAGTATTTCTATGTGTGTCAGGACTAAGGTCATGTTCTATTTGTATCCTCTTGCACACATAAATACCATGTCAGTACCAAGTTATATGATAAATTTTAGCCTTACAAACAAGAAAACTCTTCAGTTAGAACACCTAGTTGAGTCACCTTGTATCATGCTTGGATCATCCCTACCTCATATATAGGCAACTCCTCCCCTTAGTATCATAGTCTAGATCATCCATTATGACATTTAACCATTTATCCTCTCATATGTTATAGCCTCTATCTAACCTTACTCCTAATGAGCCTCACTTCCTTGATTGTGTTAGAATTTAGTTTGATTTTCACTTGCAATCATATGTCTAATGTTGTTGATGTATTCAAACATCTTAGAACAGAGTGTGTGGATACCCATGAGGGTTTGGTAGGAGATATTTAATCATTATTATTTTATGGGATACTTGGGGGATATTATTATTTTAATAAGGAATTTATGGAAAAAGTTTAATAGTGGAAGTTACATTTGTCATTCTTAAATGCCACTCTCTTTCTCTCTCCTTGTGTACTGGAGGGAGTTATATTGCCAAGAGCGCAACATCTTTTCAAAATTGGTGAGGCCCTAAATATTTATCATCTTCATCATAGAGTGCTAGACTTGGGGAAGTATGACTATTGGGAGATAAATCAAAGATGTAATAATTGTTATTTATCTTGAGTGTTTTAGTAAATGCATAATGCAGTGTGGTTTTTGTTATGGACTGTGGCTTTGGTGACTACTATTTTTTGAAACCACTTGTGGTGGTCATGTTTTCTTTTTCTCTATAAATTGGAGGCATGAGATCAAGATTTCATAGTGCTATATAGGTGAAGTTCTATTATGTTGTCAAAATGCTACTAGAATGAAGAGTTGGAGTAGATTGTATTAATGTAATTGATTATTTCATATTAATAAAAGCTTGGTTTATCTTTTATGGTGGAGTTTTTTTCCTAGAAGGGTATCTACAGGTAAATTTTTTATTGATACCTCATTTTTTTAATCTTGGCTCATGCCAGTATGGAGGCCACAAATGAGGGACCTCATCCCAGCATGAATGCAAGTAAATAGTCCAAGCCCACAAGCATTATAGCCAACCAGGGGCACAAATCCCATAAGAACACTATTGAATGCACATGACAACTCAGAGGGGGGTGAATTAGTTGTACATTAAAAAATAAAAACCCTCATTATCATTCAAATCTGCATTAGTTCTTAAACCCTTACAATCTTTAAACCCTTATCAAGCATTAATAGAATATAAACATGAGAAACAATAATACAAACACATCCATGCACATGGTAACACCCTGGATTTACTTGGAAAAACTAAGAAGGGAAAAATCATGGTGAGGATTAGCTCACAATATAAAGTAATTACAACATTGAATATAATTAGCTCACTGTCGGAGGGCTCGTTGTCCAAAAGAAAGAAGGGATCACTGCCAGAATAGAAAGAAGAATGTTACAATGAGAAACCTATCTCAAAGCAAAAAAGAATATCCACCACTACACCATTAGTAACCTCCAACTCACTGCTATCAGAAACTTTAGGTACTCTACAAATGTAGACCCTTCTACTCATTGCATTGGAGTCATAATCATTAAGCTCACACTTTAGATCTTTGCATCTAATCAAATTTACATCGCAACACATCCTCACATATAAACATTCATCCTTCATCAAATCATCACACATATATACCATTCTCAACCTTGAAAATGATCTACAAGGTCAATTATGCACCTCAAATGTGCAAATTCAAATTAGGTTGACACCAAAACATTCCTTCGGTGAAGAGGAATGAAGGCAGACCACATCACACCTTAACTTGGACCCAAATCCACATATGCACACCATGCCACACTTCCACAAAAACCAAAGCATATATGTAATTACTGTAAACATCCAAGGTCGACTAAACCTATGTAAGCACCATTAAGTATTTAAGTACACACTTCCTTTGATCTAAAGATGACTTATGGACCACACAAAACACTTAAACACAATTTGGAATATTCCATCAACATCCTGAAATTCAAAAATCCCTTCACAACAACTTTCACTTGAAAAACACATTCATCTTGTACACCTAGTTAACCTTCCACATACAGTAACACATGAATCCAACCTTGTTGAGAACCAAAACTCAAACAAATAATATTGAAGAGAGATATGATCAATATAAGCACTCTCCTAGATCCACAAGACCATAAGCCACACTGCAGAGAAATGCAGAGCAAAACCATTTCTCCCAGACAACACTACTTTCATAGTTCATTCACTGGTGAACACAACTTTTTGTGCACAACGATCTAAAACCTAAAACTATGGATATAACACCTTTGAACACCTCTAATCAACATATCCAAATTGAAAAAGTAGATCTTCAACCATGAAGAAATGTGGACCAAAACCAAATACTACTCTGCTATACAAAACACCTCTCAACCACACTATTTTCTCTTTTATTCAATTTTTTTCAAAATAAATTAGAAATCAAGCACTGCAAACACATTATCATCACCACCAAACCAACTATACTATAGCAACTCAACCACAAACAAGAGTTTGAACATCCACCAACAAAATATTATCAAAGCAACACTAGAGGTTGACACTAGTGACACTACTAATAACAACATAATGCAACTAATCACAACATCATCACAAACTTCCAAAAATATTCCCATAGACCTGTTGATATTAATGACAACACAAGCTACTCATACTTTCAACAATCTCCCCCTTTGTCATTAATGCCAATACATGATGTGAAAAATCACCAACAACAAACGCAACAACTATGATCACCAATACCTATTGCACAACAATGCACACTGCTCTATTTGAAACTTTCTCTTACCCCCCTTACTTCATAAGTTTTTTCAATTAAATTTCTCCCCCTTTGACATCAATGGAAAAGGGAAAAACACTTGTATCTCTCCCCCTTTGACATCAATCATATATAAATTAGTATCCTTTGGATACCATAAGCCATGTTCCAGAGTGCACTTCAAGTATCTGAATATTCTCTTTACTGTTGCCACATGTGACTCTCTGGGATCTTCTTGAAATCTATCCATAAGACAAATTGTATGCATGATATCTATTCTAGTAGAAGTTAGATACATTAGTCCTCTAATCATTTATCTATAGTTGCTTTGGTCAACCTTATGAGATTCATCATTCTTGCTCAACTTGCAACAAGTAATCATAGGAGTACATACTGGTTTAGAGTCTTCCATTCCAAACTTCTTCAACATTTCCTTGACACATTTTGATTGTGAAATGAATATACCTTTCATTGTCTGATTGATTTGAAGTCCAAGGAATAAATTCATCTCCCCAAACATAGACATCTCAAACTCATTCTCCATGTATTCTATAAATCTCTTACACATTGCTTCAATACCTCCAAAAATTATGTCATCAACATACATAACCACAATCAAGATTTTATCTTTTTCAACCTTAAAATAAAGATTGTTATCTGTGGTACCTTTATTAAATACTTGTTGCAACAAGTACCTATCCAATCTTGCATACCGAGTTCTAGGAGCTTGCTTGAGTCCATATAATGCCTTCTTCAATATGTAGACCATATTAGGATCATCTGATAACTAAAAGCCTTCCCGTTGTTCAATGTAAACTTCTTCTTCTAGCTCACCATTCAAGAATGCAAACTTCACATCCATCTGGTATACTTTGAAATCCTTATGTGTTGCAAAAGAAAAAAACATCCTAATAGCTTCCATTCTTGCCATCGGAGAAAATGTCTCCTCAAAATCTATTCCTTCCACTTGTGAGTAACCTTCACACATAAGCCATGCCTTATTCCTAACAACTTCTCCATTCCCATTCAACTTATTTCGGAACACCCACTTAGTTCCAATCACATTCTTGTTTGCTGGTCTTGGGACAAGTTCCCAAGTTAGATTCTTCTCAATCTGCACTAAATCTTCTTCCATAGCCTTGATCTAAAATTCATCTTTGCATGCCTCAATCACTGTTTTAGGTTCAACTTCAGAAAGTAAACACAAGTTTACTTTTTCTTATATCATAGTAGTATTTCTTCTTGTCAATACACCTTTTCTTTTGTCACCAATGATATGATCTTCAAAAATATTCTTCTGCACATACTTAGGGGTCTTATGGATCCTTTTTAGAGCTTCTTCCTCTTCAACCTGCACTTATTTTTCCTTACCATTATCTTTTTCTTCTTCTCTACAAGAGGACTCTTTTGATTCATATTCATCTATCAACATTGCAATTTTGAGTAAGTCTTCATCTACTTTGACACTTGCACTCTTAACAATCCTTTTCAACCTTTTGTCATAGCACCGGTAAGCTTTCCTTTTAGAGAATATCCAAGGAAGATACCTTCATCAGATCTTGTAACAAATTTACCTAAGTTTTCTTCATCTCTTCTGATATAGCACTTGCTTCCAAACACTCTGAAATACTTGATAGTAGAAGTTCTTCCATACCATAACTCATAAGGAGTCTTTGAACTGCTTGTCCTTTCTTGCACTTTGTTAAGTATGTAGACTACAATATGAATTGATTCTCTCTAGTAGACATCCAATAAATTTTCTTCCTTCATCATTATCCTTGTTGCTTCATAAACAATCCTATTCTTCCTTTCCACCACTCCATTTTGCTGAGGAGTCCTAGGAGCTGAAAAATGTCTCTTTATTCCATGATCTTCACAAAAATAAATAAACTCATTGGAGGTGAACTCTCCACCTCTATTAGATCTTAAACATTTGATCTTCGTATCCATTTCATTTTGAACCATATCTTTAAATGCCTTAAACATGTCTAGAGCTTATGATTTTTCTTTGAGAAAAAGTTACCCAAGTCATTCTAGAGTAATCATCAATCACCAACATGAAATACCTATCACCCTGAAAACTTCTTGTTCTTGTAGGTCCACAAAGGTCCATGTGCACCAACTCCAAAGTTCCCATGGTAGAGTATTCTTTGACATTAAATATTTTTCTTGTTTTCTTTCCAACTTGATATTCCTTACAAACTACATTTATAAGATTTGTAATCTTTGGCGGATCTCTTACAACTTGAGTGGAGCTAGTTCTAACCAGGCTATCAAAATTGATGTGACACATTCTTCTATGCCATAGCCAACTTTCATTAATATGAGTCATAGAGCACATACCATTAGCACCTTTAAGTTGATAAACATTTCCATATGTCCTTCTTGCAGCAACCAAAGTTCTGGAGCCTTTCTTGATCTCACAACCACCATCCTAAAATAGAAGATTATATCCTTTGCTACACATTTTTCCTACATTTAGAAGATTATGTCATATCCCCTTAACATAAAGAACATCATCTATATTATTCTTGCCATCAAAACTAAATGAACCTTTTCCACATATCTTAGCATATGTATCATCACCAAACTTAACAAGACCTCCTTCAAACTTTTCAAGTTTAATAAACTTACTTTTATCACCTGTCACATGATTTGAGCATTTGCCGTCAATAATCTAGTAGTTTTTTTCCTCTCTGACATGAAAAGCAATCACCATAGTTCCATTGTGACCTTTTTGTAGAGCAACTTACTTCATACATCTCTTAGAGTTAGCAAAATTAGTTACAACATTTAGAGAGATGAACAAGCATTCATTATCCTCATCATCGAGGTAATTAGATTCATCACCAGGTATACTGGCATCTTCTTTAACATAATAACTTCTCATAATTTATTTACCTTTTTTCTCCTTAAATATGTCATTTGAAGCTTTGACTGGACATCTTGAAGTATAATGACCTATCTTTCCACAATTGAAACAATTGAAAGGCAATTTACCTTTGTATTTTCCAGTCCCCTTTTTCAATTTCCTCACAAAGTTTGCTTCTAGCTCATCAAACTCATCCGGATTAGATTCCTCATTCTTCTTTGCTTTGCCAACTTTAAAAGCAGTCTCTTGTATTGAATCACTTGGACCAAACTCTCTCAATTCAAAAGTAGTTAAAGAACCAAACAATTGATCTCTAGAATAATGATCTAAATTTTGAGCTTCTTCAATAGCAAAAACCTTATGACTATAAGCTTTAGGAAGAGTTCTTAATACCTTCTTTACCACCCCATCTTCAAGTTTTCCTCCAAAACCTCTAATGGAATTGACAACTTCATCCACTCTATGCATGCAGCCTATAATATCTTCATCTTTTGTCATCCTTAGGGTTTCAAACTTAGTCTTCAAATTTTGCATCTTTTCTTGCTTGACCTTATCATCTCCTTCATAAATACTTTCCAGCTTTTTCCAAATCTCACCAACAATTTTAAGACTCATAACTTTCACAAGTTATGAATTAGAAAAACCACTCAAAAGATCATACCTTACTTTGCCATTGTTCTCATATGCCTTGATCTCATCATCAGTACTCATACCATTTGTAGGCATTATATATTTATTTTCAACATATTTCTAGACTCCAAACCCTAGAGAAATAAGGAAACCTTCCATCTTGGTCTTCCAAAATGCATAATCAGATCTTGTTGGTGTAATCAATTATTTAATTACACTTGCATAACTTTACTTAAGTATATTTTAATTTCTAGGTTAATTATTCTCATCCTTATCTTGTTGAGCTATCTTGTTGCTCAAGATAAGATTAGGGTTATGCATACTTTGCTTTTATAAAGCAAATCATTCTCATGTAATCGTGAATTCCTAAATAATAATATTTTGCACATCTTTTTGCAATAGCTTTGCTTTTTCTGATTTTCTCTTCTTTGGAAGGTTTTTTGGTTTGCATGTCTAATCTTGGTTTCTAACATGGTATCAGAGCCTCGATTTGCAGCCCCTTCTTAGCTTTTTTGGAGAAATACATTGTAGAGCATGTTCGGGGTTCCTCGAGGGTTTCATTCCTTGAGCATATTTATGAAGCATCTTGGATCAGATCGGGGTTTTCCATTGGATTCAGAGCACTGGAAAAAGTCAGGATTGACTTTTATTTCATTGATTTTGGTCATCGTTGAAGAAATCTATGAGGGTTTCAAGCTCGGTGATTTTTTTGAGAGATCTGGGGGTTGCCTAATTTTTTGGGAATTTTGGGCCAAAACGGACCTCATCGTTGGATTCATAGCGCCCAAAAACCCCTATTTTCATATAAAATTTATCCATTTTGGACACTGTCGACTGGGGAGGCAAAAAAATTTTGCCCGAGGGCCGTACGACCCCAAGGCACATTTTTCGAGGCACCGTTTTCGAAAAAAAGTTAAAAAAAAAACATTTTTTTGTAGGAATTCATGCGCTGCCCATTTTATTTGGGTCACCGCTCGGCGGCCACCCATCCGTCGCCCGACGGCCACCCCTCCACCGGCGGTAGCTGCTCCCACCGCCCGCGCCACCGGTTGCTTCGTCGGCCTGTTCATCTAGCTCCTGAGGGCTTAAACCTGCAGCCGAGGTTGTATTGGGGACCGGGGAGCCAGTCCCATCCCCCATCGGCAACATCAGCCCCTAAGCCTTAGTCACATAGAAAACCGTGGGCTTCGCCGAGGAGCTAGCTGCCCAGCCCCCTGGTCACTGAGCAGACCAAGGGCTTATTTTTTTTAGCCCCAGGTGCTGTTGGAGGGCTTATTATGCTTTTTTCAACTACTTTAACAAAATCGGGCATAACTTTTGCATACAACGTCATTTTTTCACAAACAAGATATTGTCGGAAAGCTGGTTCCGAGCTCTATCCAGTGGTGTAAATGTGGTTTTTTTATTTTTCCTTTTTGATGTATTTTTCAGCCTCGGAAGTCGCATGTTGCTGTTTTCACTCTGGGAGACATATCTTTTGACTCGCTTATCCGTTTTTCGCCATTCTTGCGGCGTTGGAAAGTTGGTTTAGTCCTCTACACAGATCTGAGGTATATTTAATTTTTTTGTTTATGCATGTTTTCATTCTCTCCTTTTACAATCATTGGGATATTGTAATAAACAAACTGAGATAAAGTTCCATCAAGGGGGGTTTCTTTGATCTTCATCTTGTTATTGATGACAACTCGCATGGGTTATATCTAGTTTCTTAGTTTCTTTTGGCCACATTTTTTTCTCTAGCTTGACACATATCAGATTCACATCGGTTCACACTTCAGATTGGGAGTTTATGGTTATTGATCTGCATTGGTTCAAATTCATCTTAGTTTGAGGGCCATGTTTTTATGGTTAATGTTCCAGAGTCTTTATGGTACTTGTTCCCATGGAAGAGTTTTAGTCTCAGTTTGGCATTGAAATCGAGATACATAGTTTCCATATTCTGTCATTATTTTATCTACTATTGCTTCATAGATTCCAGGGTTGTTCCAGTTTGTGAGTTTTCTAGTGTTCCATGGCATCGGGTCTACTGTCGCATTATTGTGATTCCGCCTGAGTCCTTCAGTGACTCTCATTTGGTTTCTTGTAGATAGAAGTATCTTTCCTTGCTTGTCAGATTGCGGTTCTAGTGTTACTCCACAGTGTTCTTCCGGTGCTTTTTTGCAGCAGTCATCTCATTGTAGGGGGTTTTGTCCCACTGGATTTTCCTTCTCTACCTCATTATTGCATTTGTACATGAGTACCTAATCAGGCCTTGTTGCTAGGATCCATTCATAATTTCTTGCATTTATCTTAGTTTTAGGTGCATACTTTTTTAGTCTCCCTAAGTTGCACTTATGGGGGGGTGTTGGTGTAATTAATTATTTAATTACACTTTCATAACTTAGGTATATTTTAATTCCTAGGTTAATTATTCTCATCCTTATCTTGTTGAGCTATCTTGTTGCTCAAGATAAGATTATGGTTATGCATACTTTGCTTTTATAAAGCAAATCATTCTCATGTAATTATGAATTCTTGAATAATAATATTTTGCACATCTTTTTGTAATAGCTTTGTTTTTTCTGATTTTCTCTTCTGTGGAAGGTTTTTTCGTTTGCATGTCTGATCTTGGTTTCTAATAGATCCATCAAATAGAGGACCCCCCTTCTTGTGCATCATCCCAGATCCACCTCAAGCAGTTAAGCTTTCTTCCAATGAACCACACTCTGATACCAATTATTGAATGCACAAAACAACTGAGAGGAGGGTGAATCAATTGTACATTAAAACATCAAAACCCTCATTATCATTTAGATCTACATTGATTCTTAAACCTTTAATAACCTTTAAAACCTTATCAAGCATTAACAAAATATAAACATGAGAAACAGTAATGCAAACACATCCATGTACATGAGAACACCAAATTTATGTGGAAAACCCAAGAAGGGAAAACCACAGTGAGGATTAGCTCACAATATAAAGTAATTGCAACATTGAATACAATAGGCTCTCTATCAGAGGGCTCACTACCCAAAAGAAAGAAGGGTTCACTGTGAATGGCTCACTACTATAATAGAAAGAAGAAGAAAGAAGAATGCTACAATGAGCAACCTATCTCAAAGAAACAAAGAATATCAACTACTACACCTTCTACACCATTAGTAACCTCCAACTCACTGTTATTAGAAACTTTAGGTACTCTACGAGTGTAGACCCTTCTGTTCACTGCATCAGAGTCATAGGCATTAAGCTCACACTTTAGATCTTTGCATCTGATCAAATTTGTATCTCAACACATCCTCACATCTACACACTCATCCATCATCAATTCATCACACATATATACCATTCTCAACCTTGAAAATAATCTACAAGGTCGATTATGCACCTCAAATGTGAAAATTCAAATTAGGTTGGCACCAAAACATTCCTACGGTGGAGAGGAATGAAGGTGAACCACATCACATCTTAACTTGGACCTAAATCCACATATACATTCCATGCCACACTTCCACAAACACCAAAGCATATCCATAATTAGTGTAAACACCCAAGGTCAACCAACCTGTGTAAACACCATTGAACATTTAAGTACACACTGCCTTTGATCCAAAGATGACTCACAGACCACACACAACACTTAAACACAATTTGGAATATTCCATCAACATTCTAAAATTCAATGAATCCCTTCGCAACAACTTTCACCTGAAGAACACATTTATCCTATACACCCAACTAACCTTCCACATACTATAACACATGAATCCAACCTTGTCGAGCACTAAAACTCAAAAAACTAATATTGGAGATAGATGTGATCAATATAAGCACACTTCCATATCCACAAGACTAGAAACCACACTACAGAGGAATGCAGAGCAAAACCATTTTTCTCAGACAACATTGCTTTCATCATTCACACACTAGTGAACACAACTTGCTTTGCACAACAATCCAGAACCTGAAACTTTGGATATAACACCTCTGAACACCTTTGATCAACATATTTGAACCGCACAAGTAGATCTTCAACCATGAAGAAATGGGGAGAAAAACCAGATCACTTCTCTGCAATACATAACACCTCTCAACTACACTTTTTCCCTTTTATTCAAATTTTCTCAAAAGCACTTGGAAACCAAGCACCACAAACACATTCTTATCACCACCAAACTAACTATACTATATCAACTCAACCATACACAAGAGGTTGAACATCCACCAAAAGAAGCTTATCAAAGCAACACTAGAGGTTGACACTAGTGACACTACTAATGACAACATAATGCAGCTGATTGCCACATCATCACAAACTTCCAACAATCTTCCTATAGGCTTGTTGACATCAATGACAACACAAGCTACTCATACTTCCAACAAACACCATCCCAACGAGGGATTGGAACAACACATGCATGAATGCCTATCTCATGGCATGAATGCCATCAACAACCTTAATGTTGTGGTACAAGTTTGTAAGCACATTGGATCAATAGAGGCATAGTATCTACAATCACAATAAGCTAGTGGAGGTTTGAACCCTAGTGGAAACAACAAAAATACCACATCTTAACAATTGCACTTTGAGATGAACCCCATTATCTCTACATATGTTTACTATTATGTGTTATTGTTGATTTTAATTCTCTACATGTGCTTCTCCATATTATATATTTTAGATTTGATGGTTGATCATACGTTAATCTAATTAGATAATCAAATTTGTACACTATTTATTTTTGTTTTCATATATTTGTTTACCATGTTCTCAACACGTCACTTTATATTATGGATGGTGTGAATATACCTCATGTAGCCTAGGAATAAGTCTTTGTCACCTCATTCTCACAACAACTTCATCACTAGTACATGATAGCATAGGAGGCATAAAAACATGAACTTGTTGCAACCATTAATTGCAAGACTAAGATTCAAATCTCATACAAGTAGAGACAACACACTCAGGAACATTAGACAATACTTGATCAAATTTTCCCATTCTATAAAGTCACAACGTAAATTTAAGCTTGATGAATTTAGTGCAAAATGACATTTTTTACTTAATTTATTATAATCTAGGGGTGTTGAAATGGAGATAAGAGATTGATTTGTGGTGTGACCAAGAGATTGCCTTGTACCAACAACATTATGCATTAATGAACAATAATTAATATTCATTATGATGTTGATGACTAGTTTCAAATTTTAATCTAAGAGCGTATTATAAACTTGCACAACTCATTGAGGTCAAATGCCACCATGAAATAAATATGGAGACATCTCAAAGGTATGTAGAGAACAATAATGAATAACTTTGAGAACAATGGCAAGACAAAGATCAACAATAATTTTTAACATGAAAAATGTGTCTAGTGAATTAGAATGCATATTTAATTACTTTGATGATAATAAAAATACTAACTAAAAAACATGTCGGAAAAATATACAACACTTAAAGCCCACAAACTTTATAAACCCATAATTTTAATATGTCACAAAGTTTATTCCAAAATAAAAATTATATTAAAAAGCCTACAATAATATCAATCACAAAATTTAACTGATAATTCCTTGTTTAATTGTTCTCCCTCCCAATATGAATGATTTGACAATCATAAGAAATTAAGAAAAAGAATTAAAAAACCCACTAATTATAACGTCTAGAGGAATGTTCCCCATAGTTGAAGATGACCATAAATCAAAACACATAAATCAATGTCCATGATGACATAGCCAAATTTAGAGACTCCTAATAAAAGGAGGAATATACTAAATCACCATCATTCCACATAGCTTTTTCTTATCTTATAATTTGACTTTTAATAAATCAATGTTATTTTGATGGGGCCAATGTGTTCTAAATTTAGGGCAGTCACACCGATCATGTTTGTTACCTAGGGTGGGTAAAATATCATACGTTTTAGGAGGTATGGTCAACCACCTTCAAAAGGGTTGGTTTGGTGGTGAACTACCATATTTATTAAAAAGCTAAAACTATTCATGAAAGTCACATGAATAGACAAGCAATAGAGTTGGTATTGAATAAATCTTTTTGATTTCACATAAAAGTAGATAAGATATTTTCTTTTGGTCCACAAAACTTTGGAGTGGGTTTTAGTGTGTACTAGACCAATCTTATATATTTATAATAATAATTTATATGGTTAAATTTATAAAAAAAATTTAATTTTGTATTTGTTTTGATGAAATGTTTTAAGTGTAATATATTTTTTTATTAGGTTTAACTTATTTCTTAATTTTTATTCATTTCTATTTTTTTTATATATATATATTATTTTTATAATTACTTCTTATTTATTACAATTCATTTGTGTATGTTTTCATGCATTCATGTTTCACGATTATCATTTTCTCGTTCAATTTATTTTTGTCACTCGATATTTGATCTTATGATGTATGGGAACGAATCTCAGTTTTAAATTTTTAAAATCAAATTACGAAGTACCATCCTATTATTACTAAGCATTATGAGTTGACTTGGTATACACTTGTATGACATGTTGCTAGTTTTGTTGTTTAAAGCATTCAATGTGGTGACATCAAAGAATAAGTCATTTGAACACAATTCTATTTCTAAAGGGGAAAAATTAGATCCACATCATTTGCATATAGGCCACCTACACATTTGTGTACATTGTCTTTGAATCTTCACTAGAAGTTGTAAAGTTGGTCCATCCATAGGTTTGATCTAAGAGAACTTGACCCTAACAATCTAAAAAATTCTCTTAAAGTGTTTATAAATATTATTATTCTTACAAATGTCTTAGACATCAAAGATTAGGATAAACAGGCTTTAGAAGTCTACACTTTGTCGGTCCAAATCCACACATCATAGAGAAAATTCAAGTAGATTATCATATTTTAGCACTAGGAATCAAAATTGTGATACTTGGGATTGGTCCACCAAATTCTAAGAGGAACTCAATTCAACTTTCATTTTTTTTCTTTCAATGCATTTAAGAAGTTTTGATTTTGAAATATAGTTCAAAAGTTATGAACAAAATAGTGGACAACTATTTATTGACCACCAAAATCAACAAAATGTTTATATTTTGATTAACGAAAAAATTTCAAGATTTTGTTATGTGATCCATAAGAGCTCTCTAAATTAAGTTAGTTGAGTATCGTATTCATTAAACTTAATTTTAATAAAGGAATCCACCTATTTGTTCATAATTATAAAAGAGTTGACTTAATTTTATCAAAGACACACTTTTGAAATTAGTGGTTGAATAGTAGACAATGATGACACACAACATTGATGAGGATAATTTTGAAATCAATGTTTGAATAGTAAATGATGATAAACACACATAACAACAAACACCAAAAAATCGATATAAATTGATTAATAGATTTAAGTGTTGATTATAACATCTCTGCATGAATTTAATTATGTTCCTTTGTGAATGTAAGAATCAAATCATTTTCTAGATTTACATTCATTAATATAAAAACTAAGCCAATAGTGACAAAGTGTGATGGTTAAGTTGTGTTATTGTTCTTGTAATCAAGGTTCAATCCCACTAAGTTGTTATTGTTGAATGTTTATATTAGGGATGAGGTCACAACCAATTCATAGCTCGGGGTCAAAAGTGTTTACCCCTTTTAAAAAAATCATCTATATATATTATTAATCGATAAGCTTTTTTGTGTGGGCATATTGGCATGCCCACATTTACACATGGACGTGATAAAATTGAACGAACAAGATTGTATTATTAAAACATCACTTAACTAGCTTTTATCACACTAAACATAACAGAGTAATGTGCACAATCGTCGACATTGCACATGTAGCATTATGAAGAGCACATTACCCAAAGCAAGAGGAGGAAAACAAGTGAGTGTTGTAAAACTCATTCTACACACTCTACAAAAATGAGGGTAACCTAATTAGAGTATAGTGTCTCCTCATGACACCCTCAAGGGAGAACCTCCACAAGGTATGAACCCTCTTTAGATTTCTAGGTAATAGTAGAATGATCATACCTCCAAAGCGCAACTTAAAAAATTGCAATTACAACTAAAATGTAACTGTAACTAAGCTAGTAATATATTTAAAAGATGGAAATATTTAACTAATTAATCAAATGATGATTAAAAATAAATGTGACTAGGAGAATAATCAAGCTTTACAATGTATTTTCAAATTTAAAACTATAGGATTTGTAATTAAAACTTAACTAATTCAAAATTCTATAATTTTTAAGAAAACATAAACTTTAATTAAGATAAAAAATACAAATTCATCATTTAAAACATACATTTGAATTTTTTTTATAATTAATTTAAAATTAAATTGAATTACAAAATTGATTTTTAAATTTAATTTAATTTGCTATAATAATTTCTCGAACTAGATTATTTAATTAATTTTCTCTAACTATATCAACTAAAAGAATACAATATATTTAAATAATTGAATAAATTGATTATTAAAATACTATATAGAATATTAATCACCACAACATTAATTTATAATTTACTAAGATTACCCTTTCTTAATTACTCCTAATTATTATTATGAAATTCTAAAACATATTAGAACAACACTAAAAACCCCAATATTCAACTTTAAAAAACCCCTCCCCCTAACAATTCCTCATACATCTCAAGAGCCAAGTGGAGGGAGATGTAAGGGGAAATGGAGAGGAGCAGGAAAATTTGAAGGAAGGTACAAATAATTTCTTTTATTTTAATTTTGAAATAATATATATTTTTTTATCAATTTAAGTAATTGTTCAATCAATTTATATTTTTCTTTAATATCATTAATCTAAAAAATTTATTTGATAATTTGTATATATTTATCTTAATATATATTATATTTATCATTAATATTTAGAGACATTAGAAATGATAGCAAAAGCTTGAGGGCAATGATATGAGAATATTAACAAAAATTTTGACCTTTAGATTTAAAATAACTTTTAACTAAATAAATTAGTTCTAAAATATCTTAAAATAATTTTGAAATAAATAAAATAGCTCCAAATTGATCTCTCTACTAGTATATATATAATTACTATAAATATATTATATATATTGCATATTATTTTTTTAATATCTAATTCTAATTGATTGTTTATTTCTTATAGATTTAAAAAAAAAGACACCAAAATGAAGGTTTTGTATTTTTTATGTTTGATAATAACAAAAATAAACAGAGATCATTTTCTTTTTAGTAGTTGCAACAACAACCTCCCCAGTGATCCATTGTGGGGGATGGATCCCCAAGCTCCTGTTGCATGGGGGTTAGATGACTCCCTCCCCACACTACCAATGTGGTTGGTTGGGTCAAACTTGCCTAATTGAATTGACCAATTTTCATCTTAATTTATTTGTTTATTTATATTTTTTTTAAAAATCATTAAAAATTCAAATATCTTTTTTCTATAATGTTTTTTAAACATTATAAATAAAAATTATATATATATATTTGCTACGCAAGGATTAGATTTATATTAAATATAGAAAAAGAGATTACATCCTTCTGCCATGTAGGTGTTCAAAATACATAGATTTTTTGTCTGAGCCCATATCCCACATAACCACCACCCAACTAGGTATATACCAAAATTTACAAAAAAATCTATTGGATCCTAGCTAGCTGAGCAAAGAGACTAAACTGGGACTGACCACCTAACCTTCCTATACAAACATCATTACATTTTTATGGACTATAGAAATAAAACTAGACATATCATATCATATGCACCCGTTAGCTAAAGCAAAGGACCTTAATTTGTGAGCCCAGTCGACGCCATGCACGGGGGTGAGTTCTAGTGCCTTTTTCAAGTAGTTAGCTTTGAATGCCACCAATTGTTTGTGCCTTACCAACACCATACCTTTGAGATCCAGTAGAAATGGGTAATATTTGATCACCCTTGAGAACATGCAAAAGAGCCATGTCATGCAAACGAGGAGCGCCAAACCTAGAAGTTGCAACATACAGGATATCTCCTAAACCCACCAATAGGTCATCTTTGAAGAGCTTCCTCATCATTGCTTCTTCCTCGGCCTTTTCCAGTCAGATATCTAATAGCACCACCAGAAATTGTGACACGATATGGGTGTCAACATGATATATTTTGCTGTTCTTTAGAAACCCTATCCCCAAAATCATCTTTATCACCACCAATGTGAGATAGTCAATGTTGAGAAGAATATGCTTCAAATGTTGGTCAGTTATCGCCCCTCGAAAGACCATTTGGCTCACTACACTATTGAGCTGGATCAGAGTGTTCGCTCTGATGCTCATAAGCATCTCCGTAGACATCTTAACTATAAATTTGGACCGCTCCACCATTGGAAACCCTAGCAATGCCACTAATTCTCTAGTGACTTTGATGAAAACAAACCACCATAATTTGGCTAATTGTGCCACCCTGAGTCGATTTAAAGTCAAGGAATACACATGTATCTTTTCCTTGCATTATTATTTTGTACATGTATGTGCAGACCCAACAAATTTCCACCTTGTTATCCTTGAAATCCCAACACCATGCTCTTGGGATGTTCGAAATGTGATAGTTGAGAGCATGTGATAAGACTTGTGAAATATTAACTAATCTGTCGTAACTTTGCCAAACTGATTAATAGTATATTGCTATTATTTGATATGACCAGTGCATAAATGGTGGCAATAAATAATGATTACATTTCTTTGTCCTAGCCATTGCCACCACCACTAATGCGGGAAATTAGATGTGGCCACCACATAAGCATTGATGACATTGCTAATTGTAAACTTTAGACCGTCCGAGTTTTAGCTAAGAACAAACCCAAACAAAGAACTCCCTTTGGCATGCTTCAAGATTGTGCTTTCCACAACTGTGTTTGTGGAAAGCAATGGTGACGACCATCGACACCTTTAGTATAGCGACGTCGAACACAATATGCTTTCCAATGCTAGGAAAATTTAGAATGCCAGCCCAACACTTTTAACAGACTTTCCACAACAATGTGTGTGGAAAGTCATCCACCCAACTGTCCACAAGTTTGGATTGAAGGCTTGAACCATCCTAGTAGTGTGAGATCACAAAAACCACCCTGAACTAGATGATAATTTCTTTTAAGGATATACCTTTTAGGATTAAAAGGTAGATTTTATTCAGTTAATTGCAGATTTGATCAATAAAACAGAGAATAAAACACACATAAATTTTAGATAGCAAAAAAAGAGATTATAAAGATTTAACGTGGTTCACCCAAATCCAGGCTACATCCACCAACAAGAGGGTCCAAAATACATTAATCTCCCAACAAATAACCTTCACAATGACATGAAAAGACATGCAACAACATGCAACAATGTTTTTTCCATGTTTTTCACTTGCTAGTTTTACACAGCCATGGCTACAGGTATTGACAGCTTCTCTTGCGTTTTTCCAGCCACTACTCTGGGATTTTTTGCTAAAGTTTTTCATGACCTGCTGCCCTCAAAAATCATCATCGAGTGTTCTAATATGCTCCCACACATTTCCCATTAATTACCAATGAAGTGTGGCCATTGGTTGTGCTTCATGCACCCAATAAAACATTTTATTTGGGTGTCTACATTTAATATTTTCAACTATCCATTGACTTTATATTAAAATATTGTAACTAATCACTTCCATCATTTAACATTTTTCTGTAACTGTCCTTTTAGATACAAGTGCAACATAAATATTTAATAAGTGCAACAAATTATTTCATGAAAAATTAATATGAATATTTTATTCGAGTCTGATTGGTCTCCATAACACAACAATCTCCCACTTGGAGATTGATCAGACTCCACTCCATACCATCTCCCACTTGAAGATTGATCATAACACCGCTGCCCTTGCAACTCCCACTAGAAATAAGCACCTTGGAACTTGTTGTTCTGCTTTTCTTGAATTCAACCTTGAAGGCCAACTGAAGCTGAAGAGGAGCTTAGCTTCTCCCTTGTCACTTCCTTTGTAAACATATCTACTGGATTGTCATCTGTATGTATTTTTTCCAACTTTACTTATTCATCCTCCAGTACCGATCGAATGAAATGATATCTCAACTGTATGTGTTTGGTTTTAGAGTGCAAGGCAAAATTCTTTGCAATATATATAACACTTTGATTGTCCATAAACAAGTAACTTTCAGCTTGTTGTTTGCCCAACTCTTCCATGAAAAGTTGTGGCAATATCATCTCTTTTTCCACCTTTGTTGTAGCTACATACTCTGCCTTCGTGGTGGATAAAGCAAGCACCTATTGCAACCGAGAAATCCAACTCACTGCTGTCCCACCAATTGTAAATACATAACTTGTGGTACTCCACCTGATATCTACATTCCCTACCAAATATGAGTCAACATAGCCTATTAAATCAGTATTAGATCCCCCAAAACATAATCATTTATTGGATGTACCTCGCAAATACTTGAGAATCCATTTTACCACATTCCAATGCTCAACTCCAGGATGACTCATATACCTACTAACAACTACTACGACATGTACAATATCTGGTCTCGTGCATACCATGGTGTACATTAAACTTCCTACAACTGAAGCGTATGGTACCTTGGAAATTTTTTCTTCCTCCTCTGGTGTCTTTGGACACATATTCTTAGTCAATTTGACATGACTAGGCAAAGGTGTGCTGACAACTTTTTCATTCTCCATATGAAATCCCTACAACACCTTTTCAACATAATTAGCTGGAGATAAAAAACATTTTTTTGTTTTTCCTATCTCTTGTAATCTTCATACCAAGGATTTGTTTTGCTACCCCCAAATCCTTCATAGAAAATGAATTTGCTAACTGCTATTTTAACTCCCTTATGTGATCCATGTTAGACCCCTCTACAAGCATATCATCAACATATAAACATAAAATAATGTAGCTATCATCATCTAACCTTTTAAAATAAACACAACAGTCTAAATTACATCGGCTGTAGCCTTGCTCATCCATAAAACTATCAAATTTTATATACCATTGTCGAGGTGCTTGCTTCAAGCCATATAAAATTTTCTCCTTACCTTTGACCTCAAATCCTCGTGGCTGTTCCATATATATTTCCTCTTCCAAATCACCATGGAGAAAGACAATTTTAACATCAAGCTATTCTAAATGCAAATCTTCAATAACCACAATACTTAAAATAATACGAATAGAAGTCATTTTAACAACCAGAGAAAACATATCATCAAAATAAATGCTTTTTCTGTGCAAATCCTTTTATAAGTAACTTGGCTTTAAATATTTTCTTACCTCCATCTTCCTCTTTTAGCCTATAAATCCATTTTTTTGGTAAAGCCTTTTTACTTGTAGACAACTTGCATAAGTACCAAGTCTGATTTTTTAGCAAGGAGACCATTTCTTCTTCCATTCCATGCTCCCACTAAACCTTGGCATCCACATACATAGCTTTATCATCATTCCGGTTCACCAACATCAGTTAATAAAATATAATACAAAGAGGGAGAAAATATTTCTGAAGGTCTACTTATCCTTGAAGATCGTCTAACATTCACTGGAGTTTGTGGTATTTTCTATTGTTGTTGTTACGGAGCATGAGGAACCAGTATTGGAACATTGCTATTTAGAGTATCACCCAACACTACATAATCATTTTCTTTCTTCTCATGTTGCTACAATTGATCTTTGTACAACATTTTTTCATTGAATATGACATCCCTGCTTCTCATAATTTTTTGATTTTCAAAATCCTTATAACCAAATTCATCAATGCCATATCCAACAAATATACATTTCTTTGATTTTGCATCAAGCTTGGTTCTATTTTCTGAATCTACATGTGCAAATGCTTCACAACCAAAGGTTTTGAGAAAAGAATAACTCACCTTCTTACCTGTCCATGCTTCCTCTGGAATACCACAACCCAAAGGATTAGCGGGACCTCTATTAATTAAATAAACAACAGTGTTTACAACCTCTTCACACATATTTAAAGGCAGCCTAACATGCAATCTCATAGTCCATGCATGCTCCATTATTGTTCTATTCATGCGCTCAACCACTCCATTTTCCTATGGAGTCCTTGGAACCATTTTCTGCCTACGAATACCATTAGAGGAACAATAATCTTCAAAATCTTTGCTGCAATACTCACCACCATTATCGAAACTGAGACATTTTAACTTTTTACCTGTCTCATTTTCAAGCAAGATTCTCCATTTTTTAAAAGTTTCAAATACTTCAGATTTATTCCTAAGGAAATAAATCCATACCTTCCTTGTTTCATCATCAATAAAAGTGACATAATACCGAGAGCCACAGAGAGAAGATACTAGAGATAGTTCCGATACATCTATATGTACAAGCTCTAATTTTTCATCTTTCTTTTGCTTCCCATCCTTGAGAAAACTAACTCTCTTTTGTTTTCCATACACACAACTTTCACAAAAATTCATATTAACACATTTTAGACCTAGTAAAATATTATTTGAATGAAGTACTTTCATACCTTTTGCACTCATATGCCCAAGTCTATTATGCCATAGTGCTAATTTAGAACCCACAACAACTATTTGATTTTTTACTTGTTGAACTATAGCAACTATTCTTGAAAATTGATTTTTATCTGCAATAGCTAAAGTAGAAGGAACAATGTGACCTATACAAAGATATAAGGTTCCTACTTTCACACATTTTGCTACCACTAAGGCACCTTTTGTAACCTTCCAATTTTTATGACTAAATGTAACAACACAACCTTCATCATCTAGTTGACTTGCTGAAATTAAATTTTTGCTTAACCTTGGAACATGCCTTACCTCATGTAGTAGCCAATGATTCCCATTCTACAACTTAATTTTGATTCTTCCATTTCCAAAAATCTGACAGGATTCGTTATCTTCCAAATAAACCAGCCCAAAATCCCCTTGGATGTAATCAAGAAAATAACTTCTATGGGGTGTAGCATGAAATGGAGCCCCTGAATCTAACACCTAAGAATCATCAGCATTATCAAGGGAAAGAATCAAAGCATCCTCATCAAATTTATTACTTACCACATTTTCCTCTTTATTTCCTTCCTTTTTGTCTCCTTTTTTTTCGAGACCAACAATCTTTCGTTAAATGACCCGGCTTACCGCAATACCAACAATCCTTCTTTTCTCTAGATTGGGACTTCTTGTCCTTTGATTTTATTTGTGACTTACCATGACCTCCAAAATTCTTTCCTCTCTCCTTTGTTCTACCCCTGCTTTCTGCATTCAAAAAACTACCTGTTGTGGATGTACCACCTGAGCTTTTCCTACGAATTTCCTCACTCAAAATAACACCAACAGCATCATCAAATTTCAGCGTATTTGAACCAAAAATAGAATTACTAACAACCATTACCAAGCTATTCCAACTTTTAGGCAAAAAAAATAGAATCAAAAGAGCCCTAACTTCTTTATCAAAGTTTACATTAATAGAAGTCAATTGACTAGTAACTGTGTTAAACTCATTTAAATGATCAACAACTGACTCACCTACCATTTTCATATTAAATAAATTCTTCATAAGAAATACCTTATTTGAAGCAGAAAGATTTTCATATAACTTCGCTAGGGTCTTCATCAAATCTTTAGTTCTATTTTCTTTTGAAATATTAAATGCCACCAATTGTGCCAGGCATAAACAAATTCTGGCAAGTGCCTTTCTATCTAGAATATCCTAGTCCTCATAATACATATCCAAGGGTTTCTTGGCTTTCCCTTCCAATGAAAATCATAAATCCTTCTGATAAAGATAGTCCTCCATCTGCATCTTCCATAACTAAGATTTTTTCCCATTGAATTTTTCTACCTTCAACTTACCCTCATCTGCCATAACTCCCACTCAACTGTGAGACTCCCACTCAACCATGAGACCTTCTTGCAAAGGATAACTAAACACAACCTAATTTGATACCACTTGTTAGGGTTAGAAGGTAGATTTTATTTAGTTAAATGCAGATTTGATCAATAAAACAAATAAATAAAACACACAAAAATTTTGGACAGCAAAAAAGAGAACACAAAGATTTAACATGGTTCACCCAAATCCGAGCTACATCCACCAATAAGAGGGTCCAAAATATATTAATCTCCCAAAAAATAACATTCACAATGACATGCAAAGAAATTCAAAGACATGCAACAACTTGCAACAACATTTTTTTCATGTTTTTCACTTGTTGGTTTTACACAGCCATGGCTATGGGTACTTGCAACTTCTCCTACATTTTTCTAGCCACTACTTTGCAATTTTTCGCTAACGTTTTTCATGACCTGCTGCCCTCAAAACTCATCACTGAGTGTTATTATATGCTCCCACACATGTCCCATTAATTACCAATGAATTGTGGCCATTGGTTGTGCCTCATGCACCCAATAAAACATTTTCTTTGGGCGACTACATTTAATATTTTCAGATGTCCATTAACTTTATATTAAAGTTTGTAACTAATCATTTCCAACATTTAACATTTGTTTGTAACCATCCTTTTAGATACAAGTGCAACATAAATATTTAATAAGTGCAACAAATTATTTAATGAAAAATTAATATGAAGATTTTATCTAAGTCTGATTGGTCTCCATAACACAACAATACCATCAGCCTCCAAGTTGGAGAGATGGTCCATGTCTGTATTACCTTCCCATAGAGTGTGGTTCATCATGACAAGATCAAAACCCTCCACTAGTTTTAGGGCTATTTCTAGCTTAGCTCTTAGCTTCTAATTCACCATCTACCTAGATC
Source organism: Sequoia sempervirens (assembly GCA_007258455.2). Taxonomy (NCBI): domain Eukaryota; kingdom Viridiplantae; phylum Streptophyta; class Pinopsida; order Cupressales; family Cupressaceae; genus Sequoia; species Sequoia sempervirens. The sequence continues at coordinate 199,980,882 of VDFB02105785.1, forward strand.
ACAAAGCACTAATGACTAGCGTAGAATCACCTTCGATTACTATGCTTTTTAGCTTCAATTCTAAACACAAACTTAGTCCAAGAATAAGAGCTTATAGCTCAATTGCATTATTAGTACCCATTGGAAGGGGTTCAAAAAATCTGCCACAGTCTTCCCATGCCAGTCTTGGACAATGCACCTAGCTCTTGAGACTCTAGGGTTGCCCCTTGAGGCACCATCAAAATTTGACTTATGCCACCCAACCTTAGGAGGATTCCAAGTCACAGTCTTCCTATTCTACCGAGTCTTAATGCTACCATCCCCCATATGTGGGGGAATTTTCAAACCATTCCAAAACCTTCTCATAACTACATCCCACTTTGTGAACTTTACCTTGCTGCAATTTAACTTAGTTGATCTGGAATTGATAATTTCAACTATGCACACCTTGATCTTGTTTTGTAACAATTGCTTTGTCATTTCTTTGTCCTAGAAGATACACCTATTCCTCTCCTTCCAGATTTCCTAGATTAGCATCGATGAGCTTGCTATCCAAAGACTCTTGAAGATTGCATTTTTGTGTAGGATAGGCCAGCTACCAAACATGATCAATAATTTCTTTGGAAGTGCAGATTGCGACTATAACTTGGCACAAATCCACTACCAACAACTCTGTGTGAGTGGGCAATTAAGAAATAAGTGGCCCCTAGTTTCCTCATTTTGTTTGCATAAAATGCATCTAGATGGCCCAGAGTATCCCATACTCAAGAACCTATCAACAATGAGCACCCGACAAAACAAGCCTACCTTTGGAAGGAAGTATTTGCTCCAACAAAGATTGGTGGGAAGCCTTGGATCCCCCTCTCTATTCATAATCAGAATTTTGTAAGCATCTTTAGTATTGTAATTCCCTATTTGAGAAGCATTGCATCAAAGTTTATCTTGATCTTGTCTGATGCATACAGTTCGACACACCATCTCTGCTTCAAAAGCTTCAACAGCTCTATGATCCAATCCCAAATCTCTTATGCTCTTCCATTGATACTTATAGCCCCCATTAACCATTGTAACCATCATATAAACTCTGACCTTGACACCCCATAACTGTTTCATAGTGTTCTTTACCTGCTCCAAGTCTGGTCTATTAGCAAGTTTGTGAAAGCCTTCCCAAGAGTCTTCCCAAAACAACGTAGATTTCCCATCCTTAATTTCCCAAGTTAAATGATCTAAAATTATCTCCCTGTGGCTTCTGAGGAAGTTCCAAATTCTAGACCCCCTTAGAAGTGTTTTGGTTGTGAAAATTCTATTTACATCTTCATCCAAGTACTTCACCTTCAAGGTTTTGACCCATTTGAGTTCTTTCTTCGTATACATTGACCAAATTAGCTTTGCACCTAATGCTTTTTTTTGCAAGAGCAGATTCTTTAAACCTGTCCCATCAACCTCCTTCCTTTCATAGATTTTCTTCCATTTTACTAAAGGATATTTATGCTGATTAGAGTTACCTTACTAGAAAAAAAAATCATTTTTTGATTGAGTTCTTTACTTTCCCTTGTAGACAGAGGGAGACACGAGATCATGTATAATAGGGATAGTTGCAATTATAAACTTGAGCATCGTAAGTCTACCAGCCCAAGATAACCATTTTCTCTTCCAAGATGCCAACATGTTTTTCACCTTATCTACTAAAGGATCCCACAATTTTCCAGGCTGCACTCCCTTAGCCAAAGGAATCCCCAGATGCTTACATGGCAATTTTCCCTTTTAAAATTTTAGGATCCTAAGGATCTAAGTTTCCTTACCTACACTTGTATTGAAGAAGAATACTTTTGAACTTTATTTGCTCACTTCTTGGCCGAAAGCAATAGAGTATCTTTCCAATATATTTTTGAATCTTTTGGCCTCTTTTTCTTGGGTAGAGCCTAGCAGCACAGTGTCATCAACAATTTTTTGATGAGTTACTACTGGCATACCACTTGTTATCTGAATCCCTTCAATGCAACCATACCGCCAAGCATTGTAAAAGGATCACCCAAGTGCTTCCACCATTATTATAAACAAGAAGGGGGATAATAGGTCCCCTTATTTGAGCCCCCATAAAGCATTGAAGAAACCTTCAAGAGAGCTATTCAGTAAAACCAAGTACTTGGGATCTAATCCAATAAAAAATCCAATTCAACTAGCCTATGCTGAAGCCAAATGCTTCCATAAATTTGAGTAAAAATCTCCAATTCACCTTATCATAAGCTTTCTTGATGTCTAGCTTGATCAACATTAACTATTTTTTCATCTTCTGAATGGAGTGGATTGCTTCCTAGGTGATTATTACTCCATCCAAAATTGATCTACCAAGGACAAAACCTATTTTCTCTTATGAGATTATGTCCGGAAGAATCTTCCTAACCTGATTTTCCATTACCTTCGCTAGGATCTTGTAAATTGTGTTGCAGAGTGAGAATGGTCTAAATTCTTCTAAAGTTTTAGGTTTCTCCTTCTTTGGTACTAGAGCTATGTTCAGGTGTTATTGATTTCCTTGAGAACCTTTCATATGCTTCTGGAATCCTCAATAGCCTCAACCACATCCTTACCTATAATATCCCAACATTTCTAATAGAAGGCCATTGGGAACCCATTTGGACTAGGGGCCTTCTCAGGATGTAACTGGAAGAGAGCTTATTTGATTTATTTCTCTATGAATTTTCTATTCAAAATTTCATTTTGAGCTTCAGACACTAGGTTGGGAATGCAACTTAAAAAATATCGTTGTTCACACAAATTAGATCCCCCCAGTCATAAGAAGGTTTTGGAAGTAATCCATAGTGGTAGCCTTGATGTCTTCTATCTTATCCAGAATTCTTTCCTCATGAGTCTTGATGCTAGTGATTCTATTGGTTTCCCTTCTCATTTTGGTAGAATTGTGGAAGAACTTTGTATTCTTATCTCCATCTTTCAACCAAACTTCTCTATATTTTTGTCGCAAGACCTCCTCCTTGGCCAAAATATCACTCATTTTATTTAGCAGTTATTTTTCCAGAGTATAATTGTTGTTGTCCATCTCATCCCTTATCACCTTTTCATTCAAATCCCTCAGGGCTTCCTTCGTCTTCCTCTTCTCTTCAAAAATATTCTTAAAGCAAACTTTATTCCATATTTTTAGATTCTGTTTGATCAACTTCACTTTTGCAACTATGTTAAACATTTTAGAACCTCCCGAGCTATATTTTGTCCACCACTTCCTTATGAGATCCAAAAATTGAGGATCCCTGAACCAAATGTTTTCAAATTTAAAAGGGAATCTAATAGGTGTTCTTTCCCCCATTATTTTGAGCATCACTAAAAAATGATTAGAGCCCGCTGTGGGAAGGATCTTGCATTCCATATTAAAGGGGAACCTACTCATGTCACTTTTAACAAATAACCTATATAGTTTCTCAGCTATGTTACATAAACCTTTCTATCTACTTTTCCAAGTGAAATTCCTATTACCCATTCTTATCTCAATCAACACATTTCTTTCAATAAAATTTTCAAAGTCTATTTGTGATTGCATCTTTCTTTCTATTCCTCCCTTTTTATTAGCAGCCCTTAAAATGGCATTAAAATCCCCTCCCAATAAGAAAAAATCAAAGGTTGGGTTGTTGCAAATTATGTCTAACTCCATCCATAATTCACTCTTTTGAATGAAGGTGATTGGCCCATAGACATTAATAAGAAAAAAACACAAATTAGAGGCACCTTACAAGCAATCCAATGTTTGTTTGTAGCTACTTCTTCAACTAACACACTTTGAGGTCTCCACATGATGAGGAATCCACCTAAAGGGCTTGAAACATTAACCCCTATACATTTCCATGGCTTCATTCTTTTACCAAAATGCTCCTTCTCCTGCTCGCTTAGTTTGGTTCTCTGAAGCAACCAAATATCTACTTGAAAAGACTCCAATTGGTGCTAAAAGAGGCACTTTTTGTTAGGGGCATTTAAGCCCCTAATATTCCAAGTTAAGATTTTCATTTATGTTTAGGAAGGGGCTCTCCCTTCCCTACTTTCAACATCTTAGTGATCTTTAGCTATCTGTTGGCCTCACCATCCCTCTCGAGTTTTTCTTGGTTGGGAATTCGACCCCTTTTCATATTTTCACCATAGTCTGGTGAGAGTTTAGTTGTTTCCTTTTGATAGATGCCCAAACCACCAATCACAAATTGCTTAGAGGGCGAGATCTTAATTCACTTATTTGATTTCAAAGATTCACCATATTTGTTTGAATCTTGATCTTCTTCAACTAAATTTGGACCATCTACCCAATCCTCATCCAACCCATCAGTTTCCATGTTGAGCAAACCACTCTTGGATACTTTTTCTAATTCTACTAATTCATATCCATCATCTATTAGAGAGTTGAGATCATCTTCATTAATATTAGTTTCGATCAAATCTAGAGCTTTCAATATTTTCATATCCAATTCTTTCCTTTGATCCACCACTTCCTCCTTCTGTTCCAATAGAGTAGCTTCCTTTTCCACTGAGATAGGTTCTTCCTCCTAAACCTCCAAGACATCATTTGTGGGTTTCTTCACCAAATTCACCTTAGAGGAGCCAAAGACACAATCATTGGTTGAATGTTGCATCAAAATCTCTCTACCTTTGTTAATTGACACATCTATATATTATCTCCAACCTATTGTCTTGACTAGGATATTATTGGGGCATAGATTTGGAGTCAGTATTTCTAGCTAATTGCCCCAGTCAGTGAATAGCTGGATCTCTCTCTAGTGTGGACTATTAGGGTTTCTCTCTACACACAACCTCACATAGGTACTGATCCTATCCTCACAAAGTCTTTCTTCAACGCAAATGTATTTACCCAAGTGATTGCCAATGTCTTCCAAAATTCAAGGTTCCCAAAACTCTAAGGGAAAGTTAGGAAGCTTGAACTAGTCCTATATATTTTTGATGTTATGATGAAGGGGATCAAATCCTACCTCCCATTTGTGAATATAAAATCTACTCATCCATTAACCATATCCCCTCTACAATTTCTTCTCTGACTTCTTGCGTCGGGAAAATCACTATGGAGTGCCCATTGCTAAGGGCCTTGAATTGCATTTCTTTCCCCCAATGCCTTCGCCACCATCTAATCATGTTGTCCTAGTTAAGAGCCTTGCTATACCATTTAACCAGAAGGCCCAACCATTCTAAATGGGCAATTGCTAACTGCAATTTGTTTGCTCCGACTAACATTGTCTTTTTATTGCTCCTCCTTGATTTTGTCCTGCTCTCATCCACCCAATCCTTATAATGATGATTTCCACTGGGATTAAAAGGAAAACTCCTTGCATCCTTTGCATTATCCCTCTACTGGTGATTACCCATATGCTTGGGATTGTTCTAGGCATGATTATGTTCCCATCTAAGTCTTTTTCCTCTGCCTTGGTTTCTATTTCTTCCCCCAAAATTCCTGAACCCATCTTGTTTATCCATGAACCTTGGGTGTTTGTGTTGAAAAGGTTTGGGGAAATCATACCTAGGCTTCCCATTCCGACCAAAACTAGTATGAGTCCATTCTCTTTTCCATGGATCTAAGTAATTACTGTGATTTCTCCATTTCTTGTTGGCTACTTGATCCTTAATCTATTCCATTGGGATTTCTCCTTCCGCATCCAATGCCCAATTTTGGAGATCTACTTTCAAGTCATTCTCCTCAAAAAATTCCCTCTAAACCAGACCATCATTGTTTTGAGCAACATCCTCATGCCTTTTCTCACCTCCATATTCAACTTCATCCTACACCTTTGCAACTTTGCACTACTTTTTTGCTCCTTCGTATTTTGGATTTAAAATATATTTTTTAATTATATAAACTAGCATATATGTCTTAAATATTTCTATCTAAAAAAATCATGAATATCAACTTGGAGTTATTTTACTTAAAAGTTATTTTAAGATATTTTGAAACTATTTTTTTTATCAATAAGCACTACTAGAGGGGGTGGTTCCCTTTATTTATAATAGAAATTCATTACAACATTGAGGTCTAGACCTCATTAATCCATGACTCTCAATATAGCGTGTGTACTCCGATCAACTCTATTGCTCTCAATAACTACATTGATGATATCAGGTCACTATTGATGCTTGCATACTCCAAAAAACTATTTATATCTTTGATATCCATGCCCTCTCTAAAGAGTTATATCCTTTGCAGTCTTAGTTTTTTTGTTACTTAGAGCATTGGAATCGAGTAGTCTAGCAATGAGTCCCATAGATGGTGGGTTAGGGATGCTCACATCACCTCACAAGAACACATCACTAACACAAAGGGAAAGAGTCTTACAACAATGTGGTTTTCCTTAAGACGCCAACCCGTGGCTTCCAAAAGCATGGTGAAGAAGCGTTCATAGATCAGATGATCATAAATATGCTCATTCATCCAAAAATATTCTCCAATTGTCTTCTGTATTTCCTACACAAGTTTGTCATCCCTCACCCAAAAAATCTTTGAGATTTGTTCCTTTATCAATTCATTCATGCATTCACAGGAAACTACCGTGAAAGCCCCAACAACCATTTTTTTTATCTATATTTTAATTATTTTCTCTACGTGTAGTCACTTGCATCTCATTGAGTTTGGCATTCCAACAGTGAAATCATGAGTATCACTACATAGAATCCCATCTCGAGATATGCTTTCCTAGAGTATTGGATATGTATCAATTTTTTTTGGATGGTTTGCGTATGTGAATCCATATTTTCTCTTCCATTTGCATACTATCAGACAATAGCTTGCTTTATTGGGATTACCACACATTCCTAGTTTTTGAACTTACTTTTCCATCTCAGAAGTGTTGATATAGTAAGCATTCACAATCTCTATCATTCCAATCCAAGTGGAACCATCATAAGATATTACAACATCCTTTGAACCATTTATCCTAACATTTATCAGGTAGTCAACTACCTTATTTTCTTCTTTTTATGCATGATTAATTGAGAAGTCCTCCAATTTTGCTATTTTTTCCACATTATTTCAATCCACCCTTGAAGATGCCAATTGCTAATTTATTTTGATTTAATGTATTTTATTAGAGATTCCCCCTCTATATTGATGCATTTTATACCTTTAGAAATGCAAATTTCTAAGCCTGATTCAATAGCGGCTAGTTTCGCCTCATTGTGACATATTCCAATTTTTTGGATAAATCCCATACAATCCTCCCATTTTGGTCCCTAATTATACATCTCATTCCTGAATTTCCAGGATTTCCTCTCACAACTCCATCAAAATTCAACTTTAATCTCCCTCTTGGTTTGTTTCCCATTTTTCTTGCTTTCACTTTTCCTGGGAGGAAAACCCAAAGTTAGATTAATTCTTTGGAATTTTGATTCTACACCACCTCTTCATTAGTGTGTCATCCCAATTTGTGAAAACATGCCATATTTTCAATGAATATAATGTATTTAGAACTTTTTTATACCATCTTCAATATTTTTTAAAAGTTGTTCGATGTTTTTTTTCCTTGTCCTTGAAGATCTGTCTATTCCTCTCTTTCCATATCTTCCATATTAATAGAGAAGGAAAAACAATCCATATGTCATGGTAGAATGTGTTGGGATATAATTTTGGCCAGCTTTAGAGGAAAGTGTAAAAAATCATTTTATTGCACACATTACCAATTCAATTTCTCAAAATCCAATCCCAACATTTGGATGCCACTTCACAATTTAACATGTGATTTACTGTTTCATCACTTTTTTTGCACATTGGGCACCAGTTAGGCCCAACAACCCCAACCAAATGTAATTTTTCTCTAGTAAAAATGTGTTTATGCAATACATTCAATATGAAAGCCACAAACTTGGGGAAAAAATGTATTCCAACATAGGTTTGCAGGCCATTCCTTGTTTTGTTGGTTTTCTCATTGAATTTGGAATCCTAATTTGACATAGTACTTTCCAATTTTTCCTTGTACCATATGATTATTGGAAAATGTTTGTTGTTGCACCAAAAGATTGACCTATTAATGCCTGATACAAAGCCAAAGATAAGCAAATCCATGGGAGGTGGTTAGTTCATGTCCCAAATTTGAAGGGAGACGTTCGTGATTAGTCCAACAATCCCCCTCACCGTCACTCGAGGGGATTCAAACCTATGACTGGATCTAATACCATTTTTTAGAACACATTTGTCATTGTGCCAAAAGATTGACCTATTAATGCCTGATACAAATGCTAGAGATAAGCAAATCCACAGGATGTGGTTAGTCCATGTCCTAAATCTGAAGGGAGATGCTGGTGATTAGTCCAACATTGATTTTGTATGTTTGTATCATTACTAATATCTTTATTTTATTTAGTTTTTCTTTCAAAATATTCTTGGTTTTCTCAGTTAGTCTTCATTTAGCATTTCCCATTTCTATGAGAAATGACTCCCATCTTCTTGTAGATCAATATAGTCTACCACACACTTATCACCTAGCTCATCCATGAATTGAATGCATTAATTCAAATTCTTGACCTCAATTAGGGGCTTATACCCATTCCATGAGTCCCCCCAAAGCTTCAAGAATTTTCCATCATTTATGTGTCATGTTATATATTTTGTTATCATTGTTCTGTAGTCCCACAAAAACTGCCATATATGCGAGCTAGGTGCAATATTAGTGATAATTAAAATTATGTTTGGTTTGTCGCTATCAAGATATTTGTGCCTAATCACTCTACTCCATAATGATTATGGGTTGGTATACATGGACCATACTAATTTTTCACCCAATGCCCTATTCTGCACATCAATGTCCTTTATTATTTCCCCTATAGATTGTCTTTCTTCCCTCAAAAAATACCAATTGATGAGGGGGAGCCACCTAATTTCATTCAAGACTTCCCAAAGATGTGTTTTAACTGTCATTTAGACTTTTCTCTACCATTTTTATTAAACACATGTTATGACATCATATATATTGGTATTTCTGCTAGCACCAATTTTATCATTGTTATTCTTCTTGTAAGAGTAAGCCATTTCCCTTTCTAACTTTGTGCCTTATTCTGACATACCTCTATGGTATGTTTCCAATGTTTCATTTTTGTGGTACCTTTGAAAATTGGAACATGAGATATTTTCTTAGTATCTCTCCAATATTGAAGTTGAAATGTCGAGCAATTCTTCTTTGTGTTTACTTATTTGTGTTGAAGAAAAGGATCATAGATTTTTCTTGATTGATCCTTTGTCAAGAAATTATTGAATATAGATCTAATAAATTCTTGATTTCTTTTTCTTCATTTATGTTGGCTTCACCATATAGCGTCCTATCATTCAAAAATTGCTAATGTGTGAGGTTTTCCAAATTATTTCCAACTTTCACACCCCACCAAGAACCAATTTTTTTTTTCCTTTTCATCATTCTATTTAATGCTTACACCATTATTACAAATAGAAAGGGGGAGAGGAGATCGCCATGTCTCAATCCTCTCACACCATGAAGAAACTACATGGAGTGTTGTTCATCAACACCGAGTATATTACTATTTATATGCATCTATATATCCATTCTAGCCACAACCCCAAAGCCAAATGATTCTTGAATTTTCATTAAAAAGTGTCAGTTGACCCTATCATAGGCCTTATGTATAATTTGAGTATAATTGATTTATGCCTTGTTGATTCAACTAAGTACTGGATTGCTTCATTTGCTATTATTATGCCTTCCATTATTTCTCATCTAAGGGTGAAACCACTCCGCTCAAGAGGTATAATGCCAGGCATGATCAAATTCCATATATGTTTTCCATTGATTTTGATATTATCTTGTATATTGTGTTGCATAGGGATATCAACCTAAAGTTTGTAAAAGAATTGGTTTCCTCCTTCTTTGGTATTAAATCTATTAGTGTGTTGTTCAGTTTCTTCACAAATCTTCACTTCTTCCTACATTCCTCCATGACTTCCCATACTTCATCACCTATGAATTCCTAACATTTCTAGTTGGGAAACCATCTGGTCTGGGTAATTTACCTAGATGTAGTTCGGATGTGGCCTTTCTTACATCCTCTTTTGTGAAGGGTACCATCAAGATTTGATTTTCCTCTGGTGTGATTATCTTCAAAATTACCCTTAGTATTTCAACCATTTTTATTGAAATTTCCTCATCCTTAGGTGCCAATAATTGTTTAAATAATTGTATTCCTTCATCCTATATGTCTTTTTTAACTTCCAATATAATCCCATTGCTATTTCTTATTCCTTTGATTAAGTTCCTATTTTTTTTCTTTTGTTGTATTATGAAAATATCTTGTGTTCATGTCCCTCTCCATCAACCACATCTCCCTTGATTTGCTCTTCTAGAATATCTCTTCCTTGGTGAGGATTTTAGCATGCTTAGGAAATAGTCCTTTTTCCTCTAGAAATTTCACATTCATCATCCCCTATGTGATTACCTTATGGTTTAGGTTTTCCATCTCATTCTCCAATCTCATTTTTTCTTTAAATATATTCTTAAAGACAATTTTGTTCCAAAATTTTAGCTTTTCTTTAATTTATTCTCAATTTTTCCATGAATTCAAAACTTTTTTGTGACATGTCCTATCATAGTCAATCACCACCATTTTTCTATTGATGGTATCAACTCCTCATTTTGCAACCACATATTTTCAAACTTAAAACTACATCGAGCAACATGTTTATCAATTTGGATGTTGTTATCCTTGAATCCAGTTGTGCTTGATTCACGGGATAGCCCCTATGAAACTTGTTCATTTTGTAGTCCTGTGTATTCTAAGCACGTAAAATGAGTTGAATCTCAATTTGTCCTTGTGCATGGTCCTAAGTCTCATAATTCCTTTCAAGTGTCAACCTCTGTCGGTTCGTTAAAATTCATCTTTTTGCACGAATTGTGAAAGTTAAGTTTGTAGGAGTTATAATTTTTTTTATACTTGCAAAATCAGGGTTTTTCCTCGACCCTGCAAGTCAAGATATCAAAATGAATAGTTACTTGCAGGATTGGGGTTTTTCCCCAACCTTGAATTTTACATAGGATTTTCTTGCACAATCGTAAAATTTTCATGACTTTACACGTTATAATTGTCAAATCAAATTTGTAAGTGCGCCAAAAATACCCGCTCCTACAATTCTGGCTTTGCACGCACACATTAATTATGATTTTTAATGTCTTTTTAAATTAACCATTTAAAGCATTTTTATTTGTTTTCTTCCTTATTTCTTTCATCATTCTTCCTTCTCTAACCTCTGCGAGCTTGTTTGTAATATGCAAACTTCGTTTATGCATGATTTCAATCGAGTTCTTGACCTAGGATTTCATCTTTGTTTTCGGGTATGTTCACCCCTTTACCTTTCTGTTTGTTTGATATTGTTTATTAAATGTTTAAGTTGTCATTTTAGATTACATATCATATATTTTTAGAATGATTTATTTTTATGTTTAGATTTAATTCCTTTGTGTATAGATTTGCTTTACATGCCGAACCGTAAACCTATCTACAATCTTTTTTTTTTTGCTTGTGGGTTAGTTTTTCCCATTTTAGGGTTTTCTAGCTTTCAAAATCCATATTTTTCATTTTTGGTTTTGAATTGAAATGCCATTTTTCCTTTGTGCATTTTCATCTTCCTCGATTGATTAGTGGTATTCACTAATACAATGTTTAAGGGTTGAGTCCATGTTTACACTATTGATCGATTGTTACAACTTTCACCTTTGTATGCATGAGATTACTACCCTTGCACATAATGAAAAAACTTTGCCATGCATCATCGAGTTTTTTCCCAAAACATGTATAAGTTACAAATCAAGGGTTTGCACCATCAGTGAAAAATTTCAATGATGCCAACGAAGTCTTTCCAAGTTTGCACCATCAGGTTTTATCCTCGACTATGTAATAAAACAAACTATTGGTTTGCACCATTGGAAAAAAATGTCGGTGATGCAAATTATATTGTATGCCTTCCTTTGTTGGGTTGAGGTTTTTCCTCAACCCTGCAAAAATTTCACAGTGCTTGACATGATTGTTTAATTGGCACCAAAGTACACTACCCCTTTTTGTAGGGTCAGGGTTTTTCGCCGAACTTACAAAACAAAGTTATGTTACTTGAATCACTGACGATTTTTGCCGAACATACAAATGAACAAAAATAATACCCCTTTGTAGGGTCGAGGTTTTTCCCTGACTTGAAAAATAAAAACATAGGTTTACTTGTATAATCGTTGAATTTTAACGATTTGATAAAAAAACAAACATGATCTTCCCAGGTTGTAAAGTTGGTAATTTTTGTCAAATTTGTAAAAAATATAGCTTACCACTTGCAATGTTGTTAATTTTTAATGACTTTGCAACTTTTTTACAAAGACAATTTCCACTTGCAGTTTCATCATTTTGTAGCGCATATATGCTCATTTTTGCCAAAATTTTCCTAACACTGGAAATTTTCTTGCTTTAGTAAGTAAACCCTTTGCACTTCGTTTTCCACATTCACCACACTCAAACCCTAGTTTTCATGCGATCATTCTGTTCCACCTTCGCTGCTATTTCCTAAATACAATTTTTTTCCTAACATCTATGAAATGATAATCTTGTCATGCAACTCTTTGTCACATTTTTCGAGGTTGTCTTGCATTTGCACTCCTACAAGTCCATTCTTCTACCAATGTCAGATTTGTCTCATTCCAAGGGGAAAGTGATGAAGTACAAATACCAAAGTGTGCTTCCTCCTACAATGGTTTTGTCGAATGTGGATGAAATAAAAGATACAAAGATCAATCATGTGGACATGTCTGAGTTTTTTGAGAGAACTAGGAAGCAACCTATAGACAATGGGATAAAGTCAATTATTCATAGTAACATACACTTTGTGGCTTCTTTTCTAGTAGTTTCTCAGAATCCTGAGTTTGTGCTAGAAGTCACTTCTCACTATAACAAGGATGACAGGAAAGCCTAGGATTGAAAGGGGAATGTGGTGATGGAATTAGATGCAAATTTATTTGATAAATTTTTCATGTGCCTAGGTGCTAACACATGTATGTGGAGATTTCCAAGGAATCCGCACATGCCAAATATGATAAGGATCTTGATTATGCAAAAAGAATGATCAACAGTAAATGGTTGAAGGCCTCTAGACTAGGTGTTACAAGATGGCCTAAAAATCCTCCTTGTAGTGATTTCATTGAAGAGGTAAATGACCTCATTACTCTTCTCAGTAGAGTACATGGTTTACCTAAGTTTCATTTTATTTTGAGGACTGGATGTATGTGTACATCAATATTATTTTGAAAGGGAAGCAACAAATATTTTGGGGCAAGGAAATCAGCAATTCCCTTCATGAGCAATTGACCCAAGTGCTTACAATGCATAAGTTTTACATGACTTCATATTTGGTCTATGCTACGACATCCATGAGGAATTTTCCAGGTCTGACTACTAAGGGAGACAAGAAGGTTACACAAGTTTACAACTATTTCCCTTAAATCACCCTCAAGGGAAGTATCAAACATTTTAGAAGGGTAAATGATGCCTTCTTTGCACCACTCATGTGTGCCTTTGATCCATAACTGGAGAATAAAAGAGTATCTAATGAAGTATGGAATATTTTCAGCAAATATGAGTGCCTTTGTCTATAATTTCCAACTATTACTTATTTAAGATTTGGATGCTTTGCTAGCTATACATATATGCTTCCTTGTTATCCTAGTGATAAAATTGTTCTAATGGACTTATGCAGGTAGATCACTGTGATTCATAGTAAACAAATGGAATCCCATAAGCCAAGATTCAAGATTCCATTGGCAATCAGAAGGTAATCCAAAATAGAATTTTCATAAGGCCAAGGTTGTTGAATCAGAAATGCAAGGTGACAATAAAATTATACAGATAAATATCTGAATTTGATTACAAAGGCATCAAGTATCAAATCAAAATGGATTTCTCTCATGTACATCAAGTCAAAGACATTTGGGTTGACATTAGGACAAAGTGAGAGATCATGAGAATGAATTGTTACAGGTTAACTTTAGATCATATAAGCGAATTGGATCTTGCTGATATCCCAAAGGATATGGAGGATGAAGATACTATTTAGGATCCTGCATATGAGAGAAACAGAGTTGCAGCTTCTCCTCTTCCTTCAATCTAGTGGTCTTGGAAAGAAGTAATACTAATCTGAGAAAGGTTTCAACCAATCTTGGCCAATACAAATGTTTGGTTGGACGAAAGGGATATATAATTGAAACTTTTCTTCATTGGATCAAAAGATGAGTCTCAAGGTCAATCAGGTAGGAAATCAGAGCTAAGGACCAAAAACATAAATGATGCTCCAAGCTACAGCATATCTTCAAAGCCTAAGATCAAGTTTGTGGTCAAGGGTGGCAAGAAGATGATTGGAAAATTTGTATAGGAACCAGCCATAGAGGCCCAAGAGGAGCATGTGCAAGAAGAGGGGTAGATTGATGAAGAGGATCATGAGGAAACATAGATGTCTCCTTGTGAGAATATTCCTGAGGAACCACCTATCACCTTGTCCCCCATTGCCAATGTTGTGTCTATTCCCGCTCCTCCTCTTATGACCTGATCTGTTTCTGATGTTCTTGTTAATGCTCCTCCCTCATTGACAAGTGTTTTTGTACCTACTATGTTTATTCATTCTATACATTCTTCTCCCATCTCAGGGTTGCTATTTGAAATCCTAAAACAAGGTTTAGATAATGTGACTAGTTCTCCTATGTCTTTGCCAAGTTTGTCCTCACCATATTTTTATCTTACATCATATTCTAATTTAGAGAAATTCTTAAATGATTTTGTGCAAGTTTCTAGGGCTAAATTCCCAAGGTTATTTTAACTGACACTTTTCCCCTCATGATTACCACCTTTGTGAATGCAACTACTACATCCCATACGATGGCTACACAACTTGAGGAGAGCTCACTGTTATGACCATGGTTATCATCATACGCACCAAAGAGGAGGAATGAATCCATTTCTCTTGATGAGTTTGACTTTGCACAACTTACATCTACCAAGAGAAGAATCAAGAAGAAAGCTAAGACTCTTTCTAGGATGATTTTTGATAAAGAGGGTAATAAGTATGCAGAGATAGCTCAACCTCCCTCTGACAAAACTTATGAAGAAGTGAATATTGTAGACTAATCTGTCACAAGGGTAGAATTGGGCAAGGTGGCTCATGATATTGCGAAGGTATATGTTCAGTCTACTCTAGATTCTCTCATAAAGAGTTTCAACAAGGATAAGAAGATGAAGGATCACTATAAGGCTAAGACATAATAGCTTACGGCTATGCTACAAGAGATCACTCAATCTTCTAAATCCATCGAGCCTGAGGAAATTGTAATTGGTGCTGAGAATCCTATCATCCAAAAGGTGGAAAAGGTACATACTAGGGGCAAAGTGGTTGGTGAGTATCTTGACCGCTTATTTGCATTGGGGACAAAAATGCTAGGGTCTGCCATGGGGAAGCTAGAAAAGATGGAAGGCATAAAAGCAAAATTGGATGACACTAAATGCTTTCTCTCAAGAGAAAGAGGCTATGGAAAAAAAGTACAGTATTGGATCAAGGTGAGGAAACTTAAAATATATACACTAGAGGAATTTTGGATCATTCCTAACCGATACATGTATGTGTAAATAGAAGAGTCTTTGATTCAAAAAGACACTGTTCTCACCAACTTACTCAATGATCTACAATCTACACTTGAACTTGGTGAAGAACATGACTTGCAACTTATTAAAAAAATTGAAGAAATTCCATGCAAGCTGTGAGATGATAGTCATAAACTGCTTCCCCCAAATAATGTGGTTCAGTAGTTTGTCAACATGATTTAGAAGGAATTTGAAGACAAGGCATTTTTAGTGCCTATGATGGATGAAATATTTGATCTCCAATTAACTTTGGAGAACTTGAAACAGTACCTTGGGCAACATGAAAAAGCGTACAACACTGTTAGAGATTCAGTATCAAGAGCTCATGGCATCATCAAACATACTTTAGTGCTAGATAATGAAGTACAAATGATCCTAAAGAAACATGATTTCCTAATGAAAAATGTTGAAGAAGGCTGATCATGCCTTAGTTTAGATTTCAATGTTTGTCATTTACAAGTTTTTGTAGTTAGTTGAAGAAAATTTACATGTCATTTGTTAAATTGTAAATACATGTAACAACAATGAAGTCTTCCAATAATTTTGGACGCCATTGTTGAATAAGTCAAAGTAGTTATACTTTTTCCTAGATTATCTCTTGGCTCTTATCTATAAATATGAGAGAGCTCATTTGTAATTTTTACCTTTTATTTGTTGCAATGAAGTGCTACCCAAATTGAGAATCAACTTTGAGACTTTGAGTTCAAATTGCAAATCAATTCTAGTTAATAAAGAAGGCAATTTTGGTATCAAACTTTGTGTTGAATCAAATTTGTATGAATAAGGATTTTCTTATATCATTCTTATTGATTTATTTTGTGTTGATTGGCTAAGTTGTTTTTCTTTATTAAGATTGGAAGAATTTCAAGATAAGTTTTATGAACTTTGCGTTATATCATTTACTTGAAATTGTGTGTGTTGAAAATGTTTATTGGTGGAGAATTATCAAGACTTTGAGCTTGTAATTATTCATTTCATGGATTGGTGGCATTATTAGTTGATAGACTTTGTGCTCCAACTGGTGATACAATTATTTCAAAATATTTATGGAGGATAATTTGAACACTTTTTGCTTGGGATTATTCACTTGGTACGCGAATCTCTTTGTGAAGTGAGTTGAAAGACTTTGTGTTTCAACTTACATCATTGGTTACAACGAAACTCTCATTGAAGGTAGCAAAAATACTATACTTTTGTGTGTCTTCCAAACACATATTTCATACTGGTACTCTTTGATTATTCACATGTTTAATCAAGAATATTGCCAATTACTGTTTAGGTTAATAATAAAAGTGTAGAAGCATTAATTAATATTATTGTGAAGCATTGTAAACATCTTCTCTGAAAGAAGAGAAAATGATAAATGTAACACACCCCCCACATGGTTAGAGTTAGTGTAGATACCTTTAACATAGCATAGTTTACATTTGTTTCAATAAATAGTAAGAAAGGAGCCTCCCCTTTTGAGAGGAGAGATTTATCTGATCATAAATATGGCTAAAATCACTATTTCGTAATCTATAAAGGGATTACAAAATATTGACCTAACAGTTTTTTGGCGACCTCGCTAGGGATACGAGTACACAACTAAAGCCTCACACTTTTGGTTAAAGTAGACAAGTATTCCAATGTCTTATTGCAAGTTTGTGAATATATTTTATTGGTGATTTTCATTTTTGTTTCAAAGACTACATTCTGGCATACAAAAGATATGTTGTAAGATGGTGTGTCCCTTGGTATTCCTTGTGCAACACAACACTTGAGTTCATGACATGGCTTAACCGCCTCCTATGGATCTTGTATAAATCTGGGGTTGTATTAGACATTGACAGGTTGGTCTTTTGGTGCAACGACAACCACCAATGTAACAATTGGTATCAGAGCCAAGGTCACAGGTTCGAACCCCTCACTTTTTTTGGGGGGGGGGATTGTTGCAAGATGGTGTGTTGTTCAATGCAGATCACATGGCTTAACTGGATCTTGTATAAATTTGGCGGTTATATTGGGCATTAATAGGTTGATCTTTTGGTGCAACGACAACCACCAATGTAACAAGACACACTTGCAAAGGGCACAAGGTCATTGAATATTATTCCTTCTCCTTTGCGAGTAAGGTCACCATTACAATGTACAAGAAGTTATCCTCCTCGAAGAATCAAATCACTGCTTCCAGGCGAATCTTCTAATTTTGTGGGAATTTTACCTATCATAGCAGTTCGAGTGACTGTTGTTCAAGGCACTATGGCTCAACCTCAACCACCTACTGGACCTTGGGGTAATGCTTTTGGCCCTTTAAATTTGGCAACCCCTTTGCATGAACTTCCTCACGTTTATCATAAGAACATACCCAAGTTCTATGGTGATGGTAAGTAGCATCTTGATGAACATATTGCAGCTTTCTATATTGTATGTGGTGTTCTTGGTGTTCACCATGAGGATGTTTCCATAAGGTTGTTCATTGAGACCTTATAAGGAGCAATTGCAAAATGGTTTTACACTCTTGCTCTTGGTACTGTTACCAATTGGTCTACTCTCCATACTAAATTTCAAGAATGCTTCAAGCCTGCATAAGATGCACATGCCTTTTTGGCACAACTTACAACTATGAGAAAAGAAGCACATGAACCCATGTGTGAGTTTTTGGCCAAATTTAATAAATTGGTAACAAGGATTCTTGTTGAGGCTAAGCCAATGACTCATAATCTCAAATGTTTCTTCATTAACACACAACTACTAGAGGTAAGTTTCTTGTTGTGGAGTGCAGTTCTAGCTGATCTTGAAGTAGCACAACAATTGGCTACTAGCTTCAAAGATGATTTGATTCTTGCTAGAAAAATTAGAAAAGAAACAAATAGGAATAAAGGTCAAGCATTTTCATCTTCATCTACCAATACAAGTACCGATCTATGATGCAAAAAATATCAAATGAATTGCTAGATTTGAAGAAAAAAGTTTCTCAAGGTTCATCTAATCCTCCATACAAGGATGTTCCAAGGAGAACCTTTCCAAATTCTTCCAACTATTCTAGTAATAGAAACCAGAATAGACTTCCTACACCACAAGGAAGACTTGCTCTTGAGGCTCCTCCCACTAATGCAGCCGTGGGTTATTATGAAGCTGAGCAAGATGATTATGTGTAACTAGAATTTCCTAC
Organism: Sequoia sempervirens; assembly: GCA_007258455.2. Classification (NCBI taxonomy): domain Eukaryota; kingdom Viridiplantae; phylum Streptophyta; class Pinopsida; order Cupressales; family Cupressaceae; genus Sequoia; species Sequoia sempervirens. The sequence continues at coordinate 199,999,669 of VDFB02105785.1, forward strand.
TAAGGAAAATGTCAATCAATTCTGGGAGGAGGAAGTAGATTCAATTGACGACTCAAATATTGGCTATTTACATGTTGAAAATGAATTTGATGAAGAGGATCTTGTGATTGATTCTTATGCTGTGTTCAAATGTTCACAAAAAAATCAACTTAATCAACCTCAAGTTGATGTGACAAAAGCAAAGGATAGTTCACGACCACTAGTGGCTATTGCTAAAAGGGGAACTCCTTTGCCAGTGCAACCCAAAGATACAACAACCAATAAGAAAGTAAGTTCCACTCGTCCTCCTATGGTTTCCTCAACACCAAAGGCAAATATTTAGGTTCCAAAGACTAGTGTTCCATTCTCAAAATCTATCAATGAAGTTACCCCATCCTCCTTGATCAACTCATTTCAAGCCTTTGACATAATTGATCATGTGAAGAGGACAAAGATACAAATGTTTTAAGTTGGATATCTAAAGGCCATTCCTGACTAGTTTGATAGATTGGTTGAATTTGTTAAGGATAAGAGAACTCACCCTAGTAGAGATTCATCTTCAAATATCCCTATTGTTTCAAAATCTAAGTTTCCTTAGAGTAACTTAGTTTCCATTCCTTCATCTGTTCCTAGAAGAATATACCCATTCTACATTTCTTTGCTTGTTAATGGTTTTAAGTAACTATGTAACAGATTCTAGTGCATCTAATAATGCCATGCCCGCCAAGGTAGCTACTACTTTGGGATTGAAGCTTGAATACTCGTCAAGGGTGTTATAAAAAAGTTGTTTCCTAAAAGGGAATCCAAGTTTTCACTAACTAAGTTAGATGATCTGAGAGCTCAAAATTTGTTTAAGTCTTTAGGTATGGGGACTTGTTATTTGTAGACCGATGAAGATATTGAGTCTTCATCTAAAAATTCAAAGCAAGAGTCTAAAAATAACAACTCATCTTCACCAAAAAATGAATCGTCCTCAAATGATTTATCTCTCTCAGATGGTGAAACTTCATTTGATGATGAAGTTACTAATTTTGAAACCGCTAGTCTTGGTGATCCAAATGACATTTGGACAATTGAGTTTGATGGTAGTTGTTCTTCCACAAGTTTTGGAGTGAGAATTGTTTTTATTTCCCTGTAAGGGAAATTCTTTCCTTTTTCTTTTAAACTTCAGTTTGACAACACTAAAAATATTGTAGAGTATGAAGCGTTGTTGTTGGGAATGGAGGTTGCACAAAGGAAAGGAATAAGAAATTTGTATGTTCAAGGTGATGCTGAATTAGTCATTTGTCAAGTGAGAAACTTGTATCAAACCAAGAATGAATGAATAAGCCATTATCGTAACTTGGTTTGGGACGATATAGAGGAGTTTGAAGCTTTTAATATTTTTGTTGTCCCAAGAGAGTACAATGACAGAGTTGATTCGTTGGCAGTTTCAACTACGATTCTAATTCCACACAAAGATTTCCATGGTTCTACCTACACCATTGAGTTGGTTTTTCATTAGAGTGTTCCAGACAATTTAGACAATTGGAAAATTTTCAATGATGATAACTAGATCGTGGCATTTCTAGAGAAGGATTTTTTTTATGAATTGTACTTTGAAGGTAGTGATTCTCCACCCCGAGAATCTATTTATGAAATTGATCCAATTACTGGTGAGGAGTTTCTGTAACTCAAATGGAATACGATTCCCAAGGGTTTGGTATCCCTAGAAATAATTTTTTACAAACATGATCGTTATGTCAAAAAGCAAAAAAAAACCAATTTTGAGTAATCTAATGAGGTTGAGAAAATCAACTTGGGAACTAAAGCGGATCCTAAAATGGTGAATATCAGAAAGTGTTGTACTCCTGAAGAGAAAGGCCAATTTTTTGAATTGTTATGGCAATACATTGATGTACTTGCATATTCATATGAGGATTTGAAGTATTTTTTCCAAAGGAAGTTCAATATGAAATTCCACTAAAGGTGAGATCATTGCCTTATAAACAAAAGAAAAGGCAATATAATCCTAATATTTTTGGAACCATTCTTTTAGAGATCCAAAAAATGTTGAATTCTAGGATCATATTTCCTATCCACCATTCAATGTGGATAGCTAATATCATTCCAATTCGTAAGAAGAATGGGGAAATTCACATACGAATGGATTTTAGAAATTTGAATTAATTATCATTGAAAGATAATTATCCTCTTTCAGTGATGGATCAAGTCTTGCAAATGGTAACTGGATCTAAGATGCTTTCTATGTTAGACAGTTTCTCAGGGTACAACCAAGTGGAGGTTATCCTAGATGATCAGCATAAGATTGATTTCACCAAACCTTGGGGTACTTTTGCATACCGCAAAATGTCATTTGGTCTCATTAATGCCAATGCTACATTTCAATGATCAATGGAATTAGCTTTCTATGATGTCATAGGTAAGTTCATTGTTGTTTATCTTGATGATCTAACAATCTTTTCCAAAAAAATTCAAGAGTATTTCAATCATTTGAGACAAGTTTTAGAGAGGTGTCCGCAACATGGAATTTCTTTGAATCGCAAAAATTCAATTTTTGGGATTAAAGAGGGTAAACTACTTGGTCACATCATGTCCAAGGAGGGTATCAAAATTGATCCTAAATGGGTCAAATAAATTCAAGCTCTTAATCTGCCAGTGAGTAAGAAAGCAATTCACTCTTTCTTCGGTAAGGTGAATTTCCTACGAAATTTTGTCCCTGACTTTGTAGAGAAGATGCATCATATCATGAATATGATGAAGGGAAATACTACCTTGCATTGGTCTGCATAAGGTAAAGCTGCATTCAATGATATTAAAGAAGCTATTGTGCATGCACCAGTGTTATTCTGCCCATATTACACTAAAGAGTTTATTATGTATAGTTATGCTTCCAAGCATACACTATCAACCATTTTGATGCAGCAGAATAGTGAGGGGTTTGAGTCCTCTATTGCATTCATGATTTTTTCATTAAAAGCTCATGAATTGAAATAATCTCAAATGGAAAAGGATGCATTCGTTGTGGTTAAGGAAATGAAGCATTTTCTATTCTACATACTTAATAGTCATGTCACTACACTAGTGCCTGATTCTACTGTCAAGTCTATCTTGACGCAACAAGAGTTTGGTACTAAAAGGGGCAATTGGATTGCCAAAATTCAAGAGTATGAAATGGACAAAAATCCTGCCAAATTGGTGCATGGGAAAGGTTTGTGTCAGCTTATCACTGACAACAGTCCTGATCAAATTTTTGATTATGAGGAGGTAAGTTTTGAAGATATTCCAACTATTTTATTTGTTAGTACAACTGATGAGTGGTATTGCAATATCACTTACTTTATAACATATGGAGAATGTCCAAAGCATTTGACACATAAGGAGAAAAGAACAGTCAAGCTTAAGGAAACAAATTTTGTCTTATGGGATAATAGTTTATACAAAAGGAGCTTGGATGGAACTTTTCTATGTTGTGTTGACAAAGCTCAATAGAGCAAGTTACTAGAATCTTTCGACAACTTGGCGTGTGGAGGACATTTTTTTGCACTATTTATAGCTCACAATTTTTTGTGAGCTAAGTACTATTGGCGTACCTTATTTTAAGATGCGTACAATTGGGTGTGCAAATGCGAACTATGTCAACAATTCGTAGGAAAGCCTAAGTTGGCTACTCTTCCACTCAAACCAGTTGTCATTGACGAACCCTTTCAACAATGGGGAATTGAATTCATTGACACTATCAATTCACCTTCAAGTGTGGGACATGTTTATGTTCTCACAACAACCGATTACTTCACCAAGTGGGTGGAGGATATATCTGTGAAACATGCTACTTCAGAGGTAGTTTTTATATTCTTTAAGGAGAATGTCATTTCCAGGTTTTGTGTGCCAAATAAAATTGTAACAAATAATGCTACTGCATTCTCATCAAATGAGATTACAAAGTTTTATTTTGAACATGGAATCATATTATTGCATTCATCATATTATAACCCTCAAGGTAATGGTCAAGCTGAATCCAACAACAAGAACCTGGTTACTATCATCTGCAAGTTGGTTGATGAGAATCAAAGGTCATGGAATAAGGCATTGTACGATGCTTTGTGGTCTGACACAATTACCCCCAAGTGGGCAATATGCATGTCACCATTCCAACTCTTGTATGGGTTGAATGTAGAGATTCCAATTAGATTGGAATTTCCCACCATCAAATTGGCTAAGGCCATTGAGGATGAGACATTTGAAAACCTAGTTGACAAGAGTATTATGTATCTCACTAAATTGGAAGAGAAGTATGTTCAAGTGGTGAATTGTATTATGAAACACCAAGAACAAGCAAATAATCTTTTTAATAAGACGACAAAGTCTTGAGATTTCCAAGTTGGAGATCTAGTTCTCTTGTGGGACAAGATAAGAGATCCAAAAGGCATGCACAAGAAATTTGACTCATTGTGGAGAGGTTCATTCAAGATTCACCAATTCTGTGGTGAAAATAGTTTCCTACTTACATATGAAGATGGTACTCTATTTTTTCTTCCACATAACGAACATCATCTGAAGCACTTCACTCAATGATGTGACAAATGATTTTTGTAAATAATTGTATAGTCTTTGTGTCTTTTTCATTTTTTGAGTCTTTTTATTTTTGTCACCTGACTCTACACCCAATGGATGGATGAAGACACTGAGAGACTGGAATTCTTCTCCCTTCGATTGTTTCAAAGAATGATCAAAGGAATCTCCCCAACTAGAACCATTTGTTATCCTTGAATCTAGCTACGCTTGATTCATGGGATAACCCCTACGAAACTTGTATGTTTCGTAGTCCCGTGTACTCTAAGCATGCAAAACAAGGAGAATCTCAAAATTTCCTTGTGTATGGTCCTAAGTCTCAAAATGGCTTTCGAGTGTCAACCTCTATCGATTCACTAAATTTAGTTTTTTGCGTGAATTGTGAAAGTTAAGTTTGTAGGAGTTAGAAATTTTTTTATACTTGCAAAGTCAGGGGTTTTCCTCGACCCTACAAGTCAAGATATCAAAATGAATAGTTACTTGTAGGATCAGGGTTTTTCCTTGACCTTGCAAGTTTAGTTATTTCTTGCATAATCATCAAATTTTCATGACTATACAAGTTATGATTGTCAAATCAAATTTATAAGCACACCAAAAATACCTTCTCCTACAATTCTAGCTTCACACACACATTAATTGTTGTTTTTAAGCACTTTTATTTGTTTTCTTCCTTATTTCATTTTATCATTCTTCCTTCTCTAACCTTTGCGAGATCATTTGTAATCTAAAAACTTTGTTTAGGCATGATTTGTGACAGATTTTGATTGAGTTCACGACATAGTGTTTCGTATTTGTTTTCGGGTATGTTCACCCCTTTTACCTTTCTGTTTGTTTGATATTGTTTATTAAATGTTTAGGTTTTCATTTTAGATTACATATCATATGTCTTTAGAATGATTTATTTTTATGTTTAGATTCAATTCATTTGTGTATAAATTTTATTTACTTGTCGGACCGTAAACCTATTTGCAATCTTTTGTTTTTTACCCGCGGGTGTTTTTCCCATTTTAGGGTTTTCTAGCTTTCAAAATCCACATTTTCATTTTTGGTTTTGAATTGAAATGTCATTTTTCCTTTTTTTTTTAATTTTCATCTTCCTCATTTGATTAGTTGTTTTCACCAATCAAACGTTCAAGGGACGAGTTCATGTTTACACTATCTCGATCAATTGCTACAACTTTCACCTTTATTATATGCACGGGGTTTCTACCCGCGCATATGATGAACAAACTTTGCCATGCATCATCGGGTTTTATCCCCAAACATGTATAAGTTACAAATAAAGGGTTTTCACCATCGGTGAAAAATATTGATGATGCAAATGGAGTCTTTCCAAATTTGCACCATCAGGTTTTATTTCTGACTATGCAATAAAAACAAACTATTGGTTTGCACCATCGACAAAAAATGTTGATGATGCAAATTATATTATATGCTTTCCTTTGTTGGGTCTGGGTTTTTCCTTGACCCCACAAAATTTTCATAGTGCTTGACAAGATTGTTTAATCAACACCAAGGTACACTACCCCTTTTTATAGGGTCGAGGTGTTTCCCAAACCTTACAAAACAAAGTTATTTTACTTGTATCACTTAAAATTTTTGTTGAACATACAAATGAAAAAAAATACTACCCATTTTTAGGGTTGGAGTTTTTCCCTGAACCAACAAATAAAAACATAGGTTTACTTGTATAATCATTGAATTTTAATGATTTGACAAAAAACCAACATGATCTTCCCAGGTTATAAAGTTGACAATTTTTGCCAAATTTATAAAAAAACAAAATTCCCACTTGCAATGTCGTTGATTTTTAATGACATTGCAAATTTTTTATAAAGGAAATTTCCACTTGCAGTTTCGTCATTTTGCAGCGCATATACGCTCATTTGGGCCAAATCTTTCCTAACACTGGAAATTTTCCTGCTTTGCTAAGTAAACCCTTTACACTCCATTTTCTGCATTCACTACATTCAAACCCCAATTTTTGTGCAATCATTCTATTTCATCCTCATTGCTATTTCCTAAATGCAAAAGTTTTCCTAACATCTACGGAAAGACAATCTTGTCATGCAACTCTTTGTGTACATTTTTCGAGGTTGTCTTGCATCTGCACTCCTACAAGTCCATTCTTCTACCAATATTAGATCTGACTCCTTCCAAGGGGAAAGTGATGAAGTACAAATACCAAGGTGTGCTTCGTCCTATAGTGGTTTCATCGAATGTGGATGAAATCAAAGATATAGAGATTGATCATGTGGAAATGTCCGAGTTTGTTGAGAGAACTAGAAAGCAACCTGTAGACAATGGGATGAAGTCAATTATTCACAATAAAATACACCTTGTGGCATCTTTTCTAGTAGCTGCTCAGAATCCTGAGTTCATGCTACAAGTCGCTTCTCACTATAATAAGGATGAAAAGAAAAATCAAGATTCAAATGGGAATGTGGTGATGGAATTAGATGCAAATTTCTTTGATAAAGTTTTCATGTGCCCAAGTGCCAACACATATGTAGAGATTTCCAAGGAATCCACAGAAGAAAAATATGATAAGGATCCTGATTCTACAAAAATAATGATCAACAGTAAATGGTTGAAGGCCTCTAGACCAAGTGTTACAAGATGGCCTAAAAATCCTCCTCGTACTGATTTCATTGAAGAGGTAAATGACCTTAGTACTCTTCTCAGTAAAGTACATGGTTTACCTACTTCATTTTATTTTGAGGACTGGATGTATGTGTACATCAAGATTATTCTGAAAGAGAAGCAACAAATCTTTTGGGGTGAGGAAATCAGTAATGCCTTCCATGAGCAATTAAACCAAGTGCTTACAATGCACAAGTTTTACATGACTTCATATTTGGTCTATGTTGCAGCATCCATGAGGAATTTTCCAGGTCTGACTACTGAGGGAGATAGGAATGTTACATAGGTTTACAAATATTTCCTATAAATCACCCTCAAGGGAAGTATCAAACATTTTAGAAGGGTAAATGATGCCTTCTTTGCACCACTCATGTGTGGCTTTGGTATGAAACTAAAGAATAAAAGAACATATGATGAAGCATGGAAGATTGTCAACAAATATGGCTTCCTTTATCTATAATTTCCAACTCTTACTTATTTAAGAGTTGGATACTTTGCTAGCTATCCATATATGCTTCCTCAATATCCTAGTGATAAAAATGTTCTAATGGAGTTAAGTAGACAAATTATTGTGGTTCATAGTAAACATATGGAATCCAATAAGTTGGGATTTAAGTTTCCAATTGCAATCAAAAGGTACTCCATTTAGACTTAGCATAAGGCTAAGGTTGTTGAATCAGAAATGTAGCAGGTGACAGTAAAATTGTACAAAGAAAGATCCAACTTTGATTATAGAGGCTAAAGTCTCAAATCAAAATGGATTTTTCTCATGTACATCAAGTTGAAGAGATTTGGGCTGACTTTAGGACAGAGTAAAAGATCAGGAGAATGGATTATTGTAGGTTAATTTTGGATTAGATAAGGGAATTGTGTAATGCCCCACTACGTAATCTTAAAGAATGAAACAAACACAACGAAAGCATATCAATTTTTTTTTTGAAAGTGTAATTATAACATGTAATGTGAACTACACTTAACGTATACATTCTCTAAAGTACATGACAATGCAATACATTTGAATCCCATATACAAAAATAAATTAATCATAGTATATAAGTATTACTTATGAAATTATATTACATACATCTAAAGCATTTATTTCATGTTATAAGATACAAAGTACATAAAAGAATCATTTATAGCTTGCATTCATTCCATAAAGTAATTGCAAAGTTCATTTCCAAGGTGAAAAAGTTTCAAATAATAATTTTACAATTGCATGATACAAAAATCATCCTCAAATACAAAGAGGAGTAATACATATACAATTATCCATTGACACAAAGTGCAAAAGAGATCATACATATCAACTGGTACAGGCGAGCTCTCCAATCTAGAAGATCCGACCATCACAAATAAGAAGTGGGGACCCAACAGTGTAAGGTGCATGCTCCACCCAACTGAGTGGTACCTGTAGGCCCACCCCCTGTGCTAGGAGATAGTAAAAAGGTTCCCTAGACAAAAACGACAACCTCTAGACACAGAAAAAACTCAAGACTAAACTATACAAGTATAAAACATAACATAATAGTTACATTATTTCAAGAGTAAAAGAATCAAGTACTTAACTAAATTAATAAACCATTGTCATAGAAGGAGTATCATCACAATGTTACATGGGCTACCTTGGCGAATCTTCCTAGGCTCTAGCCCCCATCTTGGGTTACCCTGGTAGCCTCTCATGAAACCTAGCCCCACATTGAATCCAATGCAGAATCAATTATTTTACATAGAGACAAGTTAATGATCTTGCCATTCCAAGCCTTCTTGTCTCATCCCAAGTCTGAACTAGTCCTTGAGTCCATGAGCGAGGCATAATTATCAAGTTAAATATTTTAGACTACTCATTTCCCTTAATACACTAATTTAGTCTTCACTGATTAGACTAACTCTACATGAGTTACCCATGCACCACCTTGTGTGACAGCCCCCATGAAGATCCACTCCCCAACTAACAACATAAGAAAATAATCCACTAACCATGGTAGACAAGGTGCACACAAACCAATAACAAATACCAAATTTATAGCAATAGACAATACAACCCATTGTTCAAATTGAATAAAAACCTCGTGCACTACCCAAGTTAATTCAAAGAATGAACCATTACAAATAACAACCCCCTCACAAAGGAAATACATCTGGAAGCTTACAAACCTAATTAACCCAATTTTACCCAAACAACGTGAGTAGGAGGAAACACAACTTAAAAATAATTCAGATAATATAATAATCTAACATTAAGATTTCTTAAATCCAATTAAAACAATAACACATTGCATGAAATTAATCAATTTAATTATAATTCCATTTACAATAAAAATAAGGAAACTAAAACTAATTGTTTAACTCCAATTTATTCAATCACACATAATAATAAACATCAATTCTTTTTGATAAAATATTTCATATTAATATATCTAAATTGTGCATGTGCATTGACCTATTTAAAAATATACTTAAATATATTATTTAAATATTCTAAAATTATATGTAAATTTTCTAATATATATATTTTTAAATAAATAAATAAATAAATATTAATTTACAATTTTCAAACAATACTAAACATAAAACCAGTCTGTTGCAACTTTAATAATGTTTGTTTTCAGATCTGGGTTTCTTTGAAATTTTTATTATAGGTGTGCCGCCAAATATTTTAAAACATATAAAAAAATCAGATATACCCAATTTATAAATTTTTAGTTATGATTAATTTAGTGACTCTCTCTCTCTCTCTGCTATTTTTTTTTTCTTCCTACAGGAGGTTATTCACAAGACTTTTTCTACAGGAAAATATTTACAAATTAACTAGAGGTTTCCAATTTTCACAAATCTACTAGAGGTTTTTAATTTCCTCAAATTTACGAGAGGATTTCATTTTCAATCCTATAGAGATTTTCTAATTCCTCTATTGTTTTTTTTTGAATTTTCTATTGTTTAAAATCAATTCCCCACAGAAGTTTTCAACAATTTTCTACACAAAAGTTTTCAACAAATTTTCTAAGAGGAGAAATTCAATTCCTACAAATTTACCAGATGATTTCAATTTTGATCCTACAAAGATTTTATAAATTTTATAATGTTTCCCTCTAAGTTTTCCTTTGTTTAAAATGTCAATTTCACAGAGGCTCTCTGATTTCACTATAAAATTTTCTACATAAGCACTAAAATAATCATGACAAATCTTCAAAACTAGAAGCTTTACAAATTTTCAAAACAATTAAAAGCTTCCACTAAAATTACAAATTCTTTTGTATAGACAATCTCTCAACTTTTTACAAAATTAACAAAATTTCTATAGAATAGAATTTGTACAGGCAATCTTTTCAAATCAACCAAATAAATAAATAAACAATAAAATAACATGTTTTCCTGAAGCTTGAAAAAATGAAGGTTGGAGCAGAGCCTCGCCTTTAGATTTCAATTTCCAATGCCTTTTCCAAAAACCCCACTTCCAGAAAGATGCAAAAATACAGAGCCCAAAATATTCCCAAGAACCTCTTTTAATTTTCAACAATTCATTTCTAAAAATATCCCTCCCGTGAAGTAACTTCTTATCTCACTCAATTATGACAAATATTCTTTCTGAGAATAATTTCTCAATAAGAGAGATTAATAAATTTTTCTCACACACATGTCAAATTTAAAATATCTTCTCAACAACACAAATATTTTCTCTAAAGTATTTACAAGTCATTTTTGCATTTTAATAATTCAAACCACATTTTAATCTCTAAATAAATTTAATCAATTAATTTATTCACTTAATAAATAAATTTAATCAATTAATTTATTCACTTAATAAATAAATTTAATCAATTAATTTATTTACTTAATAAAATAAATTAATCACAAGGATTAAATTACTTTACCACATAAAATAAATTTAATTAATTAAATTAAATAAAAATATTTTAACAACATTAATCTAAAATAAATGAATAATCATTTAAAATATTTAATCATTAATTTTCCATAAAGCAAACCTTGCAAGATAAATAAATATCAAAGCAAACATGGACAACATGACTACAGGACATACCAAACATGGACTAACGAGACACTATGACTAGGATTGTGGTTTGGCAAGGGAAAACCTCATTACTATCTCCCAATCAACAATACCGTTGGACAATGGACACGCTCAGATCTATGAATCCAGGTGGAGCCGATGTCTTGTACTTGTTCACTCAAACATACAAATTAGAATACACATTCATAATAGCCGAGGCGCTAGGAAAGTAACTCTAACAATCGTATCTCATTTTCGTATGTCCCCATACGTTCAATGGTACGATGCCGCCCTTTCCACCTATCCTCACAATATACTACTGCATCACTTAACTACCTGTATACCTTGGAATTTATCCTACTCTAATATGCAAAATAACTAAGAAATGCAAGTGATAAAATACCAAAGACACCTCAAGATTAGCCAAAAGAGAGATAAAACAAGAAAAAAATGGACAAAATAAGACACAAACGATTTCACCTTCCTTGTTGTTGATGTCTCTTTGATTGACCCTTGCTTGGGATGATTTTGTGTGCTCCTTAGATGATTGCTTGAGTGACTAAATGCAAGATTCAATGTGCAAGATGATTAAAAGAGATGGCTAAATGATGACAAATGATTGAGGATGTAAATTGGCAGCATGTAGTTATCAAATGACTAAATGTTCTAAAAATGCCCTTGAGGAGGGGGTATTTATAGAGGATCTTGAATTCTCTAGAGAATTCAATGGTCAAGATTGATCCAACAAGGTCAAGATGAAGGGCTATGGTGGGTTGAGAACCCACAAGCCCTCACATCTTGACATGTGGAGGGTGAAGTGGCTAAGGGGATATGAGATGGAGATGAGTTGTTAAGAAGGTACATGAGGTGGAAAAAGGACATGCACCTTAGGGAGTGAGAAGATTTCCACAAAAAGGGATTTCTTGTCCCCAAGTGGGAGTGAAAGGGACATTTGAGGAATTTTGGAATTCCTCAAAATCTACATGGGAAAAGGAAAGGTGGTTGGGAATATAAATGTTCCTAGGAAAGTCTAAAAGATAAAAGGTGGGCTCCAAAAAGGTGGGACTTGGTCACATGTGGAGATTGTGACAAGTCCAAGGTTGGTCACATGTGGAGATTGTGACAAGTCCAAGGTTCTAGAAGCCTTGGAAGGATGGAATGTGAATTAAAAATTCACATATAAAAGAGGGGAATCTAAGAAGAATAAAAAGGAATTAAAAATTCCTTGGAGAATGATTAGGCTTAATTAATCAGTAATTAGAGGATAATTAGGGGCTAATTAGGATTAAAAGCCAACTTGCAAAGTTGGAGGATGTGACACATCCTAATCAAGGATTAGGCATGTGCACATCCTTAATGAAAGATTAGAAATGGATTAGATTAGATGAAAATGATGTGTGACATGTGAGAATTAAATAAATGTAATATTTATTTAATTTATTTGATGAAAGAGGAATTAAGAGGGAAGGTATTTAATTATTAATTAAATACCTTAGGGATTTAGCAGAATTAAAGATATTAATTAAATAATAGTAATATTACTTAATTAACTCGGATAAGAGGATGTTTAGACGAAAAGTGATAAATTTGGATAAATTAAGTGTTCAAATTTGGATGTCTACACTACCTAATAAATTTTTGCATCATAATAATAACAAAACAATGTGCATCATACCCACAAAAGTACCATCTGAAGCTCTTGTTCTATTTTTCTCTTCAAATTCCTTAGCTAGACTACCTACACATCCCAAGTGAGAACAAAGGGGCACTACATTCTCCCCCCTAAAACTTGACGTACTCTTGGAAGTCACAAGGCTCAAAATGGAAACATAAACTCATTAGTCCCAATTTTTTTCTAAACTATAATTATTGTACATCCTCTTTCTAAATCATTACAATTAAAATCACTATCTGGCTACACTTTTGAAAATAATATCTTTCTAACTACCTTTATTTAGAAAATACATACCTTTCTTATAGCAAAATACTTGATTTCAACACTAACAAATATAGCAGGTACTCCAATTAACTCAATTTTTCATTCCCAATACAAACATCTTCAAAATACCATACAAGGAAAACACATCATATGATTACTTGATATTCAAAAATACACACCATCTCATGTTTTCAAAAACATATAAAAGTATTCAATTCCAAATGCATTACCATTTCTTTTTCTTTACCCTTCACTTACAACTCCTCTTCCAGTACATTGTTAAATTTTTATCCATTAACCATCATTGACAAATAAGACATTCCACTTCATTCAATTTACAACACTAAATATCACATCACAAGGCTACATAAGGGTCCATCTGGACACTGAAAAACAACATACTAATCCATGATACATAATCTATGAGCCAAAAGTCAATATCCATCTCACATGATCCATACCTCACACTTGGTAACTTGATGGTGTTAGGCCACACACACATGGTGAGACCATCCAAACAAGACTACAATGACCTATCTCTTGTTGTATAAGGTGGTTATCCTCCAAGAGATAGTCATCATGCATATGTGGGTAGTGGGTCTTAACTGTGTAACAACCTCACATACCCCCATCCTCAAGGTTCCCTGTGTCTGCTTCCTTGTATACATTCACCAATTCTACCTCATACTTCCTTGGAGAGGAATCACAATATGACACATGGATGACATAAAAAACAATAAGGATAAACTAGTTTAGCCACCAAAGTCATAAAGTAGAGCAAATAAAAATTCAATTTCAACAATAAAGCAAGAAATGTGCACAATTTCAACACTAAATCAAGTGTAACCACAAGGGCTACGAGCAAATAAGATCACAAGGTGTGGCTAAATCATCACAATAAAATATAAATAAGGTGTCGACCTTTACAATCAACAAAAAAACATCAATAACCATAAAAAAGTACACAGTCTTCGAAATTGCACTGTACAACACTACGTGACTAGATACTAGCCACCAAATGAGAAAGGAGGGAATAATGTCTGACTATAGCAGTAGCCCATATGTGATGTAGAGTGAGCACTCCATCCACATGTCATAAAGTGTACTCCTTGGTAACACTCTGCCTCATGTCATCACGCGACATGGTCATACACTAGCCAGAGAAGGCACACACTGGTCGTATGCCGCATGGAAATGTGTCTGTGGCTCCGCGAAAGTAGGCATGCACAGATTACATCCCGCATAGCGATACCTCGTGGAGAAGGCACACATAGGTACTCACCGTAGCCAGAGGTATACATGGCTAGGACATACCCATATGCTAATTGACCCAAGTACTGCCAAAGAAACCATGAGTATCCCTCTACAAGTGTGTGCGGCCCCATAATGCTCATCACACAAGTAGGCTATCATAACATAATATCATAGTGCACTTTCACGTGTCTATGCACATGGCATCGTGTCCTCAAGCCCAACTCACATGACATCATCATCCAACACTGTGTCAGAACATCAGTGGGGTGTGGCATCATATCCATTGCATCATGTCAGAATAGGTGCAAATACAATAGATACCATAGATATATGAGTATATCAACATGGGGCTACTTGAGCCTCACCTCTCATACATACGAGGTTGACTTGCTAACGTCAGATCAATGCCCCTATAGGCGGCCAGGTAATGCCAGCTCAACGTCCTTATGGACGGCTAGGCATATACTAACAAACCAATGCTGCAGTACTCAAAATTGTGGAGATTAGGCTAACACATATGGATCAAGTATCTTGTTCCATCATAAGGGAAATTAGTGGGTGCGTTTCCTCAGGTTCGGTTGAGCCAAAATTGCTTTGTGTCGCAGTATGTGGACGCTGCACACTCTGCCCAAGGAACTTAGTGGTTGCTAGTATCCCTTCACAGATTGAGGGGCTAGAGAACCAAAAGAAAAGAATCTATGAAACTATCTTTTTGGCTACTCTTACATATATAAATTTCAACCATGCATGGGTTGGCCCTCAATCAGATAACAAACATACATACACACATAATGGTATGGTTAATCCCATACCAAATACAACATATACCATATGGATGGGTACACCGTATCACCATCCCATGAGTCCACAAAGCAAGTACAGGGTATTCACAACACTCAACCAATGCATAGTCACTGGTTCCTGACATTTACAAAGGGAAAAATACTATTACATACACAATTCCATAAGTACATTTACTTCCATAATCCATGTGATTCATATCATCACATATATCCATAATCCATCATTAGCTTTTCTTGCAATACACCCTAATATAAATCCATATTTCACTTTCAGAGCAGAAAAACATTTATCTTTTATACAAAGGAGTGGTTAAACCTCCACACAAATCCATGTCATAAATACATACTAACACATAAACACAAACCACTCAGTATAGTGAAGGAAAAACAAAGAAAGGAATACACACATAAAAGTGCAAACAACAAGGACAACCTAATGGGTTTATGTGAAACCAAAGTACCCAGTGTTTGAACTTGGCCTCTGATACCATGTGTAATGCCCCACCATGTAACCTTAAAGAATGACGCAAACACAACTGAAACATAGCATTTTTTTTTTGAAAGTGTAATTATAACATGCAATGTGAACTACACTTAACACATACATTCTCTAAAGTACATGACAACGCAATACATTCGAATCCCATATAAATAAATAAATTAATCATAACATATAAGTATTACTCATGAAATTATATTACATACATCTAAAACATTTATTTCATTTTATAAGATACAAAGTACATAAAAGAATCATTTATAGCTTGCATTCATTCCATAAAGTAATTGCAAAGTTCATTTCCAAGGTGAGGAAGTCTCAAATAATAATTTTACAATTGCATGATACAAAAATCATCCTCGAATATAAAGAGGAGTAATACATATACAATTATCCACTAACACAAAGTGCAAAAGAGATGATACATATCAACTGGTACACGCGAGCTCTCCAATCTGGAAGATCCCGCCATCACAAACAAGAAGTGGGGACCCAACGGTGTAAGGTGTATGCTCCACCCAACCGAGTGGTACCTATAGGCCCACCCCCCGTGCTAGGAGATAGTAAAAAGGTTCCCTAGATAAAACTGACAACCTCTAGACACAAGCAAAACTCAAGACTAAACTATACAAGTATAAGACATAACATAATGTTTACATTGCTTCTAGAGTAAAAGAATCAAGTACTTAACTGAACTAATAAACCGTTGTCATAGAAGGAGTATCATCATAATGTTGCATGGGCTACCCTAACGAATCTTCCTAGGCTCAGGCCCCCATCTTGGGCTACCTTGGTAGCCTCTCACGAAACCCGACCCCACATGCAATCCAATACAGAATCAATCATTTTACATAGAGACAAGATAACTATCTTGTCATTCCAAGCCTTATTGTTTCATCCCAAGTCTGAACTAGTCCTTGAGTCCATGAGCGAGGCATAATTATCAAGTTAAATGTTTTAGACTACTCATTTCCCTTAATACACTAATTTAGTTTTTACTGATTAGACTAACTCTACATGAGTTACCCAAAAACCACCTTGTGTGTCGGCTCCCATGAAGAGCCACTCCCCAACTAACAATATAAGGAACTAATCCACTAACCATGGTGGATAAGGTGCACACAAACCAATAAAAAATACCAACTTTACAACAATAGACAACACAACTTGTTCATAGAACCATGTGTCCAAACTGAATAAAAGCCTTGTGCACTACCCAAGTTAATTCAAAGGCTAAACCATCACAAATAATAACCCCCTCACAAAGGAAATACATTTGGAAGATTTACAAACCCAATTAACCCAATTTTTCCCAAACAACGTGAGTAGGAGGAAACACAACTTAAAAACAATTCAGACAATATAATAATCTAACATTAGGATTTCTTAAATCCAATTAAAGCAATAACACATTGCATGAAATTAATCAATTTAATTATAATTCCATTTACAATAAAAATAAGGAAACTAAAACTAATTGTTTAACTCCAATTTATTCAATCACACATAATAATAAACATCAATTCTTTTTGATAAAATATTTCATATTAATATATCTAAATTCTAGTTAATAAAGAAGGAAATTTTGGTATCAAACTTTGTGTTGAATCAAATTTGTATAAATAAGGGTGTTTTTATGTCATTCTTATTGATTTATTTTATGTTGATTGGATAAGTGTTGTTTCTTTATTAAGATTGGAGGGCTTTCAAGATAATTTTTATGAACTTTGCGTTATATCATTTGCTTGAAATTGTGTGTGTTGAAAATGTTTATTGGTGGGGAATTATCAAGACTTTGAGCTTGTAATTATTCATTTCATGGATTAGTGGTATTATTAGTTTATAGACTTTGTGCTCCAACTGGTGATATGGTTGTTTCAAAATCTTTCTGGAGGATAATTTGAAGACTTGTGTTTGGGATTACTCACTTGGTACATGAATCTCTTTGTGAAGTGAGTTGAAAGACTTTGTGTTTCAACTTACGTCATTGGTTACTATGAAAATATCATTGAAGGAAGCTAAAAGATTTTATGCTTTTGCGTGTCTTCTAGTCACATATTTCATATTGGTACTCTTTGATTATTCACAGGTTTAATCAAGAATATTGGTAATTACTATTTAGGTTAATATTAGAAGTGTAGAAGCATTATTGAATATTACCATGAAGCATTGTAAACATATTTTTTGAAAGAAGAGAAAATGATGAATGTAACACAACCCCCACATGGTTAGAGTTAGTGTAAATACCTTTAGCGTAGCATCGTTTAAATTTGTTTCAATAAACAGTAAGAAGGGAGCCTCCCCTTTCTTAGAGGAGAGATTTGTCTCATCATAACTGTGGTTGAAATCACTATTTTTTAATCTGTAAAGGGATTACAAAATATTCACCCAATAGATGTATAGCACAATTGAATAGTGATCTTAGTCAGAATATGGTAGAACAAAGACCTCCCATAGCTTAGAATAATTTAGCCAATTTGCAAATAATTTTTTTCTATGTGCTTAGAGATATTTGCAAATCCCAAGTGTCTATTTGTCCAAGTGTGTCGACCATGCTTGGTAATTGCATCAATTAAAACATTTCTTACAAAAAGATTCTAAAATCCCTCATTGTTCTTATTTCAATGGAAAATCCACCTATTTTCTCCCTTGAATCTAATATGGAATTAAATTCTCCCCCTAATATTAGTTTTTGTCCATATCTTGACACATTTTAGTTGCAATTGTCTCCCACATGATTTCTTTGTCCTCTATTATGGTTTGGTCATAAATATTAAATAAAAAAAATGTAAGTTAGAAAAACTATCCCATGCCTTACAAGTAATTCAATTAGGCATTTTAACACATTCCTTGATCACCACCTTCCTTGTATTCCATAGAATGATTAGTCCTTCAATGCTGTTAATGGCTTCCGACCACTTTCCTTGCCAGTTTCTGCAATGACATATGAAGAGATCAACATTTTTTCCATTCGATTTTGTTTCTTGCATTATCAGAATGTTAGCCTTCGTAATTTATATATGGTACTTGAAGAAGTGTAATCTGTTAGGGGCATTTAAGCCCCTAACATTCCAAGTGGTTATCTCCATGACTCTCTAAGGGAGGGGGATCCTTCCTTATATCTGAACAAATGCTCCTTAATATTTGATAGCCCTTATTCTTTTGCCTCTTCCTCTCTTTTTTGTTTATTTGTCTTGCTCCCATACTTTCTGCTTCCTCCTTGATTATCTTATGCACTAATTGGATTATGTTCTTGGGATCCATAATATCTAGTTCATCCTCTAGTTTTTCATCCTCCAAAGTCATACCCATTTTTGAATCCCCATTTTTCACAAGCACAATTTGGTTATGTGGTGTTTCCTTTTCACTTGGGATAGTTTCCTCACCCTTATTAGACTCTCCAACTAGAGTGATTTCGATTGACAAATTGTCATTTATGTTTTGATCTTTTCTTCCCTTTTTTCTTCACTTCATTCATTCCTTTCATATCAGTTGCTTTCGTGTGCCATTCTCTATCTAGTTCCTTTAATTTTTGAATTTGGCAGCAATCATTTTCCATGTGATTTCTTCTTTTGCATTTGAGAATAATATTTACTTTCTTCTTTTTCCAATTGTTGATGTCATACCCCTGCACCTGCTTGCAATTTGATAATCTTCAGAATGTTGTATATTGTCATGACCTTTATTCTGACATATATCAAAGATTCACCATTTCTCATATCTACTGTTAGGGTTTTTCCAATTGAATCTCCCATTATAGTTAAGCTCTCCCTAGACTAGTATTCAAAGGGAAAGTTGTAGAGCCATATCCAAACATGTCCTTTTGGGTTTGTTTTCATGGGGTCAAAATTAGGTATCCATTTTTCTAGATATATGTGATGTTCCCCAAATTTCCAATCTATACCCATTATCTTCCCTATGTCTTCTTCATTGGAGAAAATTATGATGAAGAAGCCTTTTGGTGAAAAAATATTATAGGTTCTCCACACCATTTCACCTCAGGCCACTGTAGAAACACCGCCCTTGATACTCTTTTTCCCATAATTTCCTAATTAATATAGTTTTTTCAAACTCTATAATATCTCTACAGATAATTGTTGTTAAATCAATCACACTTTCCTCTACTTTTTCCTTCATATCCTTTGCAATCTTATTTTCTACTCTACTCATTTTTGTGATAATCGATCTATATACATGTACACGCAAATTTGACTATATCTACGTTGTTTACTTTGGTAATACACTTGTTTTACTTTTGTATGTAACTTTTAATTCTAATTTTGGAAAAGCCACTATTTATTATAATAATTCTAATTTTTTTTAAAAATATTTTTATCTTTATATTTTAAAATTTAATTATTATTTAAAAAATTCATTAAAAATAAAAATAGAATGTATATTTTTAAAAGGGACTAATTTTTATCATCTCTTAATATTTTTTTAAAATTTTAATTATGAACTAGTTGATTTTTTTCATATTTTTGATTAATTATTTAATTTTTAAATAACAAATAGTATATATGCATCTCTCTAAAAATTATAGTTTAATTATAAAAAATCATTTGTGTTTTCTCTTCTATATCTTTAGTTTTGTTATATATGTGTATAACTCAAAAAATAGTGGTGATTTGTTGTTGTTCTTTTTAGATGCACTAAAATATAAATGTGAGGCATTCACGTCAATTCTTAAGCACCAAAAATAAATGTGAGACTTTCACGTCAATTCTTAATCACCAAAAATAAATTTGAGGTATTCACGCCAATTCTTAAGCACCAAAAATAAATGTGAGGTTCCTTTTAAAGCCCAAATTGAAAATGTGAAAGCTAATCCTCTAATGGCCACAAGTTGTAAACAAAGATACTAGTAACAAGAAAAACCTTAAATTCTACTGAAATAAACTTGCAAAAATTTGAAAAAAGAAAAAAGAAAAAAGATTGACAATTTTTACCTTTCTTGAACAATTATAGCAACAATTTGAAGTAGCAACAACTTTCTCAAATCTCCATCAACTTTGAAATTGTCAAATGTTATGAAAAGATAAAGTGGAGGTTTATAAAACCTAGAAACCTTTTTCTAAAATTCAACATGTAGAATTTATTAGAGATGAATGAAACACATGAATTTTTAAAGGTTAGCAACATAAATTTAAAAAACATAGCAAAACTAAAATCATGACAACTTTTGCATTTTTTTTTATTAAATTAGAACTAAAATCATGACAACTTTTATTTATTTATTTATTATATTAGAAACCATAAAATGATAAAGAAAGGTAAGAGTGAGGTCTAAAAAACCCATAAATATTTTTCTAAAATTCAGCATGTCCATTTTTTTGTGATTAAAAGAATATGATGGG